>JAPZDV010000011.1:17728760-17742785 GCA_029814665.1 Acanthurus lineatus | reverse complement strand
TTGAGTTACCAGTGGCCTTTCACCAAAACTCTGCTCTTCATGCCAGTTAGACTGTTTAGTAACGTGCATGTGTGTGTGTGTGTGTGTGTGCATGTGTGTGTGCATGCATGTGGGTAAGTGTGTTCATGTCTGCACACTTGTTCGTTTCATTTCTTCGGGCTATTTCTCTCTCTCTCTCTCTCTGCTTTTTTTCTCTGGCACACTCAGGCGTTCACAAACTACTGTGGAAATGTTTTCTTACTGGTGCATTCCAGTAAGAAATCCCTCAGGCATCTGCAGGTTTCAAAACAGAATAGGTCTATATTAGCTGCTGCTACCTACAAGGAACCATTGTCTAAATAAACTGGCGCTCAGACTTATCTGCATGCCAACGTGAAAAAAATAATCACTTTAATTTCAGATTCTTCACCTGGGTTTCCTCGGGCACAAGTCTTTCACACATTCATCAACCAGATTCTTTTATCTGCAAACAAGCTGTAGAAATGCAAAACCATCAATCAAGACCACTTTATTCGTCTGTTTCTCTGTTTTGTTTTGGGGATTTTTGTGGTTTTGGTTGAGTGAGCATGAATTGTGGTTCCCATCTTAAGTAAGTAGATGTACTTAAGCAAATCTATAGATCAATAATGAACTATATGTACTTAAAGAAGTGAGAAAAGAGAAGTAATAGTCCTCATTAATATCAATATTCTGTGTGTGTGCGCATGCCTGTGTGTATTGGTGTTTGTGTGTGTTTCTAATGACAGGATACGTCTGTTTAGTGAGTTTTGCCCTGCCTGGTCGTAGAAAGTTGTGATTTTTGGAACGAGGAGGAAAGTTTTCTCACTTTTTTGCGACCGTCTGACCTGACATCCTGACACACAAGAATGATTCCTGTCTGTCTGTTAAAAAACTGGGTCCTCTAGGCAGACATTCATCCCTGACACCCAATCAAAATGAAGGTAAAGGATATAGGTAAAAGGAAATACAAGAAGATAATGCTGTTAAACATGATGTTCTGTGTCGCAGTGTTCAGTTTTATTGCAGAGTCGGTCAAATCTACAGTGATTATCGGTGAAAAGTGACAGAAAAAAAGGGCCAAAGAGGAGGAGATGGAGGGAGAAAGTGGAGTGACAATGTGGGAAGGCAAATGACAAATCACTCTCTGCTTACAATAGTCTGAATTTAGCTCAGCTTTGCAGGAAAAGACCAAAAAAAAAAAAAAGCTAAATATTTACTTCGTGCCAAAGAGAGACATTGCTCAAGCAGCTCTGTGTTTTGATGTACAACCCACGAGAAGAACTAAATTCAGTATCCTTAAAAAGCCAGTGGTCTTTTTCCTGCTTCATGTTGTCATAACTGACTGGTTTTTGAGAAACGATTTTGTTTTGCTTCTGAATCAACTGGTCCTTGACTTTCTTAGGCAAAGGCGGCCATTGTCTGAACTTTATAAACACTTATCGAGACATATTCAAAGGACAGTACAAGTAAACACAGTCAGCATCTACATTCCTCCTCATTCAGTGTCTCAATGTATGTATTTTGAGTGTGCAGCCATGATGGCTAAAGCTACATGCTAACTCTTGTACCACTGAGAAGTCTGATTTAAAAACAAATGTGTGATTACATGCTGTATTAATAAAGTTTTTAATTTATCATCTCTTTTCATATTACATGTGTTCGTTTGACCCTTTGTTGATGCAATGACATTGTTTGTTGCAGCTTTAAAGAGAAGTAAAGACATTTTAAACAATTATTCAAAATTCTACCTATAAGCCAGCCAAAATTAAATTAAGATGTTACAATTGTGCTAAAAGTTAACAACACATTGGCTTGTCATGATCAGCTTTTATTTCCGTTGATTTGTTTTTGCTTAAAAAGAGTTAAGAAAAGGTTACAAGCCGTAAAGTAAGTAGTCCAAAGTCACGAGTTCCACTTCAGTAGATTTTCAGCAAATCCAAAGAATCACCAATCATGTCGACACCTTTAGTCATCAGCTTCCTTATCTTCTTCGACATTACCACCCACGGCTTTCTTTACTCATCAGCTCCATTTGTTCTTGTGGTGAGAACTTCTTCTCTTAAGGGTTTATTAAGTCTTAAATAGTGAGAT
Source organism: Acanthurus lineatus (assembly GCA_029814665.1). NCBI lineage: Eukaryota > Metazoa > Chordata > Actinopteri > Acanthuriformes > Acanthuridae > Acanthurus > Acanthurus lineatus. The sequence continues at coordinate 17,740,694 of JAPZDV010000011.1, read as the reverse complement.
AAGAGGGTCCAAAACTTCACCATTAAAAAGAAAAAATCCAGCACTTCCTTATGATGACTTTGTATTCAGTCTATTGCTCAATAAAGGTCTGTCACGTTCTTCAGTGGAAGACAATTTATTTTTTTTTCCATTACAGGAAAGAGTTCAACCCGCGTTGGCTGTGACTGACTCACCTGGGTTTAGAAATACAAGGTTGCGGTACTTGGTAACATAAATTCACACATAAATGTACTGTTGGAGTATTTACACTGTAAATGCAGTGAAAGAAGCAAACATTGTGGCCTCAGTTTGTAACTGGTGTTAGCAGACCAGACTTTAAAAAAAAAAAGCAGAGGTTACAAAACACCCACAATGTTTGAAAGATATGCCACTACATCAAATAAGGCAGATCTTGTATTTTCATGTGTCCTTTCAGAATAGCAGGGGGGCCGTTGGGGCCTGCAGGCGGAGTGATGAAATATTTGCAGAGAAAAACAAAGCACTTCCTGTTTGAGGCGGGCAGCTTGCACAGGCAGCTTCCTGAGTGTCAGAGCAGCTCGGCCAGGTTGAGCTTGAAAAAAAAAAAAAAAGGCGGCGGGAAAGACCTCAACAGAATGTCATCCATCTTCATCACGTAACTTTGGCGCATTGTTACAAAAACAAACACTGGATTCCTAAAAACACACACCGGTTCTGCATCAGTGAAATTTGGGTTGTGTCACTGACGTCCGTGTGTACGTGTGTGTGTGTCGAGAGCTGGCAGCTGCTCGCCACGCCGTCATGACCCAACGATGGTCTGTGATGTTCTTTCAAAACACGACTCTCCCTTTCTTGGATGTGATTGCAACATTGTACCAGAAAATTTTTGCATGCAAATCTGCCGACTGTGCCGCAGGTGCATGCACAGTTCGCGTAGCTAATCACATCTGACGTGACAGACCAAAAAACCGTTCCACATGGTTGACCTTCACTCATTTTATGACGAAGTGACTGTCTACGGAGCCTACCCACTCGTTTAAACTCTCAGAGTCTGCTGGAGTCAAAACCAACAGACTGAGACCGCACAACAAGTGTTTTTGAAAGTTATCACACTTCCTATATGTTGACAATATCTGCTTAAAGATGTAATATGTAAAATATCTGGATTAAAATGTCTAAAATGAACTTCATCCTCATTGTGTATTTTGTTGAGCTGTGTCTTTTTATCATCCCAGGAGAAAGTGGGGAAACAAACAAACTTAGTGAAATGTGCGATTTTATTTGAGGTAAAAGGTGAAAGATGATATTTCTTTGTGGAGGATTTGAGGACAGATGTCGGCAAAGTGGCTTAATTTTCTTTGGAGATTAGATCTTAGGTTTCGTCAGTGTCTTTTTCGGAAATTCTCTGTGACTGAGACCGCCGTCAGATAAATACAACCACAAAAAGCATCATCACACCAAAAGACAGACGTCAAACAGCGTCTGCAACAACATCATCAAGCTTTACAATCCAGCGTTTACTGAAATAAACAAAATTTTCTTGGATATGTTTAATGTATTTATTCCTCACTTCACTCTCTAAATTTCCTTCATCAGCACATAACTAATCGTCTTGTTGGTTGGAGTCAAAAAACCTGTTAAAAACCAACCCGTTCTTTGTCTCCTCCTGTTTTGTCTGCATCTGCTGCATCCATCCTGCACTTATCTTACACCGTCAGTGTTTTGACAACCAATTGCATTTGAAAGTGTAAACTGGTGATGAAAGATTTGATAACAAATTGGCTCAAACCACAAAAAGTAAAAACACAACATCAAGCTTTGAATGAAAGGTGACTGTATGTTCTGACATTACATCTGATGTCTCCACAGCTCTTATCTACCAGCTCATAACTTCTTATGGTTTCACCGCTAAATTAAAAGTATTGGTATTGAAGTTGCTATAATCAATATTTAACGTTAACAATATATCAGTTTACAATGAGCAGGTAAAAGCCAGTTGGGTCATTTGTGGTGATGAACCTACAGACATTCATTACCTGAATATCTGACTCCTCGGCTTCACTGAGCTGTAAAGGGAGCATCAGTTTATTGTTTATCTGATCAGCCCAAAACTTCAGTTTTAGTTTTACTCACACTACTGTCAAACTGCTGTTTTTGCCTCCACATGCAGCCTTTTTGAGCTAAAAAAGGCGGTAAAACCTTACTGAACACTGCCTGCTCTGCACCTAACAGACACATTTCTGTTCAGTTGTTTTGTGTGAACGTAGGAATAAATTGTTTGTGTGTGTGTTTTTTGTGTGTTTGCAAAACTGCTCGTTTCATATGAACTTTTAAAAGATGAGTGAGTACTTTAACTTGTATTGTAATTTTCTCATTTGCAGCCGTTCTGACAGGTTATGTAAAAATGTCAAAAGAGGGAAAAAAAATATAAGACACTTGCAGGTAACTTTAAAGATTTTAAAGAGAAAACTTAATACTCAGCGTAACTCATAGACATATCAATATTTACACAATTTTTATGACTATTTCCTGTACTTTCCCCGGTTCATTAATTACTTTGCAAAGTATTCTTGGTATTATTTGCCCTGCCATCATTTTCATCCAGGTGCTGTCTGGCTCCATGAGGGTTTGCCTGTGGTTAGATCCAACTGTACTAAATTTACACAGGGATATCCACAAGTCATAATTTATTTTCCGCTTTCCACATGACCGCTTGTGAATACGCTCATACACTTGTGTCTTTAATATCTAGTTTAATCCTTTAAGATTATAGGTTAAATCAACAGATTGAATTTAAGTGGGTCAATATATGTCACCTAACGAGGCTTCACTGGGGCAAACAGAGAGAAATTAAAACATTATTACACGTAATGTAATGTAATTTTCTAAGTAATTTGTTTAAGACTGTAATTGCAGACTTAAGCCTCTGTAGACACATTTGAATTCCTCAGACAGGTCAAACCTCAGTAAATGCAAACACACCTGAAGTACACTGAAGGACTCCTTTAAATTTAAATATTAGTACTATACTGTAAAAAGTTACATGTATGGGGGCCTAAAAAGACCATGTAACAAAATAAAACGTCTGACAAATCAATTAGTAAATAAACATTATATGTTTTTCAAAAAAAATTGCACACAATTTGACTTGTTGCAAGAATGGGTAAATAAGCCAATGAGGATATTTTATTTTTCTCGATGTATTTTTATTTTCACAGTAATGTATTTATTTACATATATTCATTTCCTGTTTGTTTGGTTTTTTTAACTCATGTTGTGTCTTTTCCATCATCCTTCACTATTATACAGGCAACATTGAAATGAAAGTAGACATATGTGCATTGATAAATAACTAATTAAAATAATGTGAATATGAATTGAAAAATTTAAGTGAAATATATATAAACACATTGTTGGACATCATTTAGATTTTCAGGTAAATGGCTGCTTATCAGCAAAGATCCTCTTGATTGTATTATTCTCAACTTGCTTCTCTTGCTTTAAATCGCTGTCACCTTGAAAATGTTCTCGTGGCCAACTTTCTATCTACCAGTAAATCCAAGGAGAGAGACTGCTGACCTCACCCTGATGTTCATTTCCTTGGAGCGTATGTGGTTTATTCCAAGGAACTGGGACATGTTTATTTGGCTCTGGAATAGGTTTTTTTTTTCTTTACAAGATTTCTCAAAAAGATTAATAGCTTTATGACATTTTTGTATACAGGGTTAACTAAATAAAGTGTTCTCGTCTAGACAATCATGGATGTCACTGAGTTTCTGCAAAGCCAAACTCCATCAAGCTGATGTTCTTGTAGATACATTACATGAGCAAATTCCTGTCTTAAGATTCTAGTCCTCTGTGGCATTTCATCATCATCGTCATCGTCTATTCCACCAAAATATCAACCAAAACATGCATGAAAGTGATGACAGTGAATGAAAACCAGCTTTCTCTGGACACATTTCAGCTTCCATGATCCCTGTGCTACTAATCAGACTACTCAGACTACTACTAATTGACTTGGATAATAACTGTCTGGAGTAACCAGGAATCTTATCTCAGCCAGCACATTTTCTTCCTTGTCAACAACTGGTCAATTGCACTTCCACTGCAATAATTATGGCTAAATATTTATGTGATTGTTTGTTTTTAAATTGGCATTTCCTCAGAACTGATTGGACTCATGTTGATCACAATTTGCTGTGAAAATTCTGAGTAACTTGAGATTCTTCCACACGATAATAATACAGATTACACAGGTCATTATTTTTACCATCATTTCCACTCATGCACGTGCATACTCCTGCTTGCCCGTGCAGCTTGACTGAGTGTGGGGACCATTTATTAGTTTTTTCTGGTCACAGAGAATTTTCCCATTGCTCCCGATGGCCAAACTGAGCCTGCTGGTAATTCACACGCAGATGTCGACCACCCACTACAGTCCCTTGGAGTGAACTGTTACAAGGAATGTGAGTGTTTATCAGCAAGAGTGGAACGGAAAGAACTACCCCTTTTAGGTCTTTAAACAGATTAATTGATTAGCTTGACTTTATAAATGCTACAAACATAATAAATTGATATTATAGTGGTTTGTTTTCACACTATTTAACTACAAATAATTAGGAGATTTATGCCTTTGCCAGGCCTGAACATTTTATGTCCTTAATGTGCTTTAAATTTGGGGCGTTTAGGCTGTTTTGTATGGACTGATATACTGAAAATTTCACCAACTGTGACACACTACATGATTACAGTATAGTAGATATTTTTGTTATTTGTCAAATCCTATGTCAGTTAGCTGTTTTATCAGAATTTGCTGAACAATATTGCCTGAAAAAGATGAAATAATGCAGTTTAAAAGTAGGTTATCTTCTTTAAAGGTTTTATCCTACATTGACTTTCAAAGAACTTTGAGTTTGAAGTTTCTGTAGTTTTTTTTTCTTTTCCACTGTAAAATCCTGTCATATTGGAATATGTAAAGGCCAAAATTAATCAAAGCCTCTGGAAGTGTGAATAAAATAGTAGGGAGAGATATTTTGGATGAAATAACACTTTAAATCCTCATCTTAGTATTTTAAAAAGACAAAAAACAGTCACAGTGGTGCTTTGAGCTTAATACTTATGTCTCACATACTAATGTTCAGCAGGGTAATTTCTTCCTTATTTATTGTCTTAGTTAACTACCTTAGCATGCAACATTGCTTGTTTTCACTAAATACAAACTAAATCCAAGCTGAGGATGGTGGGAATGTCACTAGTTTTGTCAGGAAGCCTTTTTGTTCAAGAGTCAAATAATTAGTCAGATTGAAATATTGACCTAGTGATAGTTTTGGTTGAGTTCAAATTTTTGTAATAATCCATCCTGTAGTTGCCAAGTAATGCAACACAGAACCACAGATGTCAACATCATGATGGTGCAAGAGGAGAAATCGGGGGGATAACCAAGATCAGCAGGGTTTATAGGTCAAGTTTGTGCAAAAAACAAATCCATCCAATGATTTTTAAAATGTTTCAGTCTTTGACCAAAGTGTTGGACCGAAACACCATGAGATATGTTGCTTGTCATCAGCCAGTGCAACAGAAATCTAATTTCACAATGGAAACATCTGCTTAATATCAGTTTAGACACTGTCCGACACAAGGGATAATTATTGGGACTGATCTTATCACCAAAAACATTTTAATATTTGGCTATATCACTTAAAACTGCTGAAATGTCTCAGCTGCTGACTTTAAAAGGAAAAACATTTTAACAGCTGCAACTTGTATTAACGAGTGGGATGAAAGTATGAGGTCAGACAGGAGTTCAGAAAGGGGTAGAGACAGATATGCAGATACGTACAATTACATGGTAAGTATCAGGAAGTTGATTGTGCAGAGGTAAATTGATATCGTACTGGAACTCCACAGACGACCGAGCCAGGCTTCACGATTATTTTCATTTAAAGATGAAATCTTAGAAAATCACCCATTTTTACGATCAAATTCATCTGGAAGCATTCTTGTTTTCTTTCCTGAGTAACACGAAAAGGGTCAACAGCATAACTTCAGCATTAGTGTATGTTGTTTTGGCAGTATTTTTTATAAAGTCTAGTCTCCACCAATACCAATTCCTCTTAAGACTTGCCCTAAATCTTTGAGTATCATTTACTACACAACCAGTTGAGACATGAAAGGGAATGTACTGTATGCATTAGATTTATGTGGCAAAGTGATGATGTGTAGGTGGAAAGCTATGATCTCCAGATGATCTATATCATGGAATGTGGACTGTGGAGGTAAACAGAGTAAAAAAAAAAACAAAAAAAATCCCACACTTCTTGATGAAAAAAGGGGAGGAAAAAAAACTCCATCTTCTGCCTGTGAAAATATTTCTTCCTTTATTGTAGTTTATGTTTATATGAACCACGTCCTTGTAAAGTTGTTGTGTGTAATTATGTTGATTTAAGATTTAGATTCTGCATGAAATGACTCACAGATTGATTGTTACAGTCAGTGGTGACGTGAAAGTTTTTTTACAGCTAATTGTCAGGAATTTCATTTAATTTCATGCCACTTTTTGCTTTATATTTTTCAGAGGTAAATATCATATGTTTTGTTATAGGTTGAACCACCAAACATACCTGTATTTTGGAAAATAGAATTTAGCTATTTCTATATTGACACAAAAAGAGACAATACACAGTAAAAAACCCTTATAAATTAAAAAGAGTGGCGAGGTACATCAAAAGTTAATTTATTGTGGAAAAAAGCCACAGCTACCAGGTGGTTAGCTTAGAAAATAAGTCTTTTACAGCATTTCACAGCCCCCTGTCAAACCGCAACATGTTGTTTTGATTTTGTTTTATTTGTCGGATCAAACACAGGGGATGAAACATGTTAATTAGAGAGCTTCAGAGGTGCTAGGAGGAGAAACGGGGGACGAAGAAAGAGTTGAGCTAGCTGTTTCAAGACGTTATGCTACAGTAAGCTAACTGCAGCAGCCGAATATAGCTTTTAATTAACCATACAGACATGAAAGTGGTTTGATATGGTTTGATATTCTCATTTAAATTGCCTAAAATGTGAAAAAGCCCATGTGTGGCGAGATTGTCCTGCTAGAAGCAGCGTCTTCCTGGAGTCTTAGTCGCATATTTCTTAGTGTTAATCTGTTGTTTTTTACACTTTGCCTTTTGTACAAACCAAATAAACTACAGGTTAGATAATTATGAAAATTAAGAGAGACTGACAATGATTTTTTTATGTTTACACAGAGTAGGGCTTGATGTTTTCCTGTTTTTCCAGTCTTATATGCTAAGCTAAGCTATCCAACTAACCTGCCAACTTACAGCAAGAAAGCAAAAGTGACTGATTTTTTTTGCTTTTTGGGTTTTATTTTACAAAAGGCTGTCATTTCACAACAGCAGCAGGCCTTGATGTCTTAATGACATTTTAAACATCCAGAATAAACTCTTATTAAGGTTTACTGGCAGCTCATTTAAAAGAAACACTGATATGATTCAAAAAGGGGTTATCATTTGTGGGAGATTCCCTCCACGGTTTTCTGGAGCTACTGTTCCTTGTTTCCGTGGGAAAGGAGTCAGAGCAACACGGCACTTTGAATGACCCAGGCTGGGCTTCGTCTCTGATCAGGATGCGAGCTCTGGTGTCCCCTCCTGCCCTTGAACTACAGGCCAAATAATTAAGGGAGTGATCTGTTGAAGATAAACGTTTTCCCAGAGAAAGTGGAAACTCTTGATGCTCCTCTTAATCCACCGCTGGGAGTTTGTTTGTGGGCACGTGATGTCGGTCTTATCTGTGTCCAAATGTGTGTTTAGCACCACTGCTTCGTCTCAGAGGAGTGAAACACAGTATGAGATGGCTCTGGCATTGTCGAGTGAGCATTTTGTTTCATTTCCGCAGTTGTCAAGAGCTGTGAAAGACACCCAGTCATGTGAAATGTCCCGGGAATGAAAGATCCGGAGGCAGCTGTACTGTTACTCCAGTACTTCTTTGAAAAACAATCCTTTAATACTCTGCACTCTGTACATTTAAAAAAAACCCATCTTTTTATTATATTTAATGGTGTTTTATTCACCAAAATCCCCAAATTATTGTTAATGCCTTTGGGAAAAGCAGGAACACACTCCCTTCTTCCAGACAGTGGTGTTTCAAAACCCCCTAATGAGGCGGAGATCCGGAGATTCGTATGTCTGTGATGCAGCATTATCAGTGTGTTTATCTTTGATACTAAAAATCATACGGACATTTTTACGTAAAAATGTGGTGTAGTAATGAGAAGGTTATGCTCCTTTTTTAGCTGGTCTTTATCTAAACTTACATCTCAACTTTCAAATGGTGATTTCTCACAACAAATGAATAATGGTTGTAGCCATATTTTTCTTCAAGTTACCCACAAATAAAAACCACTGTTTATTATGCTTCCCTAAGTGATTAGTCTTTTTGGCTCCAGACACAGACACAGGGAAACCAAATAAGAAGTGAAATTAGAAGATTTCATGGCTCTTTCTGGGATCAACTTGACAAATCGTAGATAGCAGCCACTCGCTCCCATGTGGCCATAATGTGCCTGTTCGATTTTTTTGCCCCTGACGATTTCAAAAAGCATTTCAAAAACATTCCCAGGGAAACTTTGGCCTTTCAGTAGCTGGCCTTACTTGGTTTTGTAAACACTCTGCCAAAAACAGACTGTGTGCTTGGAGGGAAGTCCAGTACAGTAACGAGCTGGCATCCATGTTGGCAGGAGACAGTGACCCGTCCTTACCACTGCTTTCATACACTCAACAGATACACCAGGTCGGCTTCAAGTTTTGACGGAGGAGGAGGACAGACGTAAAGAAAATGACCTTTGATATTTTAAAAAAATGTAAGGAGGGACTGATGTGACACATTAAAAATCAGTAATAACACAAAAAAACAATATCAGATAAATCTGTTAACGTAAAACTTACAACGAGGAGCAGAGCTCTGTAACTCAGAACATGTTTGGTAATTGAATATTCTTAAATATCAATTAATCAACTGATTACGTAACTGTGAGAGGTATCACTTCTAGTGACAGACCCACACATGACTATTATACAACTCTGCAGTTCCTCTTAACTTGACACAGCTTTTTAGCGTCTTTCCGTTCTGCATTTTTTGGGTTTTAACATATCTCACTGAGCTCATACGCTTCCTTCCATCACAAATGACACAGTTAATGACTTGCTGGTAAAGAATTAGCAGCTAAAAATTCAGGTATTTTGATCAAGACTAACTCAGATATAAGGAAAGCATATATTTGAATTAACATACTGCAGGTGGGAATTCATACTGATGTTGTTATATCTTTGCTGTGTTAACTGTTCTCTAATAAGTTCATATCAAAGTTTAACTTTTGTTGATATTTAAATAATGTTTCTGCTGATCACAAGTGATTAAAAAAACAACAAATACTAATTTAAGACTACACCAGTTCTACAAATTAAAGTCATATCATGTAGAGACCAACCTCATGTTTTACATAAAGTAATTAACTAATTAAACATGGGGAATTCTCAAAGTTGGTAATTTTATTTAAAGAGTTCTAAGGTCTCTGAAAAGAGGGGAGGGGGCTTGTGGATTAATTTCTACTGCTAAAATCATTGTGAGCAAACATTTTTTTGTTTCTGATCACAATCAAATCAATGACAAAACTTTGAACTTTGGTCAGAGTCACAAGTTCAAACATCCGCTTTTTTTATTTTGTGTTATGAATCGTTAGCAAATTTTGCTTGGCAAAGGAAAAAAAACTCAGAGTGTCTTTAAACGCCCCTTTGGGAATAAGGAACTGAAAACACTGAAAGAGGATGATACAACTAACTTGGTCAGTGAAGTAAATAGAAAAGAATTGTGACAGAAACAACAAAAGACACATAAACCAAGTGCAATCAAAGAAGAAGAATGCGGAGGAGGAATACTGGGATGTTTCCACATTTTGTTAATTTCATAAAGTCATCAGATTATTCAATTATTTGGAGGGGGGAGGGGAGTGGGATGCGGCAAAGCACAGAAGTGACTCAGCTACTTTTGTTGCTACAGTATAAGTGTTTATTGATAATTATTAACAGCTGTAACTTCACCTGTTAAGCATCCAGTGATAGTTGTACTCATATAAAATGAATCCTTATATTCTTGTGATTACAGAATATTAAGCGTTCATTCACTTTATTTGCAAATAAGCAAATGACCTCTGTAGGACATGAGATGCAGCAGAAAGCTCCAGGAGAATATGAATTAAGAATATTTTTTAAAGTCAAGAATGATAATAACTTTAATTTAAAAAATACCTTTTTATAGGACCCTTTTTAAAATGGTTATTGCGTAGTGCTTCACAGACCTTAAGAAGACAAAAAACAAGGCAGAACAACTACAACATCAATCAGTTGTGAGCACAGAGACTTACAACAAGCTAACAGCAGTTTATACATTGATGGCAGGAGAAGCCTGCGACTTAAAATTGTTTTAATTGTTTTAATCTTCTATCATAAACATAAATGTTTGTACAAAATATCAAGAACACTTTTCAGTTGAACAGCAGTACATGAAGCTACCATGAAGCTGGATCAACAGTTTATTAAAAAACTTAACGTTATGACCTTCGAATGACATTTTCTAACAGAGATCTGCTGCTGTTAAATTGGAAACAGCATACAGGCATTAAAACTACACATCATGCAGTCCCACTGATACTTATCTAAACTGTTTCATAATGCAGGTCAAAAGGAAGTCAGCTTAAGGAATGTGGCTTGTGTGTGTGTGTGTGTGTGTGTGTGTGTGTGTGTGTGTGTAGTTTGGATGAACATCAGTCAGACCATTGGAGGCTAAGGTACAGCGAAGGAGTCAGATAAGAAGCCACTGGGCCTTTAAAAACTGACAGGAACCAGAACAAAGAGAACACAGAGAACAGCACAGTATGGATGCGAGAGTTTCCTGTGATCAGCACAAAATAACATGTTTTAACATTTTGTCCTGACCGCAGGAAGAACTGGCCTCATGATAAAGTGGGAATTATTTGCTTTGCGCTGTAATAAGTTATGGTGCAAAGAGGAGGAGTCTTTAGTGCTACAGTTTCCTTTAATGGGAAACATAAAGTTGATCTACAGTATTTGCACAGTAGATGTCTTGCTTTCATACCACTTTGAGTACACATACTACATTAGAGCACATTAAAGTGTACCTTAAATTATATTTTTCATAACTTTAAAAGAATTTAATGATAAATTCCCACTGATTTATGGCAAACATGATGCATAAATGTTTTCAGAGTGGTTCCCGGCTAAGAGCATCAGTCAGTGTTTTTTCTATCGCTGTGCTTTGGTCTGACGTTGGTTGAGAAAACTTTGTGGCGTGTCATCTCGGTGATTTCTTTTGGTTTACTTACCGTACATCACTAAGCACAGTTGGTTCCATTAGCTGCACTGTGAGATGTCGGGAAGGGTGCCGCCATGTGTGATTTTGCGCTGCAGGTGCCAAGTGTTTCCACTGACCTGGCGTTAGCAGATTTAATGTTAAGACATTGTTGTCTTAACATCCTTGTTGAAATGGAAACAGTTGGCACACAAAGCAGAGTGCATATGTGTAAGTTGACGTAGATGCATATGAGTGAGCTTTCTTAAAAATACCCCCCCAAACCAAAGGTTAAACAAAAACACAATGCAGAATGTACTCAGATCTAAATGTTATCTCATATTTTACCTTTAATAAGCTGTTTGGCATTTCAGTAAATAGAGAAGACTGGCACCATTTTCATGTCTGTTTGCTAAATATGAAGCGCCAGCCAGCAGATTTTTAGCTTAGCTTAGCATAAAGACTGCCGACAAATGGGAACTGTTAGCCTGGCTCTGTGAGAAAAGTCTCTAAGCACAATTATAGCTCACTGATACGATTGTTACTTGTTGATTTTTATCAACGCCAAACCCAAAAAGTAAAAACGACATTTATACAGGTCAATTG
>JAPZDV010000011.1:17704655-17720105 GCA_029814665.1 Acanthurus lineatus | reverse complement strand
ATTTTTGTGTTTGTGTGTTTTTTTGTGGGCTTGTGTGTTTGTGTGTTTACTTTTTTTTTTGCATATTTGCATCCTTTTTTTTATCAATAAAAAAAAAAAAAAAAAAAAAAAAAAAATTGTGACGTTTGATCTCGGCTGCGGTTTTAACGTCTGTCTGCTTTCACAAAGGGCAAAGTTTCAGCTGCTACTTTAGATCATCCTCCTGGGAAAACTGAGCATCTTTCATGTTTACATCATAAGACAGAATGGCTTATTATTCACCGCCTGCTGCATTTAACATCTGCACATGCGCACACACACACACACACACACACACAGTTTCCTTCCTAATGAAATATGGCAGACTGGAATCCTGTGATCTCCCTTCTTTTCATTTGCTATGCATTTGTAGTTGCCTGTCTTTAACCCCCCTCTGATTCCATATTTTTTTCATATGAAAACTTGCTTTTTGTTAAAAGGAAGGTTTCCACAATCAAGGTGCATTTTTAAAAGGGAATCTCTAGAAATTCTGTATTAGACTGTGAGGCACTTTTCATGGATGAGGATCAGATGCCAATATGTCCGTCATCTCTTAATGTGAAGGAAATGTTAATCTATCTGTCCGTCCGTCCGTCCGTCTGTCCGTCTGTCCGTCTGTCTGCCTGTCTGTCTCCCTGTCTGTCTGTCTGTCTGTCTGTCTAGGATAGAAAAATGTCTGGTCAAAACAAAGTCTTAAAATTTCAACAATAATACTGTACTTATCAATTAGCGTTGATGTTCTGCAGTCAATAATCTCCCCTTAACAGAAGAGTAGTTATTGCTAAGCAGTGATTTTGGCCACTTTGCAGTATAAGTATAACATTAAACTCTATAAACTCTAAAGAACTCTAAACTCTCCTTATTTATATGCCTGTGGGTTTAAAGGGGTTGGTGCTGGCTGTTTTCTCTGCTGTGAACACTTGAAAAAGCCATTAAATGCAACATTTTAAAAAAATATATTTAATTTGTCTTAATTCTAAGGTTTATTTTCAATAAAAAGTTTATATTATTAGACAATGGGACTGTACTTTATACACAAACCTGAGCCATTAAAGTTAAGTAAAAAAGAAAATGGCACAGTATCAGATTTAGACTAGACCTCTTTTTTATGAGTCTTTGTGTCCACTTTATTAAAACAAACCGATCATCACAACTTGACTTGTCATAAACCTTGAGGCTCATAGTTACAGGAACATTATCTCTGTAAAATATCTCATCAGAAGGCTGCACCTAAGTGTTTTTAAAGTATCAAAAATGAATGTAATAAAATAGAGACACAGAGCACAGAGAGGGTAACTCCAGTGGTTTAGTGTTGCACTTCAATGAAATAAGGAAACTTGTAAAAGCTACTTAACTGTCAAACAAACACTTAAGCACATTTTTTCTTATAATGCAACTTATTAGCATTTTTCATTAGACCCTCTTTGATGGTGAACCATCGTGTTGCTTTTACCAATCCAGTTACAAGTGCTTTATTTGAAAGACGGCATCAATATAAAAAAGTGAGTCGACATTCACAGATTTTATGCATCAAACTGAAGCAGAAAAGCTTCTTTAGAGTGATTCTTAAGCGTCAGCAGTCTCTTAACCTTTTCTGCTCTTCTTGAAGCCTTTTCAGAGCCTCAAGGCTTTTGAGTAGTTCAGTTTTTCAAGTACCATATAAAAATAGAGAGCTAAGAGTGAGTGGGCCTACCTGCATGGTCACCTCTGAAGCCTTTCTCAATACAAACCCCTGAATACTTCCTCTTAAAACCAGAAGATACATATTTTAAATCAAGTCTGTTTTGCAGGGTTTGAACCGGTGTTTTAAAGTACTCCAGTAAAAGTACTCTAACTTGTAGCTGTCTCATTAAGTATTAGTATTGAGTAACAAGTGTTTAGGACTTCAGCACTGATGAACATGTCCAACACAAAGCGTCAAACCTCACTGACTTCCGGAGGCGTTTGATTCGTTGCGGATGACATCAGCTGTGGAGTGAGTGTGCGGAAAAAAAAAAGCCCCGGCGCCCTCTTCTCTCCCCGGTTACCGAATATGACACAATGTCTGCTGGTATAAAAAGCTAGGGCCACTCCTATCAGGGCTCCACTTGTATGTCTGGAGACCACTCCGGTGCTCTGCAGCGAATAAAGGGAGGAGGCTGCAGCTGGGATCCTGCGCTCGTATACTGGAGATACGAGAGAGTGAGAGTGAGAGAGAGAGAGTGTGTGTGTGTGAGAGTGACTGAGAGGCAGAGAGGAGAGGATGGCCACCCTGGTAGAAACCACAGAAATGGAGACTTTAGGCGGTCAAAGCAACACCGGGGCGTCCCCGACATCCTCCAGCCCCTCGCAGCACTTCAACGACAGCAAATTTTACCTGCTGGTGGTTATCGGGGAGATCATAACGGAGGATCACCTAAAGTGTGCCATTGCGGACATAGAGAAAGGTAAGATGGAGCTGCGTGAGGTGGGTGGAGGCCACAGAGGGCTGAACTTAACATCTTCATAACAACTTGTACAGAGATGTTCGGCTCCTCTTATTATCTTCTGAAGTCACGCAGTTTGTTGATGCTCCTGTTTGCACGGTCGCATTTTACGCACGATACATTGCGCCTGGGCGAATTACGCATAAATTAATGAGTCATTAACAATATGTGAACCTTATTTAATAGGTTGCTATTGAAGAATTGATCATGTTCATCAAAGGGATGATGAAAAGCCCCTCCCAGTAACATCGCTAGACGCTAACTTATCGCAAAATCTCCATCTTTAAACCCACAGGTAGGCCCTCCATTTCCGGCCACACACCCACAGTTTAGTTTAGTATGATTGTTGTTGTTTTTTTCTCTCTTTATCGTATTAATGTCAGTAGGCCCTGTTGTTGTCATTCACACACGTGGGCCAGATCCTCTGTCGAAGCTGACAGCAATGATTCAGCATTAAAAACGGACTATGCGTCAGTAACATCGCATTTTGGCTCCGGTGCAGCTGCGTGTTTCTCCCACAGCACCTTGGCAAGCTTTATTCAGGTGCGTCAGGCTTTTGTTTCAGGGGGAGCGCAGGGTCCCACGCATCAGCTTACAGCCAGGAAGAGACAGCGGTTTTTTTTTTACAGCAGCGGTTTTTTCTGTGTCGATGTCGCTGTTAAATAAAGCTTCGCAGACAAAGCTGAAAAAAAATGTTTGAATTTTAATCACCGCTTGTGATGTGATAGAAGGGATAGTGTTAAATTCCCCCCCATTCATCCTCTGGGAAACATCTCTCCATCACCATCATCCCGCATCCAGCGCTCTCATCCCCTCGCCGGTTAGTGGGCGTGGCCCGGTCCGCACTGCGGTCCCTACGGAAAGCCACTAGGAACGATTTTCAAAGTGAGCAGGGCGTTTTAGCGGCGCTACAGCTGCTGTGGTGGCCTGCATCTCTGGCCTGAGAGTGTGTTTGCATGAGAGAGAGGGAAGGAAGGAAAAACTATGGCGCAGTTACAATGTGGGTGAAGAATCAAGTGAAGTTATTTAAATATGGGGAATATAGAAAAGCTTTTACAGAGAAAATGATGTTTTTTTAAACTGCACTTCACTACATTCACGAAATAAAAGAATATAGTAAGTGTTATTAAAAGTTACTTGATTGAAAGACTTGATTTTAGGAAAACCTATTATAGAAGCGTATTTTATTTTTCTATTATTATATAAATTCAATGGATTAATGTGTTGGTTCTAACTGTGTCACATCTGAAAGTTCACTTTTGACCTTGGAGGAATTCAAAACAAGGTTCCTCAGCAGCTGTAACAGAGTTTATCACATAATCTTCCTTATCAGATACGTTTTATTTCAATATTTCTGAGCATTATAAGAGCTATTTCATTGTTTTACGTATTCTTTTCTATTTTTAATGTTTCTTTTTCTCATTTTTGTCATAATTAACATGTACAAGAACATTATTCCTGCTCCTTCTGAGCTTATTGCTCAGACAAAGAAACACTGGATTATATCACCATCATTACTGTAATCGATTAGTAGTCTCATGTTGTTGTATCACTCTTTGTTTTCAGTTAAGACTTAGGGTCGTAATATTCTTTCGACCTATCAGTCAAAATACACTTTGACTCAACCTTTCATGTGCAGTTTCTTTTACAGAAAAAGAAAATGCATTTCTCTTTTGATTTTAAGCCATTTTGTCTTTTTTCCCACTTGTTTTTTATGACATAACTTCACGGAGGCCTTCAGTGGGCCTCAACTCCGCATCATAATAATAACGAGAGGATGATACCACCGTGACTCAGCTCAGCGTAGGCAACCAGTGCGTCTGGCCCATGGCAGAGCAGAAACAGGGCTATAGATATTTCCTATTATAGATTTCTTTACTCATGCCAAACCACTAACAAGTCTATACATGTTCACTCCAAGATTTTCCAGTGAACTGTAGGCAAGTGGAATGGATGTGCGTGTGGGTGAGACTTTGCATGTTTGTCTGACCTGTTAATAAGTTCTCGGTGCGATATCTGATATCTGCTACATGCATTGCTTCAGTTCAGTCGGCTGAGCTAACATATGTTTCCCTTCGTTTCTCTCTGTCTTCGTCCTTCCTGGTTTGTTTTTCTTGTTGATTTTTTTTTTCTGTCTTTGTTTATCTTGCAGGGATTCGCTCGTGGGACACAAACCTTATCGACTGCAACCTCGATCAGGAACTGAAGCTGTTTGTCTCCAGACACTCAGCTCGTTTCTCTGCAGATGTGAGAGGTAAACTGGAAAAATAAAGGACATTTTCACTGCAAAATTTCACACTTGAAGTCTGATTCATGCCTTAAAATGGTACGACAGCCAAAAATAAAAAACAAAAAAACAGAGATTCACACTTTTCTAGTGGAAAAGTGAAAGTAATACAACTACAGGATAAAAATACTTCTTTTAGTTCTTATTCAAAACTTAAGTAAACGAACATACAGTGTTAAAACAACAGCCAATTAAAGTAAAAATGCTTATTATGTTATATGTACTATAGGATTATTAACACATAAACTACTCTGAGACATAAGACATTTTTGTGTATGTACAACTGCTTGATACTGGGCTGGTAAAAAATTCCTAAGTGTTCCTACAAGATCTTTTCCAAGAAAATGAAACTTGAATATCATTTTTTCAAAGGAACATTGCATATCCCATTAAAAAACTTGAAAAAATAAGCAAAGCAGCCAGCATCGATTACCGTCATAAAAATATAGGGTAGCAAAACAACAGTACGAAGCAAATGTAAAAGCTCATAAAAAAGTACATTCACCTCAAAAATTGAGTAGTTGAGTAAATATACTTGTATACAATGCAGCTGTCAGCAGCGTACACCGTAACAGAGCAGTCAGCTAAACTTCCTGCTGTACACTAAGCAGAGGGGTTTTATTACCTCTCGCTGGATACGCCCTCTCAGCATTTCATCACATGCCATTTTTATAGCTGCATCATTTGCAAGGTGAGGGAGAGACTCTGTAAAGATGGAAGAGATCCAGTGTGGCAGGACATGTGGTCTGTCAGTGGGCAGTATGGCCTTGACCGGCAGCAGCAGCAGCAGCAGTTAAAGCCCCTGCTTGGCTCTGCTCCATATTGGATATGACCAGCAGGGCCTCATACTTCACGATAGATTGATCCGGCCAATGGCGGCTGCTGCAGACTAAATCAGGTGATTTATTTTAATATTCCCGCATCAAATCTCCTAAAAGGCTTATAGAGGTGAAATACAATAGGTTGAGAGGGAGCGAAACGTGGTGATTTATCCGTGATAGCATTCAAAGAGACTCCAAATCCCCACTCCCTTTCATCCCACCTCGTTTTTTTTAACCATTTTCTCATCCTCTCTGCTATTCTTCTCTCTTTCTTCCTTCTGTGTGCTGTTGTCTTTGCAGCCCCGTGTTAGATGCACGGTTGATTTGGGAGTAATTAGCTGTGTTGAATCCCCAGTGGCAAGTGTCCTTCAGTGGAAATAAAGGGAGGGGAACAGAGAGGGTGAGGGGAAAAGGATGAGAGAAAAGCAAACAACAAGGGAGCAAAGGAGGGAGGGGGATGAGAGGAAAATAGGGAGGAGGTGAGGAGCAAAATCAGGCGGAGATAGATAGTAGTGGTAAAAAAAAACCCTGCAGCACAAAGGCATAAATGTATTTTCGATCGATGATAAAACCAAGACTTTGAGAGTTAAAACTGTCTATAAAACTGGAATAATACAGTTATCTTACACTCCGAGTCTGAGGCTTTTTGCCCAGTCTTTTCTGAAGAGAAAAAATTTCATTGTCTTTGAAACTTTTACTACATGATATGATGTATGAAGGGAACCAAAGAGCTTTTATTTTTATCAGTTCTTCACAAAGCTATGGTTTGCTTCAGTCTTGAAAGTGTTCCCTTAACCTATATTTCTGAATTACACAAGTAGTAATTTAACATTTTTGGGAAATACAGCCAGCAGATGGTACATTTAGCTTAGCTTAGTTTAGCTTAGCTTAGCTTAGCTTAGCCCCAAAACAGCTAGCCTGGCTCAGTCTTAACATAACAAAATCTGCCTACTTGCATCTTCAAATCTCACATATTAACATGTTTTATAATGTTTGTTTAATCCATAGAAACAATATGACAAAAAGGAACAGTGTGAGAATAATAAGTTGTGGTTTTACAAAGGACTATATGCTGTGATATTTTTAACACACTTCCATCCCAGCTTGTTAATTATGTCTCCTTTGTCACAACCCTTGATGTCCGATACAGATGCACAACTTTCCCTTAAGGATCTGTGTGCGATGCACAAAAACTTCCTGCCACAAAGCCTTTTTAAACATGTGGTTCATGTGGTCAAACTGACGCAGTTTGGTTAGGTTTAAGTATCAAAAGTAGGTTTAGAGGTTTAGGAAAAGATCTTGACATGGTTCAGTTTGTTAAACTGACACTGCATCAGCTTAACAGTTTGGTTTCGGAAAAGACCACTGGTTTGACACTTAAAGTTTTACTTTAAGCTTCAGAGTTTGAACTGTGGTCCCCTCAGCATTGGTTGAGGATGCTTGAAGGTACCTTCTGCATCTATATGAGATATGTTGGGCATGAGAAAGCATTAGCATTTGACAAACTGGGAATGAGACCAGGTGGGTTTTTCATGGGCAGTAACAGTGATTACCTAATGCCTTATCAGAAATCTTTGGGAAGTTACAGCTCCTGCTGAATTAGTAGGCTTTTTTTTTTTTTGCTATTTACAGAGACAGGCTGGTTGTGTTTCCTGTTTGCAGTCTTTATGATTATGATAAAGCTAACTTCTAACTGTAGCCTTATATTTACTGGAAAGACAGAAGCGTACGGTATCAATATTCTAATCTAACTCTTGCCAAGAAAGCAATTAAGTTTATATTCCCAAAATGTCAAGCTCTTCCTTTAAACCTGCAGTCTGTATGAATCTACAGTGAACATCAAACAAGAGGTGCATTTTTCAGGATGCAGATGGTTCAATAAGCAGATGAGCCGATGACTTTACAGAAGGCATCATTTCAACATTAACTCGCGAAGATTTTTTCATGTTTATTTAAGCTTGTGGTGCTTTCATCGTTTACAGCTCAGTGCTTATGGGAAAACAGAAACCAGCAGGTGGTTTCAGACGCAGGAGGACGAATGCAATTATCTGTCTGCTTGATATATTACATGTCATCCATCACAGTGCATAAGTGCTCAAGAAGCCCGGACCCCACAGTGGAAGGAGGAGGAGGAGGAGGAGGAGGAGGAGGAGAAAAGGGGCAAGACGGGAGACCCCAAGTGTCGCCTTGATAGATATATGATACTTCTGGTTCTGTATGGATTTCCCAGCATTCTGCTGTCAGTGCAGATAGCGCTGAGGGCTTAACAGCAACCGGAGAGTTAAAAGGCTGTCTCAAAACCGCAAAGCCTTTCAGTGATCAATAGTAATCAATGGTTGTGTTGACTTTCACAAATGAATCCGTCCCAGATAAAGATCCTCTTGATATTTTTCATAAATGTGATCATGTCCAAAGGGCTTATCCTGAATTGATCCTGATTTGCAGCTGTAAATCAGCAGATTGATCGATCAGTGATGCATCTATTTAGCTGCATTACTCCTCATTTTCTGTCTGAAAGAATAGAAAGGAATCAAATAGTAGGAAGTCGTACTAAAAGAGTAAATTATTGTCTTTCACCTCCCCAAGCTGATATTTGATTCAACGTGCTAATTCTCAACATATAATGGCCATAAAGGAGCTTAAACTCAGCGTTATTCAGAGGCATCAATACTGTGACACAGGTGATTGACTGCTCTGTGAGTCTGTTGGCTTAACAGCAGTGGCAATGACATTAGCTCTGCGCCCAGAGATATTACTGGTTTCCTGTTTTAATCCAGTTGAACAGGGACATGGAACCAAGTGACATTGAATGCTGAGCTTGAGGGGGTGGGGTGTGGTGGGGTGGGGGGCTGGCATCTTTGCCGCTCAAAGTCATAGTAGTCAATTATTCTGTTGCTGCAGAAAAGGAAACGACAGCAAGGAGAAAGCTGCTGACACACGCTGGGCATCCACCTGAGGAGATACAATTATAATCCATTTTTTTAATGCAAAGGGAAGGAGGCGCTCACTTTAATTGTTCCACTGATCTATTTTTGGTGCAGTGCCATTCACATTGATGTTCCCCTGTCTGGTTCGGTCTGTGGCAGACAGGCTATACCAGTCTTTGCTCTTTCTGTTCAGCCAGAAGGAAAATGCTCAGTGATGCGTGTTACATTACCTCACCTCCTGCTGAGACAGAGACACGCCGGGTGTTAAGGATTTTCATATCGATCAAGGTAATTGTCAGGGTCAATCAAGCTCCACTGCACAATCTGTCATTTTTTTGATGAGTTAGCCTCGGCACAGCAATTTGGCAGGGTGATGGTGGTGGTGATTGTGGCTGCATTGTGCTTCACTAGTTCTTGACATGTCAAGATTTCTGTATTTTGCACATGAAAGGGGGCAAAAAAGGCGTTCCCCACTACTACTACGCTGCTAATTAAAGATATTGCTGATGTACAGTAACATGAAGAGGATGCACAATAGATCTCCATTACAGATGAGCCTCTCATTTCACAAACCACTGAAAGCTCTCTCCTTAGTCACTTGTTCTTATGGATTAGCTGGTCAGCATTTAAGGTTGCTGCCTTTTAGAACAAAGCTGAGGGAAGCTGGTTTCTCCCAACAAGGACTTAGATGATGATGATGGCAGTAGACTGACACAAATCCCCACCTCAAAGTACTAATAAAATGCACATGCAAAGGAAGCAGAGTTTCCATGAGGAGCTGTTTCAAAATATAAAAATCAAGACATAGTATTTATTAACCTTAGTATTATAACAGTGTCGCATCTAGCAGTAGAAATACTGAGTAAGCCCAAGTTACAAAGCGAATGTTCACATCTTAAGGACTTAACACAAGGTAAAATAGCAAGTATTTGTTCCAAAATAAAACTGTTTAAAACAAAGCCTCCATTACCTTAAATATATATATAAAAAAAATTAGTTTACAGTCATGCCATCAGCTTTTCAAGGCTTTATTCATATGCACACTAGTTCTTTGCACATGTTGCACACTAGCATGCAACATGCTCAAAATGACTGTGCTAAATTTACAATGTGAAGCAGCTGTAATGTTTACCATGTTCATCAACTCCATTTTGGACATTACACAACTAACATAGTAAGCATTCGTTAATTAGCACATAAAAACTTAAGAGGAAGCTGACAGGATTATTCTCAGATTTGAAGATATTTAGTAAAGCTTGAAATTTTGACCTGCTGGTTGGGCATTTTCATGCAGAACTTGCAGGAAAGAAAGAATATATCATGATATGTAATTTACATGATCACTCAAAATTAAATTACACCAAGAAATAATTTCCCTCCTGTAATACAACTCCATAAACTAAGCGGAGTGCCATTCCGGGAACCATAAAAAGGTTGAAATAACCGAACAAAAAGTCATTATTTCTTCCTTTGCTGAAAACCTCAGAATATTGGAGGTTAATAGTCATACACTGTTTAGGAGCCACTTCACTATTAAAAGCAGTGAATGAAAGAGTTCTTCCATATGGAGTGACACTCCTCTGGGAGGAGGTGGCAGGGGTTAATGGCTATGTGCTTTATAATAAGAATCTACTATATGAAATATGTATGGAGGAATCAGCCCAGCAGCCAGAAAGCTGCAGCAGTATCATGTCTCTGGAGACGAGGAACACTCTTCACTGCTCCGTTTCTGAATTTGAAAGCTTATATCCAAGCAACACCTCCCTGCCCTTTGAACCAGACGGGGAAAGTAGTCTTATGTGTCCAACTCTCGGCCTGTTAGTGGCAGCGTTTTCTTTTGTTTTAACAAAATAGATCAATATAAGCAAAATGAAGAAAAGTCTTTTGTCAGGTGTCTCTGGGGAAATTCGGAGATTAATGTATTTAAAAAGAAATTAGATAAGAAGGAGATAAAACAAAGAGAAAGGTTGAGTGAGTGAAGGCTGACGTTTGAATAATGACACCCTGTCCATGTCTCGTCAGCTGGGCCGGAGGATAACCCCCCGAACACACACACAGACACACACAGTGGGATCAAAGTCATTATCATAATCAATCATCCAAAACCCAGAATGATTGATTTTGAGCCTGTCACACCCCCATTGTTCTTTTTCTCTGCAACCACTCCGTCTTATTTGAAGAAAAATGTAACTTATGTCGAAGCTTGTGGACTAAACCACATTTATTTCCCACAATATTAAGAGACCAAACAATTATTAATAATCAGTGTGTCTTGTTTAAATGGTTTGTTATCTTAATGGGATTTTGTCCAACTAGCTCAAATAATTAGTTGAATAATTGATTGTTCCATCATCAAACAAAATTAATTGGACCTGTAATCAAAACTGATGAATCTTTTAAGTGATTTTTATGTGCAAAACTGCCAAAAAATACCTCCCTCCAGCTTGCCATGTGTGGATGCCTCTCAGATTTCTTCTTCTCTTGCAGTAAAATTAATATTTTCTGTTTTAAACTGTTTTTTAGACATTGAGAGACTTTTAAAGACTCCATCTTTTGTTCTGCTGAACTGTGATTTTTTTTAACTACTTCCCAATGATTTATCAAACCAAATAATTTAGCAATAATATGTCATAAAGCTTTTACTTTCACTCCTTTAAAGCTAAACAAATCAACACTTTTTATGTTAACAATAAATAAGGAGACCAGAAACACATTGTGAATGAAGGCTAATGTTGCTCAGTATCAGCTGCAGGTGGAAATAACTGTTTTCTAAACCGTCATCAAACCAACTTTATACAGTAATAATGTGTCATTATTGTGCACAGCTTGTTGTTCTGCCCCCAAATGGCTAAAATAGTCTTTTACTGCAGATTAAAGCACTCTTGGTGACTAACGATTGTTTTCAAGAAAATTTGTTGAGTCATTGAATGAATTAATAAAGAATTATTGATGGGACCGTGATGATGTTGTTACATTGCAGTACAAAAAAATCTTACTTTATCTGCATTATCTTCACTTAAAATACAGCAAATTCAAACAGCCTGGAGTCTTAAGATTGATGATCTATAGGATGATGGAAGAATGATTTCATGCTGAAATGGGACTAATATGGGATTTAGGGTAGATGGGCTGCGTTATACTTCCATCTCTAGAGACTTCATCCATCTCAGAGATGAAGAGCTCTGCTTTTCAGAGGCTGTTAACATTTACACAGCCGTATTAAAACTGCCAGACTCAGCATTTGATGAATTATTTGATAAATTGGCTGAGCTCTGAGAGTGGACATTTATTAGGAAATGTAATCAGTGTTTTATCTCTTGGAATGGTGGAAAAAGTGTGAATGTTCCAGAAACTGCAAGGCTTTTGCTTGGTGAAAGTCATATTAACATAATTCTGATGGACCAGAGATGACTCAGTCGGTACTTCTGTTATCAAGCACATTTTAACAAATTTCAAGCACATTATGACAAATAATATGTAGTTAGTTCACACATACTGTTTGACACTTTTGTCTAACAGTCCAAAACCTGATGATATGAATTTTTATGATTATGTAAGAGAAGTTAAAGCTGCAAATCCTCATTATCTATATTCATGAGCTTGAAAGGGAGGTATTTTGGGCATTTTTGCAAAAAGAAATAAGGTAAATGCTTATCAATTGTAAGAAAAACATTATTGCTTCTAAGTTTTCTAATGATGGACTATTTGATGAACCTTGTCATCTTTTCATTGCATTTAATATATTTTTGCCCAAATGAATGATTTATGAGAGGAAAATTAGCACCGTTACCACCACATCAATCAGGCATTGAATAAAAAAAAATTTAAAAATAAGTTTCAAAAATCCTTATTTTTTTCTATTTTGTTTTGCAGGGCAGAGAATTCTTCACCATAAAAGTAATGTTCTGGAGACGGTGGTGCTTATCAACCCTTCTGATGATGCAGTCAGCACGGAGGTAAGACATCTTATAACTGTTAACATTTTTTTACATTATTATAACCACTTCTTTAATCTTTCTTTAATATTGTTATATATATTACAATGGAGGTTTTAAAAGAATGTTTATTCAGCTTTCACTGTGGCAGACAGTCAAGGCTGAATAAAAAAATCATCCACTATTTAAATGGGAACTTTTTGTTTGTTTGCTGTCTGTTGAAACAAGCAAAAGGAGCAGTTAGGATTTCAGCAGAAAAGACTAATTTCTTGTTAACTGCTACAATAACAAGTACAGTCTTTCACCTTTAGCCTTTTGAAGTAAAGCTTTTGCTTTTACATGTCGATGGAAAGAAAGACATGTGAGGGTCAGGAGCGAAGATGACACAAGATTTTCTCTTGTGTCACTGCTCCTCAGTCTTGCCTCCACCCTCCAGCCATGTCTGCAGTCAACTATGCATTAATAATATCTCTCAGCACAGCAGGATTGACCTGGCCAGCCGCCCTTAACAGCTGATGTTGCTGAAGAAGAGAGAAAAAAAGGAACAAGGGAAAGGAGAAGAAACGGAGATAGAGCGATGAAAGGAAACTTAGCAGAGTAGAAAGCAAAAGAGCAAGTCAGCTAATTAGCTAATGGATTTGAGTGACGTGAAACTGGTGTTATTTCAAATGCACTAAGTCATTAAGCTGATTACTGCAGCAGCAATGCTGTCTGTTCCCTGTCTTTGTAGCTGCTAATATAATTACTTCATAGTATTCTTTCAATAAGCCATTTGTTTTCCTTTTTCAAGTTTCATAGATTGTTTCTTTAACTTACAGTGTATTGTCTCTTAAAACATAAGTCATTGGTACGCTATGAAAGCTAATAATTTTCTCTTTCCTTTGTTTAATTTCAAGGTTCGTTTGATGATCTCAGACACAGCCAGACACAAGCTTCTGGTTCTCTCAGGACAATGCACTGAAACCACTGGAGAGCTGATTCTTCAGTCTGGATCTTTTTCTTTCTTCAACTTCATTGACATTTTTACTGATGAGGAGGTAAGCCAACATGTTTTAGGGGTTTTTTGTAAGCATCCACACCCCACCCCACCTAGACATATATTATTCTCCCATGCATGGCAGTCGCCCTCCTTAGAAGCCGTCATTCTAGCATTGCATGATAATCTTAAAACTTATCAACATACATGCAATACAGGTACACACATAGTTACGTCCTAAAGCTGTGAAAGCACCTCTTATTTCATAAGAGACTCCATTTTGGTAAAAATTAAAGTCACATAATTTCTTTTATGCACAGATTGGTGAATTGCTCAGCACTATTCACCCAGCAAACAAAGCCAACCTGACACTCGCCTGCCCCGAACAAGGCGACTGGAAAAACTCCAACTTGGACAAACACAACCTGCAGGACTTCATTAACATGAAACTAAACTCCACTCTCATACTCCCTGAAATGGAGGGCCTCTCAGAGTTCACAGAGTATTTATCTGAATCAGTAGAGATCCCGTCTCCTTTTGACATGCTAGAACCGCCGACCTCAGGTGGATTCCTCAAACTCTCCAAACCGTGCTGCTACATCTTCCCTGCTGGTTGTGGCGACTCTGCTCTCTTCGCCGTCAATGGCTTCAACATGCTCATTAACGGTGGCTCGGACAGGAAGTCATGCTTCTGGAAGTTGGTGAGACATCTGGACAGGGTGGACTCCATCCTCCTGACCCACATTGGTGATGATAACTTGCCAGGCATCAATAGCATGCTGCAGAGGAAGGTTGCTGAGCTTGAAGAGGAACAGTCACAGGGCTCCACAGCTAACAGCGACTGGGTGAAGAACATGATATCTCCAGACATTGGTGTTGTGTTTGTTAATCTTCCCGAAAACCTGGACAACCCCGAACCTAATTACAGAGTGAGGAGGAATGTTGAGGAGGCAGCGTTCACGCAGCAGTTTCTCAACAAACTTAACCTGAGGATAGAGCCTTTGCAAAGGCCTGTCGGAAACACTATTGAGCCAGTCATACTTTTTCAGAAAATGGGCGTTGGGAAGCTTGAGATGTATGTGCTTAATCCATCAAAGAACAGCAAAGAGATGCAGCACTTTATGAAGCAGTGGACAGGCAGCGAAAAAGACACCGCCTCCATCCTCCTGCCAAATGGAAAAGAATCTGAGTTCCCCGTCTCTTACTTGACTTCTATCTCTTCTCTCATTGTGTGGCACCCTGCAAATCCCTCAGATAAGGTTGTGCGCGTTCTCTTCCCGGGAAATGCCACCCAGCATCACATCTTTGAAGGTTTAGAAAAACTTAAGCACCTTGACTTCTTGAAGCAGCCAGTTGTCACTCAAAAAGCGATGTCCTCTACTGTACCGTCAACACCGACACTGAAGCAAGCTAAGATGAAACACAGAACAGACAGCAAAGAGAGCCTGAAGTCTACTCCAAAGCCATCACCAATTAAAAGCATCAGGAAAGAATCAAGGGAGGAAGCACCAGAAAAGGCAAAGACAGATGCAGAATCCTCTCATGAGAAATCACAAAAGACAGAGAAAAAAGAAAAGGTCCCACTGAAAAAGGCAAAGGCATCTGAGAAAGAATTAAAAGCAAAGGCAGAGCAAACGGCTGAAAAGGAAACTCCAGAAAAAAAGAAGGCTGAAATGAAACCCAAAACTGAGAAAGAAAAGATTGTTAAAAAGGAGGCCAAAGTGTCTATGGAAAAGAAAAAGGAGATTAAAAAAGAAGTAGCAAAGAAGGACGATACACCCAAACAAGAGAGTAAAAAAGATGAAAAAGTAAAGAAAGAGGAGGCGAAGAAAGTTTTAAAAAAAGATATCAGGAGAGACTCGCCTATGAAGGAGAAGAAAGAAGAAAAGAAAGAGCAAAAGAAAGATATTAAAAAACCCTTGAAAGACATAAAAAAGACATCTGCTTCAGGTGATGAAAAGCCAAAACCAAAACCTCTGAAAAAAGACACTGTCTTAAAGAAAGAGGCAGGCCCGTCAAAG
>JAPZDV010000011.1:17643192-17704643 GCA_029814665.1 Acanthurus lineatus | reverse complement strand
TTAAAAGAGAAAGCAAAGTCAAAGGTGATAAAGAAGGAGACAAAGGTGGATAGTGGGGAACCTCCTGCTACTGTTGCTGCAGCTGTAGAGGATCCAGAAGCAGAAAGATCTCTGATGTCCTCACCAGAAGACCTCACCAAGGACTTTGAGGAGCTTAAAGCTGAGGAATTGGGAGAGGATGACGCAACTGTGCAACAAATAAAGGAAGAAGAGGCTGTAATGATCCACCGTGAAGAAATAATACAAACCAAAGAGTCACCTGAAGCACTAGAGTCTGTAGATGAAGGTATAACCACAACAGAGGCTGAAGGAGAAAATGGAGAAACACCCGATGAACAGGTTCTCAAGGGAAAACTCAACGGCAGCGTAAGTGAGAAGTTTGAAGATGAAGGCACTGTAATGGAGGAGACATCTGAGGGAGGGGATTATGAAGAGAAGGGAGAGACAGAAGAAGTTTATGAACCACAGAGAGTGAAACCAGATAAACTTTCTCCCGGTGAAGATGAACGTGAAGTCAGAAATGATGAAGCCAAACCAGTGAATAATGTTGTGGACAACGATGACGTGATGAATAAAAATGTAGAAAGTGTGCATATAATTGAAAAAGAAGCAGAGAAACAACATCTGTTTTTATCAGCCTCACCCAAAGTGTCCTCACCCGTTTCTCCAGCTGCATCCATCCACGATGAGATGCTCCCAGTTGGCTTTGAGGGCTCAGCAGCTTCGGATGACGAGAACAGAGATGAGCCCCCAGAAGACTACACTATCAACTCTGCTCACACTCAGTCAACAATTGAAATTTCCAGTGTGCCTACTCCAATGGATGAGATGTTGACACCAAAGGACGTTATGAGCGACGAAACCCTTAATGATGACAATGAATTTCCTTCACAGGATGCTGGCAAGTTTGGGACATCAACATCTGGAGAGTTTGATAGGAAGAAGCTTTCTCCACTTCAGGATATACTGGGGTCAGATCACTCTCAGAGTGCTGCCACAGAAGGTCATGACTACAACCACTCTGCTTCAACGATATCTCCCCCTTCATTACTAGAAGAGGATAAAGTGTGTAAGGAGTTTCCCACCGTGGAGAAAGCTGGGGGGGTTGCCACAGATAAAGAGTTATGTATGAAGCTTGACACAGAACCAGCTAAACTCAGTTCATCTTCCAGCACATTGCCTCTTATACGTTCTCCCTCAGTGGACCGCAAGGACAGATTTGATTCTCCATCACCATTTGCTCCTCCAATAGAGCTGTCGACGACACTGGCAGGAAGCACCAGGGCAACAGCTGATTCCTCCATCAGCCCAGATGACAAGACACTAGAAGGAGCAAACTCACCTCAGTCTTCTGGTCACACACCCTACTATCAGTCACCAGTAGATGAAAAAGCAGGAGCATTGCCACCTGTGTCGGATGACAAAACACAAGGTCCAACAATTGTTGAGGTTACAAGTGATAAAGAGGATTCCTCCAGTAGAGTTACTCCAGAGCCTTATCAACCAGAGACAGGAGGTTCCTCTCCTGTAGAGAAAGGAATGTCCTCTCCAAAAAGCCCACCACCAACTGAAACTGATTCCCCAACTAAGATGGAAAGGTCAGCCTTTGATATGGATCATAAGAAGACTGAAGAAAACAGCAATTCAGTCTTGTCCTCAGCACCAATGGGCAAACATGAATCAGACACTAATCCTTTCACTGCTTTCAAAGAAGAGAGTAAAATGTCCATTTCCGAGGGTACCACATCAGACAAGTCAGGAACCCCTCTGGAGGAAGTGGTGGCAGAAGATACATTTTCGCATTTAGCTTCAGCATCCACCGCCTCTCTGGCCACCAGCTCATTGCCGGAACCAACCACGGATTCACCCTCTCTTCATGCTGAGGTTGGCTCTCCTCACTCAACAGAAGTAGATGACTCTTTGTCTGTCTCTGTGGTTCAGACCCCAACCACCTTCCACGAGGCAGAGGGATCTCCATCCAAGGAAGATAGCCCAAGGCCCATGTCCATTTCTCCAGACATCTCACCAAAGACGAAAAGCCTAACACAGATGCAGGACACAAAATCCCCAGAGCACTCCACCATGTCAATAGAGTTCGGTCAGGAGTCACCGGACCACTCCTTAGCTCTGGACTTTAGTAGGCAATCCCCAGAGCACCCATCCGTTGGAAGCAGCTCACGTGCTACAGAGAATGGCCCAACTGAGGTTGAGTACAGTCCCTTAAATGTAACGGATGAAAAGCCATCTGCAGAGCAGAGCTCAGAGGTGGAGAAACCTTTCCTGTTTGAAGAGAGCGATTCGTTCCTTGCCACTTCTGCAACCCCATCAGATGCGTCTCAGTCCACTCCCTCTGTTACAACCCCATGTCAAATGGCAGAGATCCCACAATCCATGGCTGAGCAGACGGAAAAGTCTCCCGTTACACCCAAGGCATCATCTCTCACCCACTCTCCACATTCCAATGAGCCATCCCCAGTGCTTGGAGGTTCCCCGCCTAAAGATGGCACCAGCCCCATTTCACCATCTGATGAGTGCAATTTTAATAAGCCTGACACACAGCAAAAATATGACAAGTCACCCTCACCTCCCAAAGCTCCTTCCCCCTCATCGTCCTTCGGCTTTTCAAAGGAGACCTTTTCCCCCGTAAAGGAGACTAATCCCTTTAAATGTGAGGACTTCAAACAAGAGGTAAAATCCCCTGTGAGCCCCAAAGTTCCCTTTTCCCCTTATCTACCTCCCTCCTCTGATCCATGTAATTACAGTTCTGCCTGTGGCTCCAGGGACCCAGACTCCTCTAAGAAAAGCCCTTCTGCTCCATCTAGGACTGATGTCGACCTCTGCCTAGTCACTTCATGCGAATATCGTCACCCCAAGACGGAACTATCCCCATCTTTCATCAACCCTAATCCTCTAGAATACTTCATAAGTGAAGAAAATGCCTTGAATGAAGAGAGGCCACTGGTTAAGTCAGGAGGTGGACCCCCACCCCCAGGTGGTAAGCTTTCTGCCAAGCAGTGTGAAGAGACCCCACCCACATCCATCAGTGAATCTGCACCTTCTCAGACAGATTCAGACGTACCACCAGGAACAGAGGAGTGCCCCTCCATTACAGCAGATGCTAACATTGACTCTGAAGACGACTCTGAGACTCTGCCCACTGACAGAACCCTGACCTACAGGCATGCCGACCCTCCCCCGGTGGCACTCAGGGACTCGGCTCCATCTTCAGGCCACCATGATGTCTGTATGGTTGACCCAGAGGCCCTTAAGGCTGAGGAAAACTTCAACAATGCGAATACAGAAGGAGGAGAAAAGGCCAAAAAGAAGAAGCTCTTGAAGAAATCCTCCTCACCAGCCAGGAAGACTGCCCTATCAAAAGTGAAGGACTCAAAGACTTCCTCTCCAAAGAAGACTGTTGGAGAAGGGAAGGATGCCAAAAATGCAACCAATACCTCTGCATCTAGAGGCGTGAAAAGTGCTACATCAGGTAATTGCTCATTGTCATCATTTCTACATCATCAATTTTTGGCTTCACATAATTTAATCATAGTTTTTGAGAACGCATCTGAAGAAAAGGTGTATTTTTGCTTCTCATAGGTACTGGCAGCGGAAAGGCATCAGGTGGTGCACCTCTGCCCAACTGTCCTCCTATGTACATGGATTTGGTTTACATCCCAAATCACTGCAGTGCCAAGAATGTGGACGCTGAGTTCTTTAAGCGGGTGCGCTCCTCCTACTATGTGGTTAGTGGCAACGATCTGACAGCTCAGGAGCCCAGCAGGGCTGTCCTTGATGCTCTGCTGGAGGGAAAGTCCCAGTGGGGCAACAACATGCAGGTGAGCTTTAAGTATGAATATTAAAATTACAGTATGTATAATCATGTGATACTGCAAGAGTAACCAGATTATCATGTGCATTTTGGCATCTTTTGCCACCATTCACTTTTAAAAGACTCTTTATGCAAATATCAAAAGGAAAGAAGAGACAGAAAGACTAAGATAATTTTTTTGGTTGCAAGCATGTTACTTAAATTCTTTGAGTGCTTAAGCACAGAAACATCCCTTCTCTTTGGTTTCAGGTCACTCTGATTCCCACCCACGACACTGATATGATGAGGGAGTGGTACCAGGAGACCCACGACAAGCAGCAGGAGCTCAACATCATGGTCCTGGCCAGCAGCAGCACGGTCGTCATGCAGGATGAGTCCTTCCCAGCTTGTAAGATTGAGATGTAGGCCTGATCAGAGAGAGATCAGAAGAAGGATCATTATTTGAGATAGAAAATAAGTTCATGTAGCATAAAACCTAAGCAGACACTAAAAACACTAATATGCTAAAAATGACACCTCTTAAGAACTAAAACCCCTTAAAAATTATCTTGGAATGAGGACTAACACTTAGCTTTGAGGGGCACCACGCAAACGACAATGTTTTCTATATAAAGTAATACATCCTTGGCATTCTCAAGGTGTTATCTGACTTTTAGTCATAAATAAATTGTACTGGAAGGAAATTGGAAACCAAAAAACAGGCAAGCCATTATCGATCAATTATGCTAACAATAGTACAGATCAAACAGTTATGTTGTTGTAGATGTATTGAGTTTCTTCTGCATCCCTAGAACAAAATACATTAGAGCTTCTAATCAATCTAACTTCTGTCGACAAACAAAACTTTCTGAAATAAGATCTATTCTTGAGTCATGGTTGCTATCCTCATTAAAGGATAAAAGAAAATGTTTTCTGTTATTGCCTTAGGGAGTCAAAATGAATGTATAAGAATTGGTGCAAATAGCAGAGGAGTTGGCAAATAACTCTACACTTCACAGGTCTGTCCAAAAAAAAGGACGGTCAAATGGACACGTCATCAAATGAAAGGAAATATAAGTAAACTTATAGGATACTCAACATTGATTAG
Organism: Acanthurus lineatus; assembly: GCA_029814665.1. NCBI lineage: Eukaryota > Metazoa > Chordata > Actinopteri > Acanthuriformes > Acanthuridae > Acanthurus > Acanthurus lineatus. Next base: position 17,699,727 of record JAPZDV010000011.1, on the reverse strand, counting down.
CATGAACACAACGCCTGACTTAGTATTCATCACAGGTGAGACAAAGTGCCCCTGCCAGTGTGAAACTGTTTTTATGTTTATAAGTCAGCTGGGTTTTATTTGATATAAAATGGATGTTTGAGTTATTTTTGCTCTGGTTTAAGTTGCTGCTGATGTAAAAAAATATTTATTTATTTATTGTAAAATTTAATTTATTGTTGCATTATTGTCCAGATAGTCTTTTACATTGTGCAGCAGGGGGTTGCCTCAGAATGTCCCCCCTTGCTTTTTTACGTCTGTAAAATCATCTACCCAAAAACAATGTTAGTGCTATTTAGAGGATTGAATTTTATTTCATGTTGTCTGTTTTATTTACAGATTCTGAGTTATTTTGAAAAGAGAAAAAGCAGATCTTATTTCTAATACCTGTTTTTATGTAATCATTTTGCAATGGGGGAGCTAGACTTTTCCCAGTGTAAAGCTGGTGAGGCAGGATATTTTCATAAACCTTAAAATGTCTTGTTTTTTCTAAAGCATTGTACTATAATTATAAATAGCTACATGGCCGATGGAGAGGTTGGAAGATGTGCATGAGTTATGATACTTTAGGATTTTTTTCCTTTTGCTTTTTTAATGGGGGTTTTGCTTAGACTTGCATTAAGAACAACAGGGCTATATAGGCTAAATAAATGAGCATTTTATGTTTTTTTGCAAGTTGTGCCATGACATTGTACACTGCAGTAACTCTAGCTATTTCTAATGGTACTGTATCGATATAAAACTTGATTTTGGGTGTAGCACAGTGTAAATTTTTAGGTGGATGTGAGCATTTTGGGAGGCTGAAAATGTCTTGTGACAAAAGAGTTTCTCCTCTTTCACCAGGATTTACAGGAAACAGCTTTCCAGTAGTGGCTAAGTTTTGAGGGGGGGGCAGCACACAGAGGTGTGAGTGACTTGTGTGTTTTAGATGAAAGTATGTAAAACAAAAACTAGACACTTTAAATACAAGCATGACACATACCAAACTAACAATACAGAGACCGCAGATCAACACTGACAGTCCATCTTCTGAAGAAACATTTAACAAATCACAACTCAACGATTGCAGGCTTTACTACTTTGGGCTATTTAATCAACTCACCGAGCTCGCCAGATACATAACTCTGAAATCATGTCAGGCGTTCATGATATCGCTGTAGACCAGTTTTCCTACAGGGAAACCTCAAACCAACAACAAATCTACAAACTCTGAACCGGCATTTCTTCTTGAACTGACAATTCTGTTTTCTCTGTCTCCTTTCTCTACACTTCTATTTCTCTCTCTTTCTATTTATCTCTGCCTTTTTCTCCTTGTCTTTCTCTTGGGAGAACTTTAGTAATGTTTGTCTGCAGCTGTGTGGTATATTTGTCTCGTGATCTTGCATCCTCTCTGCCCTTTTCCCCAAACTCATATGTAACCTATAGCAATTAGTTTCAAGTGAAAGTATTCCTTAGTGCTTTCTGATGTATGTGTGCAATATTTCCTCTATCCATATGGCGAATCTGATATAAGAGGAACCACTACTAAAGAACAAACATTCAAAAACAACCACAATAAAATCTGTTGTGAAAAATAAGGATTTGTGTTTCTCTTTTCTTTAAATCCTTTTTTGCAACCATGTTGGATTATAATGAAATATAAAAAACAGAGTGTAATATCTCATTATGTTATACTCAGGCTGATATATGGTGAGAATATTTACTTTATTGCTTTTTTTAAAAAAAAATAGCCTCTTCTTCTGGGTCTCGCACAGTGCACAGAATACTTAAAATAACCACATTTTTAAATAACACACGTGGAAATCTCTCACTTAGAAGTACAAATTACATTTTGCTGTTTATATGCCCCATTCACTTTATACCTTTACAACTCATATAAACGAGACTTAGGTCTATTAGCCATGTGAACAGATGTGTTAGCCTGTATAGTGTTCTAGCTAAACGCTAACATCAGCATGCTAACATGTTAACATGTTAACATATAATAGTGGTCATCGTGTTTCCTTACTTAGTTTAGCATTTTAGCTTGCTGCCATTTGCTTAATACCACTAATGTATAAAGTATAAAATGATGCCTCTATGTCGCATTTTACAGGCCATGAACTAAAGTATTTGACAAATAAAAATATTGACCTTATGTTGGCACTGGAGGAAAAGTCAAGAGATCATCCAGAGTCATTACAGCTTATCCTGAGGAAAACATGAATGTCAGTACCGCATTTATGGTTTTTCCATCCAAATGTTGGTTGAGATATTTGACACAAAGCCACAAATGTCAACCCTTTTGATTGCACAAGAGGAAAAAGTCAGGGGGTCAGCAAAGTCAGGAGGCTACTCTTCATCCTTTATGGACTATAAACATCTATAAAAACTTAAATCCATGGACTACTTGTTATATTTTAGTGTAAATCAAATTGGTGGTCCAACTGAGCAACACTGCCATTGGCAGATCTCTGCCTCTAGCATGGTTAGAAATGTTTCAGAGAGAAAGATTACAGATATTTTAATAACAATTCTGATGTTACAGTCGGTGTGATTGTAGATTATCAGCATACGTATTTCATCATAGCCATTAAGGAGCAGTGGTCAACTTAGCGCCTGTGGGACAAATCAATACAGGTATATTACTAAACAATAATGCTTGTGTGTTGTGGGTACCAGGAGAACTCTGCAATAGCAAATACCATAAACTGGCTTCAGTTTGCACTAGCTGAAACCCAGGATCAGGCTGTGAGGCAGCAGGGCCGATCATCCACTACTGCTATAAATGTGAAGGAAAGGTAATTAAAAAAATATACATAATAAATAAAATATGTGCTGCTTTTTAAAAATGAAGTGACATAAAAGTATATAAGGAAACATGAAACATGTTAGAAGAATATGAAAAAAATAACATCAGAAGGCATATTTAGCTCCCTCAGCATGTGGTGAACTGAGTGACCTCTCAGCTCAGACACCCCATACTGACGGAAAAGGCAGAGAGGGAGCAGATCAAAGCAGGATAAGGGGACATGTCTCCACAATTCAACATCCTTTTGTTGTACAGTGGAGGGCCACAAGTAAACGTCTGATATCTCTCAGCAAGTGGGCATTAAGCTTGTGAGCCAGACTCTCAGAGCTGTTCTGTACATTCTTCCCTATGGTATAACATTTTCATACACCAGGCATGAAGACGAGCCAGCATCCCTGCTGTTATCCAAACTCAACATGCAGCCACAGGCTTTTTTATTGGGTACAAAGTCAATTCCTAAGTGAATAGGCATGCATTTAAATTCACATTTTGCTGTGGATGGAGGCCACCCTGTTTAATTGTCTTTCAAGGACACTGACTCTTGAACTGTGGCACACTGTCTGACACAGTAATCAGTACCAGCTGGGTTTTTTTTCTCTCTGTGCCAAAACTGTTTCGGTAGGGACATTTATGAACGATGATGGGACACCCCAGGCACTTTCCGAAACCAAAGGGAAGTGCACTCTGGGATAAATCAAAGAAGATCTAAGAGCTACTGTCTGGCGGCAGAGCCTGGCTGTTCAGGAAATCAGAATCTAAGCGCTAAAATAGACAAATAGTACCATGTTTTCCTGTTGATTGTTGCATATTTTTAGCAACTTATCATGAGCTGCTGCCAGACTAAACCCTCAACCTGTGGCTATGAGCTATATGTTGAAAAACCTGTTATCAAATTCATGCGAACACACATATTCAGAGAGAGAGAGAAACCCACAGAGACACATGCACCTTGCAGGATACCATAAATTATCCAAGGCCCTGCGTCTGATTGGCTGAGCAAGCAATCTCAGCTGGGTGGGCTGAGATCTTGTTGCCAAGGCAACAGTGGGGAACCTCCCTGTCCCAGCCCTATTTTCTCTGTGTGAGATGAGGAGTTAATTTAAGAACCTTAATCATTGCAATAATCTTTTTTTTTCAACTTACGTTCAATTCATTTCTCGAAATTACTGTAACTGCAAGTTTAGAAATTATGTTTTATTAGATGTTAACACAAACCTGCTGTGTAAAATCACATAATCATAAAAAATCAATCCAATAAAAGTATGAAGAACATTAGATGATATAATAAAATGGAGCATATTAATTTGTATATTATAAATAAAATAAAATTCAAACGTATGACCACTCACAGAGAAAATGCAGCAGAACTCCCTTGTGTTGATATAAGTCCTTTGTTATGTAATGCTGTTTAGGTCAATGGGTTTGGTGCTAACTGAGGCCTTCAATTGGTGCACTAGAGTAGCATGGAGCTTTAATTGAAATTTTAGGCCTATTTGTAACTTTCTTTGTGCAAGAAATTCTGACTAGTGAGGCTAACATTACATATTCATGGCCTTTTTGCAAATAACTGTACTAATTCAAAGGATGCTTTAGTGTTTGTTTACTTTTCAACCATTCAACCATGTTCAGTTCTGTTAAAATGAAGTACGGTTGAAAAATTTCACCTTTTTTACAATTCAGTTTTTCTATGTTTATCTCAGGTTAATTGAGTAAAATGATCTGTTTTACACAGTTAACTGTAAGAATATCAACCACAGACTTTCTGAATGATTGATCTATCACTTAAACCACAAATATTTTCCTTAAAAAAAAAGACAAAAACGCAAGAGTCAGAAGTAATGATAATTTAGTGACTCAAAGATAAGTGAAACTCAGTAAAGTTTGGGACTCATTTATATCACTAATGGCAAGGATAACCAGGAAAACAAAAAAGAACACATGCGTGCATTAATTTCTGAACACATTTATATAAGCACATAATTATCTAGTCTACTTAAGATACATTGGTGAGGTCCATACCTCCAGACAGTAGCAAACCCATTTGATCGACTTGACTTGAAGAGCAATGCAACAGCACCACCTGTAGATTGTAATATGAACAACTTCTTGGCTGCTTGTGTAAGTACGTAATAAAACGTTTGTCACATTTCTGGTGAAGAAAACGTGAAGCAAAAAAATCAATAAAGCCTCGTGTAACAGAGTAAATATAATGTCGACACCGTAAAAACTAAAATCACGGTTCTCCTGTTCAGTCCGTGGATGTATTATCACAGGGCGCCGCCATATTGGATGATACCATTTGCCTACTGCGTATGAAACAATTAAAACAAGTAACCACACACACTATCCCATTCAAATCAAACAATATAATAGATTTACCTGCATTTAAGAGACAGTGTGAGATTCTGGGCAGGAAGTTGCACTTTTAAACGCTGTGACACTTACGAGAGCACCCCTTTGTTTTCATTTCCATGGTACAGTCAGTGGGCACCATGGCGCTGGTGAGGATCGGTAAATGTTGTCGGTCTTTGGTGCGTGAGTCCGTCAAAAGGGTAGTTTGTGGTGCTTTGAATACAAGCTGGATTGAAGACTGTGCAGGCGGTAAGAAGAACAAATCTCACCAACATTTGTCACGTTTGATACAAAGCTGACGATGAAGCTAAAAGCTGCAGTAGCACCTTGCTAAGAACCCACTTGGATACAAAGATAATAACAAGATAATGATAAGATAAGATAATAAATGTAAATTGCTATAACGGTTTATTAAACTTGTGTAAAAACTCGGCTTGTCTGGGTTGTTAGTTGTTGTGATTAAACTGTTTATATACTGTCATTTTTTCTTACATTCTGAGCTGAAAGGTTTATGGCATCTTAAGTAGGTTCAGGCTAACTAGCTTTGCTAAGATGTGTTATGATTTTAAAGCCTCTCAAAGGACCAAGCTATCATAAACTGAGTTTTGTTTTATTTCTGGTGGTTGTCTCGCTTGGTGATTGTCACTGTGTTGGAATTATAACAATATCCTCGTTATTTTTATTTGTTTCTTGTTTTTTGTTTGCTTTTTAGTCATTTAACACACCTTCATGTTTTCAAGTTAGTTATTTGCACCTAAAACTTAGTTGTCTTCTTTGCAGCTAAGAGGCATCTGCTGTCAGAAGATGTTATCAAGTTACAAAACTTCCAACAGAGAAAGCTGGCTGTTGCTCACCTTGTCAATGGATCGAAAGGTGAAGTGATTTTTGTCACTAGTTTCAGTTGCCGTTCTATTTTACATATAATGATAAATAAGAGTTCATATTTTTTTCATTTTGTTTTGCAGGAAATTATATTGAGCTTTTTAGTCAGAAGTTGAAAAAGAATGATCTGATATTAAGGGATGAGCTAAAGCTTCTCCTTCACTTGTGCCAGTCAGCAGATGACATGGTGGTAGCCAGAGATGCCATATTAAGGTAAAGTAGATCCTATTTCCCCCCTTTTTTGATATGTAATTATCATCTTCTCTTTCACTTAATAACCTTTTACAATTATTAGAAAGAGGGAAAGATTTATCCATTTCACTATCATCGCTATTATCTTGTATAAATTGTCTTAATTATGTATGGATCCTCCTTTAATATGCACTCAAAAGGTATCATGCGGAGAACGGAAACTTGGCGTATGGAGAGTTTAAGTTTGGTCCTCTTTTTATGAGACTGTGTTATGAGCTGGGTTTGGAGGATTTGGCTGCTGAAACAATTACAGATAAGGTAAATCAACCAAAATAACCAAAACACTGACTATCGACAAGATGCCACATGCAGGAAACGCGACTGATACTTTTCTCTTCACCTGTCTGAACAGAATTTAACAGGATTTTTCAATGATTCAACGTCCTTTAACATCGCCATAGACATGTTATTCACAAAAGGCTCTTATGAACGTGAGTAATGGATTAACCCTCCAGTGGTTTTTTTGTTTTTCCTGAAATCATCACGTATAGTTATATAGCTATTGTTCCAAACTTTGGCTATTGCAGATGCCCTGGAGGTACTAAGAACTATGAGGAACCAAGGTGTACAATTCAACAAAGACACACTGACTCTGGCATGCGGTACCTGCTACAAACTGGTAACGTCTAGATTGAATAAAGTTTGTTTTCTTCATGTTACCTGTGTTATATTTGAGGGGAGATCTGGTTTTAAGATGTAAAACTCTTTGCAGTCAGTTTATATTCTGTTTTGATGTTGGTCAGAACACCACAGAGGCCTACAAGATCTGCACTGCCCTGATGGAGGAGAGGCAGATCAAAGGTCATTTCATCCCCAGACATGCTTACTGCTTTGCTGTAGCATTGGCACTTCGGCAGGTAAGTTGCATCTTCTTCATGTATTACTTTTTATATGCATAAAGATGGGGGGAAATATTAAGATATCATCAATAACCTTGTTTTTCTCTTGTCGATTTTATTCCAGAATGACATAGAAAAAGCACAGTCCTTGTTTTCACAAATAATGAGCGCTGATGGCAGATTATGCCAAAATTTAAGGGTAATGATCCATCTCGTAACTGTAGTATAAATTATTTCTTGCTGTAATTGTTCACTGACTAAAACATATTTTTTTTCTTCAATTTTGATTCAGGTTTTATTACTAGCGATGTCAGGACACGTGATAGAAGCCATTTCCATCCTTTCTGCAGCCACGTTGCCCAAGAGCCCTACTTTTGTGAAGAAGCCTGAATTTTCTCAGGAGGTGGTAAGTCAAATATGGATGTTTGATCAGCGATACAGATGCTACTTATTGTTGAAGTAATGACTCAAACTGCTCCAGATCAGCTAAGGATGCACAAAATTAATATTTAAACACATTCATGCGATTAGTTAGTGCTTTCATGTTGGGGTAGATTTTTTTTCAGTTCTGTAAAATTTTATTCTGAAAAGATTAGTGTAATCATACATGAAAACAAAATGATTTGAGGTATCCATTACTGGTACTATTGATCAAAATTACTGTAGGAAACCATATTTCTCAAAATAATTTATACAAGCTGAACAGAGGTAGCTTAATGGCCCCTTGCGACCTGTTTTTCAGGTGGATTTGCTGCGCCTGTGGAGTGAGGGCCGACCACACATGATGAAAGTGGAGCAGGTAGTGACTCAGCTCGAGCGAGCTGATCAGGTGACCCAGCAGACCCTGGATGATATGCTCTGCCACACACCCTCGGGGAGGAGGAAACAAATAATGGAGGAGAGGAGGACCAGCAGAAGGACCCTGAAGCCACGGCAGTCCACTCTGCTGTCAGAGTGAGATGAACTGTGTGGCTCTGACATGAGGCTGAACTGAAACTGGTGAAAAAACACTCACTGTGGCCAGAGTTGCATTTGTCGCGATCATTTTTATCTACCTCTCCTTAATCACAGACACAGTCATCCCTCTGCAGTTTGGACTTTTGTACCTTTTTTTGTCCTCCCCATCCAAAATTGATGATAGAAGTCACAAGGTACACACTTCAACAGAAAACGGCTCAGAAAACATTACAGTCTTGTATATAGTGGTTTGGGAAGAATGTGTTGTATATAAAAGTGTGAATGAGTAATTAAAGATGAATCAGTTATTTAATTATTTAAAAGGGTCTTTGTGTTACTTTCACCTGTAGCGATGCTGGTTTAAAATCAGGTTTCTTTAAAGAAAATGGTCAGGGGGTTAGTGCCCATATGTATGTGGAAAAAGGTTTTGTTTACTGTAATCATTGCTGATTCAGTTGGGTCACAGAGGTAAAAGTCATTTTATCTGAAAAATAATTAACTAGCAGTGTTTTGAATAACCAAGGTCATTTGATTTGAAAGTGAAGCAAGAATGTCTCTGTTTCAAATGTAATAGTAATACATGAAAGGTACAAACTCGGGACCTGATGCCACACCTGGCGTGTCATTATTACTATTTATATTAGTATAATAATATCTATAAGACTCCCCCTCTACACCTTCAGAGCGTACACTGTTATGCTCACAAAAAATATTGTGTAATATTCATCACGATCCCAAAATCTGCTGTTCAGAACTCCGTCATGTAAACAAACCATGACGCACGTCAAGCCCTCCCACAATGCACCGCTTACATCTGCTCAGCAGCCAGGGAGGAGAACAACGGAGCAGCAACTTGATCCCAAAACAAACCGGGTGGACAGCGGCGTTTGACAGCCATAACACAGCAGAAAGCGAATTTAGACTAGTTTTTGTTCATTAATGAGCTTATAAAACTGTTCCGGACGGATGCAGCGGTGATATCCACTCCTAGCGGCAGCTGGTAGCGGTGCTTTTTAGCATCAGCTAGCCGGTTAGCTGGTTTTGACTGACGGGGAAACTGTGTGAAAAGCTGCTGGTAACATCAGTCAGTTTTCCCCCCAACGCAAACGGACAAAGGAAAGAAAAGATACGAAATATAAATTTTGAAGTTACATCTTGTTTTACTGATAAGGACCGCTGTGTCGTGTGCTATAAGCAAGTTAGCAGTTAGTTTGCTGAGACTAGCTAACCTAACTTAGCTATTGTTAGGTAGTCTCAGGCTGACATCTGTAAATACTGGCTTTGGGTAGCTTTAGCTTACATCGCTAGAAAAACACAATGAGCTCTGAAGATACTGCAGCGTCCACTAAACCCAACCCGGAGGATGATGGCATGACATGGTGGTACCGATGGCTCTGCAAAATAGCTGGAGTTTTGGGAGGAATATGTAAGTAGTTATCAAAGTAAAATTTCTTGTGTAAATTGACAAGTAAGTAAATGATAAACTGAGGCAAAAACACGGCTCCCACCACAGCTAAATTATCAGTGAATAAAGCTATTGAGTGTTCCGGTTGGCATTTACAATTTGTGCTATTTTCTGTGATGTATTGTCCTGTCAGCATAGTAGATACAGTTCATTGTGTGGACACTAGCTCTAATCTTATATGCTTGAAATTCAGGGTAAGACACAAAGGACATTAAATTACTATTTGGGAAAGCGTGTGTTTGACTGTGGATAAAGTAAACCTCACTTTAGTCGCTCAGCCATATCAGACAAAAGCCTTGTCACAGCCCATTGTCCCCCTCACTGCCGCAGCCACTGTTGGGCACCGCCTGTGTGCATGGCTTACTCATTCTATAACAGCTTATTATTGCTGAATTTGTATTGATATGAACACACAAAGTCCACAGCAGGTACTTAGTCACTTTCCCTTAAGAGTTCAATGTGAGACAGAAGTGATTTTCCCCTGCTGGCTTTGCAGTTTTTCAGCAGCATTGCAGCTCTAGCCTTCTCTCCTTCACAGTGACACCAGAGTCACAGAGCCTGTATCACATTAACCATCTAGGGCACTGCATATTCAATGGGCTCTGTATTATTAAGGAGGCTAGATGGTCTAAAGCAGCAGGATATGGTACATAGTTCTTCCACTGTCTGTGACACTGTAGGCTTGTCTTGCTCGTACTGTATTTTTTGCCATACTATGTTGACTCTCAGATATACAGCATGTGTATGAACTGGCAATAAATACATTTGAAACACCCTATGTTTAAGTAGTCTGACTAAGTGTCACACATTTTTCCCCTTAAAAATATAATAGAACTATAAATGATAAATACAGAAATAGAAATGGCAAAACGAAACTGTTTGTGACTCATGAAATGTAAGCTTCAAAGGTCAAAAGTACATTTTCAAGTGTTTATCGGAGAGATGTAGCTAACTGGGATGGATCTTTCCCTAACTTTCCCTTTTGACTTGTTCCAGTAAATAAGACACAGGTCTAACTACTAGCTTTACAAATCACTGGTAACTTGTTGTAATAGTTGACCCCTGACACTTGCATGTCCGGTATTTGTTATTGGTTATTACTTATGTGATATGGTTAAGGTTAGCCTGTGAACACACCACCATTGGTCTACTAACTACTTAAAATTTGCATTTAAATATATCTTTAGGTCATCTTAAAGGGGTTAGGGTTAGGGTTAGCTGTACAGACATTTTTTAAACCTTTACTTTAGGGAGATCCCACTGGCCTTTGTGAGACGAGCACTGAAACATTTAATGCAAATGCTAGTCTAAGTAAAAGTTTAAAAAAAAAGCTTAATTGAAAGTACCCAGAATTATCATCAAAGGAATCTGTCTGAAACAAATTATCTTGTCCATGAGAAATGCAGCAAGCTTTGCTTTTGATACGGTGTTAATCAGTGTTTCAAATTTGCTGTTAATTAATTTTCAGGCTAACCATGTTTCATAGTTGGTTTTACATCCTAATTTGCTTGCTGGGTTCCATCTTTTTATACACTGTGTTTCTAAATTGCTGTGGGTCTAAGGTGGAGTAAAGCTAAAATATATAAAAACAGCGATGTGCTGCTGTTGAAATTCATTTCTGTCTGTTTGTTGCACACTTGCACTCAGATAATTTACATTCCCAATGTGTTTCGCATTGCTGATTACCTTGTGATGTTTAATGTACACATGCATTAGTGACCAAGCAGCAAAAGAATGGAGCCTCACAATGCAGCAGTATATTGGCTTTAAACATCCTAACAACCACATCCATCATTTTAATATCCATACAGCCTTCTGAGATCGAAATCTGAATGAAATACCAAAAGCTAACGGTTTCTGTATAATAACATAATCTGTTATATGTCTAATGTTAATAGTGGTTCATTTGCTTTGTGTTTTGTTTTGTCCAAATCATGCAGCCTGTGCCGTCTCAGGAGTCTGGAACTGTGTCACTGTGAACCCTTTAAACATCGCTGCAGGAGTATGGATGGTGTAAGTTTATAACACTGTTATACTTACTTTAATGTAGCATGTATAGATTCAGTCACAGTCACATGCCATAAGCTGTGTTCTGTAATCCTTATCATTTAAGCTCGGATCTGTTTTGCTGTCAGAAAATGGCTGCACATAGAAGATATGTCTTTGACAGCCTGATTTTCATTCAGTCAACAGATTAAGACAATACTTAAATTGCTCTGATGCAGCTCGGCTAAAGCGTCACTGATACAGTTGCGCTAGCTCTAGTGAGATTTTACCAAACACTAACTAAAAGTCCCACACAAACTATCATAAACATAAATGATTCATCTGAGGTCGACTGTGCAGATTTACAGTTTCTATTTTTATCTCATGCATTATGCTCTTATATTTCCTGTTAATTTCACATTCCTCTGTACAATATGTACAATATAATCTCACACTTAAAGCAAGCAGTATGTCTTATGTAGCTATGTTGGAACAGCTACTGCTTCAAATGAATGTCAGCCAAAATCTACTAATCAGCTCACTGCAGAAACTTTCTTGCTGTTTTCTTGACAGCAAACATGTGAGTGCTCCAACCAATTTGTATACCTTGACTGATGAAGATGCCAGCGAAATGGTTCTTTTCCACTCAACTGCTGTGTTCAAAATGACTCCAGACTTCTATCATTTCAGCCACAGTCACACAGTGTTTGAAATGAAAGTGCAGGAGATGATTCACTGCTGTGTTTGTGTCCTCTCCTACTGTCTCAAGGTTGAATGCCTTCGTGCTGTTCCTGTGCGAAGTCCCATTCTGTTGCCAGTTTATAGAGTTTGCTAATGCAATAGCAGCCCGTGCAGACAAACTCAAACCTTGGCAGAAAGCCTTCTTCTACTGTGGGTGAGAACAACTATGCATCCTACACAGTTTATGTCTTTGGAGACGGTGTACTTTCCTGTATGAAAGATTTTAACTATTTAAAACATGAAATCCTGATATTAACAGTATTTACATTGAATAGGCCGTCGGACATGTGTTTCTTTTCTCTACAGCATGTCGCTAATATGATTTACTGAATTTTTTTGTGTGTTTTGTTGCCTGTCTTCTGTTGCTAATTTTCAGGATGGCTCTGTTTCCCATATTTTTGAGTTTCTCCTTTACAACCTTGTTTGGAAACGCCATCGCCTTTGCTACAGGAGTTCTGTATGGCCTTGCATCTTTAGGCAAAAAGTAAGATGTTTGTCAGTGGCTTTTAATATTTATGGACAGAAACAAATCAAAAAATGTCTGCTGTTTTATGCATTTTAATTTATTTCAGTGTCTATTTGAGTAAACTCTATAATATGAACAATTTGTAATTTCTTATATCTCTCAACGTCTCACTCATAACCTCTTCTAAAATGTCATTTAAAAAACAGGCTCTCATATTAAATGCAGTATTTAATATTCTAATTTGTTACTAAGACTTTTAATTGTTGCTAAGAAGTTCTAACAAGCGTAATGAACCTCTTTATTCATGCAAATTATCTTTTGACAAGGTGAGCCATGTAATAACCTTGCAGTTAACATTGTCGTCTTCTCCTGTCGTACCCGCATTTCCTTTGTTTTGACCCACCTCTCCCTCTTCATAACTCTTTATTGCCCTCCTTCTCTCGCATCCTGCCTTCCTTTCCTTTCTCCTGCAGGGGAGATGCAGTGACTTATGCCAGACTGCAGCATCAGAAACAGGGGGATGAAGAGAGGATGGTGGGAACAACAAACGGGGCTCCAGAGTGAGGCGTCTGCCTCTCCACACTCCTCTTCCTCTTTTTTCTTCAGTTTTTACCAATGAGTTTTTCTCCCAGTCCTCCATCCATCCTGCCTCTTCCTCCATGCCACTTTCCTTTCTCCTGTTTCTGTCACTACATAACAGTTGTACTGGGTTAATTTATTCACTAAAATGGCTGTTTTCTTGTCCTGACCTGATAGTTTCCAAACAGAGTGATGGTGGACTCAGTCTGTTACTTGTATTTGGTACCTGTCATGTAAATGGGTTTTCCCATTGTGACCTCAAAGTCTTAGTTTGTTTTTATGTTTTTACTTTTTCTGATGAGTTGTATTTATTAACTGCCCCCCTTTGTTGTTTGTTGTTTATTTTTTTTACATGTAAACCCAAAAGATGTGTGGCACATCTTTGTGGCCCTAAAAAGACTTTCTGAAAATCCAAATAGAATTGAATGTGATTGTAAAATGTACATAATTGACTTCAGGTTATTCAGTCCGACTTTGCGGCTGTGATTCAGAGTTGTCTGATTTTGAGAGTGCAGCTGATAATGTCAAATGATGCATGGGGTTCAAAATGTGGTTGCGTATGTTATCCTGTTTTTGGCAGCACACCCAAACAGTGATATCAGCTCTTTTGCAGCTTTAATCTTATCAGCGTTTTGGCTGTAGGGTTTCTAATTCAAGGACCTCCTTAAAGCATCAAATAAATGTGAATGTTAGTAAGAATGTTTAATGGTAGAGAAAATCTGCCTGAGTATCAGTGAATTATTGCTGCAAATGTTCTGTTTCCATGTCTGATTAAGGGTTTTACTTAACTTTAATCAAAAACAGGCTAAGCATTAGATTTAATGACAAATTAAGGTCTGTAAATAATTGTTAAATTTAATTATCTAGAAATAATAATTATAATTTTATCTGAGACAACCAAACTTTCTAAAAGTATTGAGCAACTCAAAAGTACACAGCTCTGAACTGCAGCCTAAAAATGCATTTTTAAACATGGATAGATAGGCATTTTGGATATTTTTAACATTGGGGAATGTTCCTGGTATACCCAAAGATAAAGACGCTTTATCTTTATTTTTTGCTTTATGCTCCATATATTCATTTCTTCAGTTGGTTTAAGCTGAGATGTGGTATTCCTGCACTAAACTTTTGGTAGCATGGACTCTGGTATAGAGGGACTTTGATAATAAGCTTTCAGGGCATGGGAAAACTTGTTTTTTCGAGCAGCCAGTAGCCGAGGTACAGCTGCAGATTTTGTGATCATTGTGTAATGTATAACTGGAATGTGCCCTTATTTATTCCCATTCTTAAAACATGTACATGTTTTTTTTTGTTTTACAGTGTGTCACTGAATATCTCCTCTATTGATTATGATTTTTTTAATTAGTACAAGCTATCAAAACCCATTAAAATTTAACGAGGAGAAGTGTCTTGAATCAGGGACTAATTGGTCTGTTTCCCACACAGTTATCAGAGCCATGGTTTGCCTTTGTCACTGAAATGAGGTATGCAGTGATCAGCTATGTACTTTTTGGATTTGTTGTTTTCGTTGCCTTGCCTCTGTTGTGTCATCGGTAATAAGGATGCTTTGGGAATAATTGTTTACATGTACCTCTTACAGCTGTTTCTATCTGGAGTGTGTTCATGGCTGCTCATTTGACTCAGTGGATTATTCACACATTACCACCAGCTCTCAGGTATCATTCATACCAATGCACAGCGTACAGATACATTATAGATTTAGACTAGATCATAGATATGGTAACTAGCGTACAGTAAGCATGACACTAAAGTATCACCTGACCATTTGTGATTGAAATAAATGTGCACAACCAGCATTCATGGTGATTAAACACTACATACACACCAGCGGTATGCTACTGTTTGACACTAAACACTCTTACACTACAATTTAAAACATAAAAACTGGAAACTCCCTTGCTTGTCCGTCCGTTATTTTTTTGTTGTTGTTGTTTTTTTTTGCAGTGAAATGGATCCAAAAATCCTCAGATTTGTTTGAATTTACATCTGCAGGTGTTGAGTGCATTGCTGTAAGGGATATGTGTATAATGTGTGTTGTGATGTGAATTTAATTCCTGTCATCAATTAGTGAATTAAACAAACTTGCTACTACTGCCATGGTGTTGGCGTCTTATGTGTTGATGAGCTACCCAAATCATATTATATAATAACTAGCTTTTAGAATCAGTGCATCTGCTATTTAAGCATTTATTTGGTTTCTTTGGATATCTGTTGTGTTGAAAACTTACATATTAATTTGATGGTTGTTAGATCACCTTTAAAGCTTATAAATACCACTAATTAGCATTCAACCTCTGTGACCCACATTGTTTGTTATTGTAATTAAGCTACTTCAGAGGAAGTCCTTAATAATGAGATGCTTTCATTATTCTGTCTCTCCCCTAACAGTGTTTGTGACATGAATGACACTTGAAAGCAGACCTGTGATCATTACTGGAACCTGATTGCAATGTGAACAAACTCAGATAAATCATTTCATTAGTTTGTATTTGTTTAAATAACACAAGTAGTACAACCATTTTATTTTATCAAACACTTTCACCTTCACAAAGGTCACAAAGCACATTTGCTCAGCCTTGCTACTTTCTCAGAGCTTTTTTTAACAGCGTGATATCATGCAAAGATTCTATATAAGTGTGAGTAAAACTTGTGTTTTGTGGTGTTTTATGACTCAGCTACGTACAGATAAATGATCACTGTAATAGATTTATTCACAAAAAATATTTGTAGTAGATTAATATCTAGTAGAAGAACACATTTCCTTAGAACAAGCTACCAAGCAAGCAGAAATATCAACATTTTTTTAAGGTTAAGTGTAATATTTCAAAATCCTGAGTGCCTTCACAATCTTCTCAAAGGTTTATAGTACTTGGTGTCAAGAATTTACTTTCATTTTTTTCTTGTATTAATGATCAAAGAACATCTGAAAGAGGATTTTAGGGCATGAGGGTTGAGGAATCCCTCATAACATGTCAGTCTCAGTGCAGAAATTCAGGTTACTCTTGTATTTTATATAAACTGCTTTGCTCTGAATTGCTTCCTATTGATTTTTGATTTTTTTTTAAAGAGATTTCGGATGTAGGTTTTTTGTTTCAGTTTGGAAAGTGTAAAAAAAACAATCTAATCTGAAATACCAGCAACTGTTTTTATCATTTTTGCACTTTTTCAAACAGATATCACTTTATATAATATTTTGGAAATAGAAATGCTTAAGTAGTGGCTTAACATCTCTTGTAAACACGTATGCGTGGATCAGACATCCTCTTATGAATGTATTTTCCATCTGGACTGACACAAGACATGTGGCATAATGTTGTGATTTGACTTTATAGCAGCTGTAAGATTCACACTGAAGACTGAAGCCTTCTGACGTCACTGCAGTCAAGACAAATGTGAAATAATGCTGATACAGCCTGACAGGAATCTCTTGCTAGGCATTACTAATGAATGGATGACAGCCAGTCATTTTTCATTTGTCATATTTTCTAAAAAGAGACAAGGATCTGTCAGGCATCATTAATCAAAGCTGGAATAATAAACCTTCCTATGTTATCTACGGTATGTTTGTGCAGAAACAATTGATACAAAACTTGGGTTATTGCTTGTTATTATGTAAAATTGAATCTTTTTACATATTTTCCGGGAGTCTGATGTGGTTCTTGGTTTCCCAGTATAAGAACAGTCCATTGGTCAGTGATGTGACTTACAGATGACCAGTGATACTTTGTTTACATCGATTTTAACTTACCTACTTTAAATTATTTTTGTCACATAAAACATATGTTCTTAATATAAATACACATTTGTGAGAGAAATATAAATAATAGACTTAGTATACAATACAAAACACTCAAAAATTACAATAAACTTTTAAAATATCTTCTTGAATAGATACAATCTTTAATTTTAAACCATCAGTATGTATGAAGGTAAGTCAATGTCATTGTTCTTTGATAATTAGATAAATTTGGGGAAGAAGTATTAATCAAGGTGTAATGATCCTTTCATCCAAAAGTGAAGAAGCACATTTTCCAAAGTTTCAAAATGTTTTTTAAAAGTATTGCTTTGGTCCGGTTATAATTTCTGTTCTTTTAGAATGAATGCAATCCACTGGATTGATTACAAAGAGGGTTTTAAATCTAGTTCTTTGTTAAACCCTCTCAGGCTTAAAATGGACATTTAAAAAAATCCAGAGAGCCTTCCTTCCTTTAAAGAGCATATGATTTAATTTCATAATATGTGCTGTAACTAAATAGATTATATATATTTATTATCTTTAGAACTTTTTTCTTTGAGTTCTCTCCATTTCTTTTTCTATGTGGGCATTTTAAAACCACAACCTTCCAGTTACATTCCTCTTACTTACGTCATGTGGTTGGCTGACATTTGTTTGGTAGGTTTGTTTCATTGCAGGCAAGTTAAATAACTTTCATAGATCACAGAATGCAGTGTTAAAACAATGTCTTTCTGTGAGATTGACTCCATGTAGGAATAGGACTTTTTATAAAAGTTATTTTAAAGGCTGTTTTTATCCATGGTGTACGTTCAGTGACCACCACCTGTCACAGTCAAATTAAAATGACTTTATGTAAGCATTATCTCTGTCATTGTGAAGCTCTCTCTCTCCTAAAAATGCATCATTTTACAATCTTAATATATTGCTTTTTTGGTACAGATCAGTGGGATTTAGTTGCACCTGACTTTCTTTATTGTATATCCTTATATCTTAATTAATTTTATTTTCAAGGATTAGTCTGCAGCCTCTGTTGCATCTAAACTGTGCCAGCTATTCAAAGACCTTTCTTTTATATCTACTATTAATCTTAAAATAAATGTGGAAACATGGTCTAAATTGCTTTGCAACTTCAGTGACTTACAGTGAGTCATCAACAGAGGGCGCCATAATGTTATTTCAGAAATGTCTTGATTTTCATTATTTAAACTAATAATAAATATGTAAAATATTACCAGCAGTACAAAGGAAGGACACTCTTTTGTTGGGAATGAAACCTGTGATGTTACACTTAAAGGCTTATTATCAGCTTTCACATGCATAACAGGTTTAATGTTGATGCCAGCAGCTGCAGTGGCAGCAGTGATATGACAACAAAATGGAAGAGGTGGAAACTTGATAAGAGGTGGAGTATCATGAGAATCAGTACTTCTTCATTTCCACTTTATGACCTGCAAACAACCATTTACTGTCTAAACAGAAATGTCATTTCACAGTCATTGACACAATTTGTCATGCAGGTAATAATGGTTGTTCAGTGACTGAGCTCTTGTTATCTTCTGATTGACTCATTCTGGGTCCTTTGGGAAGACTTGAGGGATGAGGAAAACAACTAAATGAGGTTTGTGTGATGAATCGTTGCCATTTGATCGGCATCCTGACTCTGTTACGCAGTTATGAGGAGCAAAATACAGCTTTAGAAAAATAGCTTGAGGCTCATGGCCGACAGTAAAACCACTGCATGATGCAATAAGGGAAAACAGCGTGAATCTGAAAATGAAAGTAAGTTATTAAATTTGGGGAATTCTGTAATGACATGAGCATATAGTCATCTATCCAGAGATATTTGGAAATAGTGGCCAAAAAAGTACATTTATTCAAATAAATACATCAATCAGATACCACAACATAAAAATACCCAGTTATAAAATGCCTGCATTCAACAGATGTTTTGACAAAAAGTACCTAAATATATAAAAATACACTAATTCAGAATGGCTCCTTTCTACAACTACATCATTGCATTGTTGCTCTACTGTGTAAGAAGTACTTTATGGTTACAGTCATTAAAGGTATAGGTATTTTAACCATGCAGATACATATATTATGATAATTCATATACTGATTGTGTAGTAATCAATAGTGGACAAAGTATACAGATCCTGGTAATGATTGTATTGAAATATTGATATGTCACTGTGAAAAGGCTTGACTACAAATAAAAGTCCTGAATTCAAAATTTTACTTATGTGAATGTATTTATTATCAGAAAATAGTAAAAGTGCTGATTCTGTAGAAAAGTTGACCCTTTGCTTTCACATATGATGTTTTAATTAATGTTAATGATACATTTAAGTTCAGGCTATGTTGCATTTACAGTCTGTGTATTGTGTATTTTGTATTTTTACAGCTAGTCCAATGTTTTAGGAGACTTATCAAAACTCATAAAAGAACACTTAATCCTTCAGTTTTTCAGGAATTCAAATATAAACCACATTTTAAAACACATGAAAAAAGTGATTGTTTTTAAAAAGTACAGGTTTTATTGCCAAAACAGTGTCAAGTAGCATTAAGGGACAAAAATCAAGGAAACATTGTGGCTTAAATGCGTTCATGAGTGAATAGAGATAATAAAAGTATATCATAAAACATGAAATGAGTATCTTTTGGTGACAAATCCTCTCTCTAATTTTGAGTAGAGTTTCTCTCCTCGGGGAAAAAACACAGGTTTCCTGGGATCAAGTGTATCAAATCTCCATCCCCTCAGGGGGGGTGGAAGGACCGGGTGGGACTAACTGACTTGTCCGTGGGCTTCGGTCCCTGCTCCGGGTTGCATCATGCCTGGGAACTTTGCTCCAATGAGGCTTTTGGCTTTGTGCTCTGTGGTGGAGGGGGAGACGGAGGGGGAGACGGAGGGGGAGACGGGCGCAGCGTTGCCACCAACAGGACGAGATTAAAAAAAAAAAAAAAAAAAGACTCAGCGAGCAACATCACCTGCGGAGAGAAACGCTGCGTCTCGCGCTGGATTTCCTCTCGTGCCTTTTGGAGAAACATCATCCACGTTACTCTGCGTGTGTGTGCGTGTGTGTGTTTTTACGAGAAGCGTTATCAGGAAGGAAATCCCTGAGTGTGTGAGTGTGTGTGTGTGTGTGTCGGTGTATTGTCACAGGAGGAGGGGGGGGCGCCCAAATCTTTTTTCCCCCCTTGAGGACGGGACCTTCTGAGGCTCGGAGCAACAACAATGGACTGCGTGTCCACGGGGAACTCACTCCCGGAGCCGTGCGGTACTCACACGCGGGATTGTAGCGTTTCAAAGCGACACGACATCTGTCCGTTCAGTTGTTAAACAGTGTTTACCGCGTCCCGGTGCGTCGGTTGGTGCCCGCGATGCCCGCGAGGAACAGGTACAACCTGGTGGACGATGTGGCGGACTCGAGGGTGCCGCTCCATAACGACGAGGCGTACCAGCATGGGATTAATTTCCAAGCCAAGGTGATTTGAACTTAGTTTTTTTTTTTCCCTCCTACATTATTTTTTAAATGTGTTGAGCTTCCCAGTTTAACCGGAGTTGCGTTGCGTTGTCGCGGCAGGTGCACCGGGCCGTTACAGCCGGGATCCAACATGAAGTTTGAACGCGTGGCAGCGTCGTTTACTGAAACTACACACATGTGGCCTCATGTTGCATGTCTAATGGGAGATTTTAGTTCAAATTTATGGATTTTTGTCTGTAGTTTTTATGCTAATGATTAAGCTAAAGTGTATTTTCAGGTCACTGAATTATTTAGCTCACAGGGAAGCAGCTTCATGTTATTCAGATTTTATTCACACACACCGATCTGTACTTTATCTTGGGTTGTCTGAGCTTATCTGCATGTTATAGACTGTAGCTCTCAGCTTGATTAAGAGGTTGAACAGGAAACAGTTCACAGTGTTAGAAAAGGGTTAAATTAAGATCGTGTTGCTGATCCAAAGTTCAATCTCAAGGCTGCTTGTATCTAGTTTCTTCTCAGCTCAATATTTGCAATATTCTTATCTCAGTTTGTTTGTTTTCCTGCCTTAAAATATCTTAAGTTAACTAAAAAACACACAAACCATTTCTCATTTGAAGGAGGATTAAGAATCTGATGGCAGAGAGACACAGAAAGTCCTCTTCCTTCCTAATAGATAGCAGCATGCACATATTTTTGAAGCATAATCTGTTTAAACATCTATAAATTACTAGGTGTGTCTGTTCAAATTGGTTAATATGTAAGCTAACAAATAGAAACTGACTAAAAAGTAGATAAGTGTTCGTTTAGTCTGTTCATTTTATGCTTTCAGACCATTTACAGCATTAAAAAAATATTAAAATAATGTTATACTAACAGCACTCTGGTCCCAAGGGCACCCTATTTATTAGAGTCCAAAGAAGCCACAGAAGGCAAAGCCATGCATTTACACAAGACAAAAATAGTCGTCA
Organism: Acanthurus lineatus; assembly: GCA_029814665.1. Lineage (NCBI taxonomy): Eukaryota > Metazoa > Chordata > Actinopteri > Acanthuriformes > Acanthuridae > Acanthurus > Acanthurus lineatus. The sequence continues at coordinate 17,678,186 of JAPZDV010000011.1, read as the reverse complement.
TACTTCAAAAAATTATTTGTTTTACAAGGTAACACATAACCTGTCAAATGGAAAGATATTTAAAACAAATTTTCAACCAGTGTGAGTGTTTAGATAGTTCAGCTGTGTCTTTCTGTTATGTTTTTGTACCTTGTAGTCTGTTTGAAAGCATCTCCACATGGACACAGTGAAAAGGCAGTTTTTGTCTTTATAAAAATCCCTCAAAAAAAAAAAATTCCTATTATTGACCCTGGACCTCACTGTGGGATCCTCTTGAGCTGAATAAGCTGCACAGTCAGTGGCTGTAATCAGTGGCATTGCATCACAAGAATAGCAGTTGATGTTACACATCACTATCGCTGAGTTTGTAAAGTATGATTACGGCAGATTAATTGTGCAGCTGCTGTATGTGTGTGTGTGTGTGTGATGATATCTCTGTCTCTGTTTACTACAGTATGTGGGGAGTCTTGACGTGCCCAGGCCCAACAGTCGGATGGAGATTGTGGCGGCCATGAGGAGAATCAGGGTAAGATGAAGCCATGAAATGGACCAAGATATTTCACAATATTGATATGATATTGATTATATCATGGGTGTGTTCAGAGCAGAATCACACAGTCCTCTTCAGTCCTTTTTCTATCATGGAGGAGAGAAATGTGTCCTTACAGTAACACAATAATCACACATACAACACAGAGGGTTTGCGGCTGTCAGATGAAATTTGTTTTCGAGGATGTTGTGACGCATGCACTGACTGGACAGCAAAGAAAACATGACTTCTGGGAAAAAAAAAAAAAGCAAAGCGGGGATGAATGAAAAACAAAAAGAGAGAAAGGTGCATTGTGTGACTTTCATTGCTGAAGAGCGTGTTGACCTTTCAAGGTATGTTTGAGAGCGTTGAAGGGCACAGTGTGTGCGTGTTATCGCTGCCTTTCATTAAAGTCAGACTGAGGCCTATTGTGTTGTATTGAGCTGAGTTTATTAGTGTTTCACAAATCAGCCCCCTTTTTTTGGTAAATATGATCATTATTTGTTTTCTTTCTGTCATCCAGCATTCACTCTTTCCTGGTTGTTATTCATACTATCATATCATAGTCTGGCTAAGTGTTTTTTTTTCCATAAAGCTGTATCAGTGGAGTTACTATGGGGATCATGTAATCATTTTTCCCTTTCATTGTCCCAGTAGGCCAGCATTTTCCTCCAGACGCTAACACAGAGCTGTATCATGCAGCTGGGGTGCCTCTGTAATTTAAGTATGACTCACTAGACCAGTTTGGTTCAGACACGACAAGGCTCTTAAGCCCAGCTGAGTGAATATGCAGGAAAGAGGTGTGTGATTTTTTTTTTTTTTTGAGCTACTAAAAAGCTATGTGTCCTCTAAAAAATGTATAGGTTTCAAGGCCAACCATTGAAAATGTTTTCTCTACATTTTGGGCAATCACAGTATCTGACTTTGACTCCTGTAGTGTAAAATAGTGGGTTTGTGGGTTGCTGTTGTGTTGTCTGTGTCTAAAATGAGAGGATCCCTGCAGTTTAGAGAAAGATATTTAAGGTAAAGTGAAGCCATCTACAAAAGTAGGTCTATGGAACAGAGACGAAGCCAGACTGTTTATGAGTCTGTGTGTCTTTGTGAATGGGCTGAGTGCGCAGATAGTGCCTGTTATTTCCTGCGATTCCCTATCCAACAAATCAATGAGGCTGTAAAGTAAACACGATCATCAAGGTGATGCACCGCAGGCTGGGGCAGAGCATTAAACAGCAGGTATAGGCACGCAGGGAAGATGCTTGATTAGATTGCAACAACAGAAGGATTATGGGAGATGTTTGCACATCAAGTGTAAAACTGTTTACCAGCGTCTATTTGTATGTTCTTGTCAAAAATACACACATGTTGATGCAAACATGTTAGGTTTGTGTATCTGTAGTTCCATTAAGGTCAAAAGAAATCCTTGAATGATGGATGCATCAGTGTGTTTAGGTTGTAACTTTCAGCCTCTTGTATATGTTTTCTTCGTTTTTTTAATGGTAAATGAAGCAGAATGCTGCTTTATGGAGTTTCCTTTGTGATGAATGTAAACACGAGAGTCTGGCTTACAGGAAAGTCTTATCTACGGAAAAAACATTCATTCGTCATGTGTGTTTAATGTTATTCATGCTGAGAGTGACTGGAGGGATGAGATGTTACTATTTATAGACTGATGTTATTACACTGACCGGTGGATGACTCTGGCTTTTCCTGTGTCATGTCATCTTTGCAGTTAAAGCTTAAGCAAAACTAGGTAAGTTTTACTGAACAGCGGCGTCTGTGGACACAAGTGGTAATTGCGAGATAATAGAAACATGACTTTCCTTTTAATTTCCTGGATTTTTATTGAGTCATTTGTGAAATGTGCTTATTTAAATTCTTTTTTAGAGTTAGATTCAATAAATATGAAGCTATTTTGTTTATTTTTTTGGATCTCCACCTGTCGGCCAAGTTACAGCTTCAATACAAGAAATAGTGCCACACAAAACCACCTCTAAAGTCACACGTACCCCTTGTTTTTGCTTAATAGTCTCGTGTGTAGAGTTTTGATTCATTTAGCAGTAAGGTTGCAGTTAGGGGGTAAGCTAAGCTAAGCCAAGCTAACTTCCTCATGCCAGTAGCTTCATATTTTACATACAGGCACAGAGAGTTGAATTGATATTTTCTTTAAAAAAGACAAGAGGGTATTTTCCCCAAAATATCTGAAACAAAAAAACAAAAAAAGACATCATCATTAGAACATTTGGAGCTGGACCTGAAGCAGGAGAAAACACTTTGTCTTGTGTGACATGCTGATATTTCACATGACAGTAGCAAGGTTTAAAGGATTAACCAGCTGTCTGTCTGTCAGTATTGTCAGTTTTGCAGTAGCAATATCTATTTATATAAATCTGGCTAATATTAGCTATCATAAGCTAACTGGCTATACCAGAACAAGTAAGGCTATAACAGCTAAACTCAGCCGTATATATTGTTTATGATTTCAACTTTTCACATGGAAAAGGGAGACTTCTTGCCTCTTTCCAAAGTTACATGCTCTTGTTTTAAAGCATGCCTTTTGGAAGTGCACCTCCTGTTTGCTTTGCCTTGGTTCCACACACATGGGAGAGTAAATGCATTTTTTGTGCCAGCCATCTCTTTTTTGGGAGGAGGGGGGTGCCGAACCCTCTCACACAACCCATGCTGTTCAAATGCCAACACAAGTATTTCAGAGGGCGGGCGCATGCGTTTGTGGTTGGTTGCCAAGTCAAATGTAATTAGCTTTGTTTAGATGAATACTGACTGGCCTTGCTGACTTTCTCCTCATCTCTCTTCACAAAAGCAAAAAGCCTTGTCTTTAATTTAAAAGCGCGGCCCTTTAACCGAGGGACCGAGCGGAGACTCTGCAGAGTTGAGTATGATTAGAGAGAGTGAGGAATGAACTGATGGCAGCGGGAGAAAGATTTGAGAGGAAGTCCTGGAAGCGAGAGGGCTTGCATGGTGGCTGGCAGCGTCATAGTCGTTTCATCTCTTTTGGCTAATCTCTTTAGTCTCAGTGGATGTGAGGAAACGGGTGCAAACATGAAGAGAGAGAGAAAGCAACATAGCTTGATCATCTCTAAATAAACAGTGAATCTGGGTTTGACAGAGCAGAGAAGCTGTGCTAGTTGAGTCAAGTCTGCAGCCGGTTTACAAACGAACTCACACATGCACATATGCCATTCCCGCGGCGAAAAAACACACGATTTTGTATCCTGTGGATCCTTTAAGAGTTGCATTTTGTTAAATCTTTCTCCCATTATGGCCAACTGGTCCTACTTTTGTTGGTTTTATAAGAAGAATTTGTTTCATTCAGTTTGACTGGTGGCATAGAAACCCACCCAATGGTGTGCAAGGGCATCTGCACACTTGTTTGTATGTATGAATGTGTCTGTGTGAGCTCCAGTGCTCCATAATAGACAGCCACCTTGCATTCTAACAAACGCCGGCAATTGATTAACGATGGATAACAAAGGCCGGCGTTGCTGCATCCCGCGTGGAGGGATGTGGCGTCGTCCTCCACAGCTCACTGCGTCAGAAAGGGACGTGCGTTTGCTGGAATTTCCTTTTGGAAACAAACAGGCACTATTTACAGGAGGCCACTGTCTCTTTTATAAAATGAAACAAGTTTAAGGCTATTCTCCCTCCTGTCACTCCCCTCCTCTTTCTTACTCCCTCATTTCCAACTCCCCCTCGCTCTCCACTGCTGTTTTCTTTTCATCCCCTCACTCTCCTCCTACCAAAATAGACTGCCTCAATTTAGCCCATCTCTGCCATCTACTCTGCGCTGACAGGAATAGATTTTAGGCTGAGGGCAGGCTACGCAGGCTTCCCTTTGAATTTTGATCGGCCCTAATGGGATTTTAAGCCTTCCTCACATGTCCGTCAGGATGCAGCCTCCTTTCTCAGACTGCCAAGAGTTTCGCTGGAAGTTGCACGGCTCCCCTCCTTTCTATATTTGTCCTAGTGTCTGTCTTGAGGATCCCATAAGAAGATCTCCGTCTACCGTGTTAGAAAGCAGCAGACCTTATGTGTTTTGTTTTTTTTTTGGTACTTTTAGTATGGGTCCGTCGAGTCTGTGTCAGTCTTTTGAGAGAACGCTGAGCTGTCATGACTCTGACTGTTAGGAGGGATGTCGAGAGAAAAACAGGCCGTCCGGACCTGTCAGGGAATGTAGCAGAAATATTTACACTTTAGTTTTTACTTTGTGTCCTTGTGTGACTCTTTGCTCAAGACTTTAGTCCAACTGTGGACAGAAAAAGCCGCTGAAGCCTTGACGGCTACCTGAAGATAAATATTTAAAACTTAGGATTACAATATTAGCATGATTGAGGATTTTTTTCACCAACAACACATGAGATCGGTGTTGCAAGTCATGCAAGTTAACCACCTTGTGTTTCTTCTCAATGCTCATGCGACCACCTGTCAGCCAGTCAGTCACACAACACTGAAGCTGCAGTCACTTTATTTGGCAGCAGCCGAAATAAACAACTTCCACAAGAGAAACTGAGAAATATCCATATTTCACTTCCTCCAGCTATTTGTTCTCTGTTTCTGTCTCTTTCACTTCATTCTTTAGGGTCAGATTTTGGCAGCTAGCTGTAACAAACGCCCAAAGGCTGCAGATTAGTGATATCCTCATATATGACTGCGCATGAGTGTGAAATGCAGCACTGAAGTTTTGACTCATGCACTTGACTTTCAATACAACGTGAGGAAAACTGAGCAGGATTCAAAATCCATAAAAAAAACAATTCTTAATTATCAGTTAATCACATTTTTGCATAACAATTACGCACCCTGCATGTCCCAGAAAACCAGGAGAAAAATGAGAGCAGAGCTTAACTCCAGGGGGGTTGCAGATCTATGACAAAGTGGGGGCGGTTTGTTCGGGTGTCGCTCTGTGTCTGCGCTCACATGTGTGAATGAGGGATAGGCTGTATTTAGGCAGGCATGACACATATCGGGGAGGCATTGTTTACACTTTCTATTCATGGTGGCTTAATGGCAGATGTACAAGAGCATAGTTAGTGACCTATATGTGTACTGGATTAGATGTGATTTCATCTTTGAAAGGGTGCAGTCACCCTTTGTTTATCCAAACCTCCACAGAAAAAGGAAGGAGGGTCCTGTTATTCCTGATTAACAGTCAATTGAAAATCAGTCACAGTCTGTGTTGGTGTCTTTAAGTGAACCTCTGCAAAATTTGCTTCTTAAAGGTCTGATCACACCAGAAATTGTCAGTGAAATTCATCTGGGTCTCTTCTTGAAATTTGTTGTGCATTTTTCAATTTGCAATGAAAATGCATAAAAATCATGAAATAAGTTGTAAAAATGGCATATGGATAAAAGCAGATTGCGTCGAGTGCTCTGATTGCAGTGATTCATTGAAATCAACACATTTCAATATAACATTTTTCTATTTTAAATAAAATTCTGTCCACGCTGTTAGTTGCAACTCTTTGTAAAACCTATTGCCAGACATTTTAAGCTGCAGACACTTTGAGAAACACATAAATGAGGCTTTACCAGCAGACCTTTGATGGTTTTTTTCTTGCTTTTATTTTGACCTTGTGTGTGTGTGGTGGATAAATATACCAAAGGGACAGCAGGTCTTAACTCACATGGTTGGACAGACAGGTGGTGAGTGGTCTCTGCATCCACAACCAGCAGCATGTCGCGTGCATACACAAACACACTGGCTTTCATCATCTGCCCCGAGGCCATGCTATGTCATTCACTGCTACAATTAGTCAAGTCTTTTATACTCAGATCTTTCCGCTCTTGCCCAAAACAATCCCCTTCTTAAAAAAAAAGGACATTTTTTTAGCCATGAACTCAATCCTGCTGAAGAGCCTGAAGGCACATTTTTCTTCATAGATGTTCACAGATGATGGCTCTCTGCAGCTGCAGCTTCAGTTTGGGGAATTGTGGATTTTCAGTTTCCTGTTTGTGCTGCTTAGATTAATACAGAGTGTGTTGCTTGTAGTATTTCCAGACTTGAAAATCATTATTTTTGAAAAGTTACACAACACTAATGTTTGTAGATTTCTATGAGTCAGTCAATTTAACAAAAAAAAAAAAAGTCAGATAGGAACGTATAAAAAAGCAGTCGTCACACAAACTGATTGCAGTTGGCGTTTTCGGGGCAGCTGTACAAATGCAGCCTTATTTTCTCTTTATTTTGAGGCATTGCAACATGTCAGCAAGTCCAGGCTTATAGTTACATTACAGAGTAAAGGTCCCCATGGAGTTCATAGCCAGAAACTCATTTGAACAGCTTCAAAATCTGCCTGCTACTGTTGTTGCTGCCTGCAAAGCCTTCTGCAGCTAATCTCAAGTACAAACACAACAAAAGTCAACAGACCAGGAAGTGGACACGTGTTGTTGTGTTGTGGTTGGGGGGGGGGGTATGGGTCTGCACCTGTGTTTCTGCAGTCATGTGGGCACATTTGTACCAGGATTTTCACATTTTGCACAGAATAGTGCGTGAGAGTTCAAGAGGTAAAAAAAAAATAAAAAATCTAGTTTATGTTGGTCGAAATAGAGTCAAACAGAGTTCATTCTTTAAACTTTTGGGATTAAAAAAAAATGGATTTTCAGTGGATGTTTGGCTCTAAACGCTGTTTATTCAGGCTGTCTGTCTGCTTGCCATTTGTCAGTGAGGGTTTCAGTTCTCACTCATCCCTCAAAGATAGACTTTTAAAATGATTAAAAGTAAAGGGAGTAAAATTCCCCCGAAAAAATAACCTTGAGGGATTTGGTCAAGCACACAAATATTCAAATATATTCAGATATTCAAATTTAACTTCAGTTTGCCCAAAACTTTCTGCCCAAACATTTGCAAATCAAATAACATATTCGTCAGAAGATGCTGGACGTCAGCATGTCTGTAATGTCGTTTTGAGCCTGTTGGTGCACTGATGTTAACATTTAGCTCAAAGCAAAGTTGCCAAAGTACGACCTCACACAACTTCTGCCATGTCTGTAGACTTTTCTTTTTGTTATAATGTATTTTTGCTCTGAGCATCATTTGTAATGGAAGCAGAAGTCTTCATCTGAATCTGCTGCTCGCTGCACGCCAAGACATCAGTGCTTCACATGCTACAATAAGAGCCTCAACTGTTTGTCCTCTTTCTCTTCTTCTTTTGTTGATCACTGCGTCTCAATTCGGTCAGAGTAAATCTCTGATGTGTAAATGTACCAATTCAGTTCAAGCTGTTACTGAACTATTAGATTTGAATTCAATTAGAATTTCAATTGCATGGTTGTCTGTAGTTTGTCTTTTGATGAAAGGTAATGTTGAGCTCTCGCTCCCTCTCACTATTATCTGCAGATTCGAATCAAATACAAATGTCAGGCCGCTCCTCAGGTCTCCTTGACAACCAGCTCTACCGCCAAGACATGTCTTTCTTAACTCCCCTTCAGGTTTGGGATGGGCTCAAAGTTTTGTGATGTTTTATTTGACGAGCGTTTCACCGGAAAAGCACGTGTAGCTTTGGTTGGTATCAAATGACACGAAAACAAAACACAAGGTTAAACTATTTTCATTCATATCTATGAAAATTAAATAGAAAAATTAAGAGAAAACCCTCTATATTAGTTTAAATAAACATGTCAGATTTGCAAGTTGTGCCTCTCTGCCTGGGAGCCGTCTTTCTTAGCATGAGTAGGCAGATAAACTCGGCCTATTGTATTACGGTATCGTTTGTTGGATAATGATTGAGAAAAGTGCTGCAGGCTTCTGAGCTGGCAGATAGGCTGCCCTACTTCTAAATGTTATTTGGAGTCGTGTATGTGTGTGTGTGGTTGTGTATACAGTATGTGTGTGTGCATTCATCTCACTTCTCTCATCTTGTTCCAGCGTGCCACATAGAGAGCCTCAAGGTCTCATTCTCCTGCTCCTATCGTTCAACCTCCTCCCTCCACTCTGATTCGCTTTTTGTTGCACTGCCTTCATCTCTCTTTTATTGTGGCAACATTTTTTACTCTGCGTTCCCCTCTTGTTTCAAGTCTGTGTTTGTTTAAACACACAGAAGCAGCTATGTTGACTTCTGGATGTGTACACCTTCATTCAGTAGTTGCCTTTGTCACGCATTTGCAGCTGTAAAATCACATCATCCTGCTTCTGTTTGGAATGACTTAATGCCCTTTATGAAGCAATGTAATGTTTCTGTATGGAGACGCAGCGTAACTTGGCTTTATGTGGCTTATATCCCTTTCAGACTGACTGAAGAGGTTAAAATCCTCCTGATTCTGGGTGGATGTGGGTCCACTGTCGCATGACTGAGAATCTTACATGCGGGCTGAAACTTTCATCATCTTCCTTTCTTTTTTTTCCCAAATACTTTTACTGAACATGACATAGCAATATATGTAGAGGTACATGCAGTACATTTTTAAATATGAAATAAATGTCAATAAAGTATGAAATAGCATCTGTTAAAGGAAGAAAAAAGATATTTACACACCCTACCCTTGTTTAAAGAGAAGATACACATAACAAACCCAGCCATAATCTGGCAGGAAGTGCAAGTCTGTACGTATTTATTTATATCCATGCATATGGATCTTGTGTATTAAATTTTGTCTAGCCTGAGAAAAAACGCAGTACCCTTGAGCTTCTGTGAAACAGCATGAGTTGGGTGATTTCAGGTGTAGAAAGTGGGAACTTCTGGCAAGGTAAAATGTGAAATTAGTTATTTCTTTATGCATAGAGTTTAATCGACCTGTCACATCCAGATCCCGGAGGTGTCATCCAACATCTCTTATTATGATGTGAAGTGCAGGTCAAAAATGATATAATGGTCACCTGCTGCAGTATTAGGCATGGAAACTGATTTAAACATCTCCACATCAATAAAAGTTTAATTTATCTTACAGACTCCTCAAAAAACAGAGAGCAAGAATAGAGAGAAAAAGAGAAACTTTGCAAAGATTTTAACTTTTGAGTGATTGTGGAATGAAATCTTGTCAAATTCTGACATTTACTGAACTAAGTTTGATGATTCAAACCCATGTTTTGCGTGCACTCCTTGAATTAGAGTATGAATGGCTGCTCAATAATGTGAAACAGTATACAGTAAATATATAAAGACACAGTCATAAAACTAGTACATTCCCATAAAACACTCTTTCTACAGTCAACCGTTTTGTCTTTTTCTTTTTACTAAAACTTGAGTTTTATCTGTTGAGTTTAACTAGTGTGTGGTTTATAAGTGCCTTTTTTAAATCCTGGACTTTTCAATGAAACTGTCTTTTTTTCTTGCTTTAGTCCGTTGGAGACACAACTGTTGCTCCCCGTTTTACTCTAATTGGATAAACGATGTGAGCAAACTGCTGCTCATCCTTATGACAATAAACGGCCTCAGCAGTGTTGTCCGCACAGCCGCTAACAAGATAACACACTGCTGTCCACAAGGCAAGGCTAATGTGACTGTCACTCAGATTTACAACATCTCGGTCTGACAGCGGACCATGTGCCTGCCTGTCAAACATTCATTCATTCATTAATGTCTGTCCGTAAGGCAGCATCAGGTTTTTTTTTTTTTAATCAGAACTGATCATCTGCAAGAGGAATTGTGTTGTGTAGTATTGTTTATATAGCACAGGGCTCTGCGGTGAAAGTTTGAGAAACTGTTTTTGCTGCATTCATTGTCATCTCCACTTTTATCAGCCCATCAGGGTGGAAAAACAGAATAGATAATGAGGGAGGAGACAACCCATAAGCCGTCTAATCATATGCACTGGAGGCATTAGCATATTTTTGGAACTGAATCTCAATTTTCCAAACTCTGTGCTTTTTTCCCCCCCCTGTACTTCCATTGAATTATTTGATCTCAATTGGATTTCAGTGTAATCTTTGCCTTTGACTCGTCTGGTTTCTGTGTGCGTATGGGAGTTTTGATGAAGCCTGCGCTCTTCAGATCTCTTTCTTGTCTTTCTTGTCTCTGTCTCCCTGTTCCATCACCTACAGTGAATCAGAGACATCAAACTAAAGAGCTGTGTCGTGACTTCCAAATAATATGCAGGCTCAAGCTTCCCAGCTTCAATTAATACTGAACTGACCTTCTCTAACAACCCTTGGCCACAGTTACAGTGGATACAAGATATAAAGATCTCTGTCATCAAACTCATCACTTTCGGACAGTATTTTTAGCAGCCAAACACCCCTAAAGGTTTAATCAACATCTATGAACTAAATATATTGAATATGTTACAGGGGTTATACCCAGCCAGCAACTTCTGCTCTTTCCAAATAAGAAACCACTTTGTACCTCTGCACCAGATGCAAGTGTAGATTATGGTCTGAGATTTTTAACCATGATTGTAACTCACTGCATCTTCCACTCAGTCAACTGCTTTGTGTCTTTCTCGCCTTCATGAGGTTTTTTTCTGGCACTTAGCAAAGAGTGTGGTTGACAAACATCTGGTTTTAGACCTGTTTTGTGACCTCTGTTTCATCTGCTCTGTTTCTAATAACTGTGTGCAACAGAGGAAATGCTTAACATAGTGTGGTTCATTAGATCCAAACTGGTTATGGAAACATGCTGCATTTGTAATGAATTTCTCTGTTTTGCAACATTTTTAACATTTGCTCAAAATTTAGAGGAAAACACAGCTGTTGATTACCATGAAACACAACCATGAACCTCAGAAAACAAATACTGCTAAGTTTGGGGAGCCTTAGACCTTCGTCTGGTGCCACAGACATTGCCATCAAGTTGACATTTCTGTTTTTGAGTAACAAACTTTGACAAATATTGTATGGTTTTCATAAAGTTTGTTAAATATGTCACTAATTAGCAACTTTAATGTGGTTACATGACCAGCTGAACATCAACATGTTGATATTATCCCTGGGAGCGTGTTAGCATGCTGACATTAGCAGATTCAGCCTCACAGATCTGCTAGCTTTGCTGTAGACCCTAAGTTTTATTTTTGGTAATATTACAGAGATACTACATCATCTGACCATCGTGGTTATTACACTGCACACTGAACACTGCTCATCTCCAGTCAGCCCTTTGATTCTGCACAAAAAAGCGTTCAGTGCTTTTGATCTACTTGATTGCCTCTAATCTGTTGCAGTGCCTTACTCACTGGAAATCACAAAGCCTCAGCAACAAGGATAACACTAAATTTTCTGCCTTATTTTTCTTATATTTTCAAATATAAAGGGCACTTCTTGGATGTAAAATCATATTTTCCCTGACAAGTGGAAGTAAGAAGTAGGAGGCAGGATAAAAGTGCAGACAGTAGTAAGTACAGTGAAGGTGACTGTCATCAATCAGTGCCATGTGGTGGCACACTTTGCCCAACCTTCTGCTGTCAGACAAGATGTTGTGGGTGTAGAAGCCTTTATGATGAGCTGTCTCCGTCCTCTCAGACAGGGATTTAAGCTAGTCATGATTGAGCTTTATGGACGCTCTCACACACTCTTAAAGCCTCTTCAAAGGGGCTTTTCTGGAGGTGTTTGCATACAAGGCACAGATGGTGCCCCTGATTCACACCACACATTTAACCCCCTAAAACAGGTTTGACGTGTGGTTGATCAGCCAGTTACATTCGACCTAAAACCGGACTGTTTATGAGATGGTTTATCACCTTTTTTCTTGTTCTCCCTGTTTCCCTTTAATCACTCAGCTCCATCACACCAGTTGTCATTGTGTTTTCCATTTGTGATGGCAGAAATGTTGACATGTGGAGCTTCAATCTGTCAATAAATCGTTATGCTAACATGTCCAGGTCAGTTGTACACACATGGCACTCCTAACATAGTCTAGATTATCACTAATCTCTTTGTGTTCACTAACAGTGACCAACAGTCCAAATATATTACAAATATATCCCATTTGCAATGACAATGAACAGAAAAATGTTTAAGTTTTTGACAATAAAAGACTAAAATAATTAAACAGATTATCAGAATAACTGTTGATCATTTTTCTGATGATCAGCTATTCAGTTAATTGCTAATTGTATTCACTCTCCTGTTTTTTACTGTTGCGAAACTATCAAACAAGCTCTTAAACTTGTTTCTCTTTAAGGGATTAAGTCTTCTGCTGCACCAACCAGTGGTTATAATAACTCAACTGAAGCATAAACTGTGTTTTTACAGTATATGAATGTAGATCTGTGCCGTTGAATGGTTGCTGGGATTTAAGTGCCTGCGATCTGACAGCATTCGTCCCAGTAATCCTATTACTCTGACTGCTGCTTTGCCAAACTGAGGCACTGTACAGAGGCACACGCCACATCTCTGCATCACCATGGTCCTTATGTTAGTTAACCTCTTACTGCAGGATGCTGGTTTGTCTCATTGACCAATTCTGTCCATAAATCTACCAGCTGAATTACTTTTAGAGAACTGTTTGTATTCAGTTTTGATTGGTCTGATTGATCTGAAAAATAATGTACCAGACAAAATAACTGAGGTCAAAGAGACTTTTTCACACTCTTGGCTGAATGAATCCTGGATGATACAGCCTCACTGTTTGAGCCAGTGAAGCACTTTGTAAATGATATGCAGCTATTTACAAGCTATAGAAAGCAGTGGCATGCGTCAATGTTGGGGACCAAGATTGTCAATTACTTTAGGTTGTTCGTGATGTCATCCATTGGCTTGGGGGCAGCATTTTGAAGCCTAAAGTTTGGCATTATCTTGTTTTTTTATTTGGACAGGAGGGTGGAGCTGGATAAGGACAAGTTTGCTACTAGTCACAGCCAGCAGCTGTTGTCACTTGTAATGGCCAAACCCTTAAACAAGTGCAACTTTCAGCCTCAATATAATTTAAAAAAAGGGAGATGTGTATATAAAATTCCTCGCTTTGCTTGTCACAACAGAGAAATTAGCCACAGAGATAAAAAATCTCTTTATTTTCTAGGCTGCAAACATGTTTATTTCTGCTGTTAAGTTGGGCATTTTAAAATTGGAATCTGCTGGCATTGACTTAATTTTGGAGAAAACCTCAAGTGGCCATCGGAGGAACTGCAGTTTTTGGCTTCTTTTTTTCAGTCCTGATGACGGCTTGATTGGTTAGCAAGAAAAAATATGTAGAACTGTCAGTCATTGTGTTAGTTTGATTATTTCTGTAAGATACAGCATTAGACAAAGTAGATTTTTTACCCTTAGTATACAACATAACATTTCTTTTGATACCACAGTCACACCAACAAGGATCTGTTTTTTATGGTTTATTCTCTCTTATTTTACTGGAGTTATGTGACTAAAATTAGAATTTAACAAAAACCCTTCTCTTAATGCAATAACAAGAAGGAGGGTTTTGTTATAGATATTTTTTGGCATTTCTGCTTTATTATTTAGATAGTGACAGGTGGAGAGAGACAAGAAAGGCAGAGGACATGTATCAGAGGGTCTCGTCCTGGTATGAACTCAGCCTTAATGGCACATGCTCCACCGGGAAAGATGATGTTTCCTGTGCCACACTGGAGATGCAGGTGTACTTGTGTTTCTCCTCCATCTGTCCAGAAGTTTAAACATGTCTGCTTAATTCCCCTGTTGTTTTCCCAATGTTACTTTACATGGGGTTTTTTTGTAGGTTGTGAAATAATGGAGATAATTACCTCATGACTATAAGAATAATCTGGAACAGTAAATCAAACCCTCTGACCGTCTTTCATGGAGAGTGAGTGTTTATCATGCTCAGGTTGTTCCTTTGTATTTCCTCCATGTCCCATGTGACTAACCCTGAGTAGCCGCCGTCAGTGCTGTGGGACTGGCTGTCCTTTCACCGTGCCTGTCAGTGAGTCACTCAGGCGTGCGTCCATTCTCACTGCAGGGGCGCCGACACTCGAGGAGAGCCTGCCTGGGCCCGCGATGGGGCTTAGCCGCTTCCACTGAAAATCCTGCTTCAAGTGTAGCTGATTTCCTCTCCAAAAGTACCCGGTTGACTCATCCCACATCACGTTAAGACTTTCATCCACCGCAGCTCTCTTTTTTCCTGACCTTGCCGTTTTAATTTGAGATTGAAGGACGTAATGATGATCAATGAGGTGTCCCACGTAGTCTCTTGTAATGGCTGAGCGCAGAGTTCATGGGCTGTGATTTCTTCCCAGCCTCTGTCCAGACATATTAACACAGGGCAGGATTGATAAATTCTGTCTGTCAGCCACTATAAACACACTTGCAGTGCAAGTAATGAAAGTCATTTATCTATAGAAGTCACAGCTGTAGCTCACAGATGGAGTTGGTGCATTGTCAGTGCAAGCTGTGGTTGCTCATCTGTCTTCCAAGGAATTTATCACTACAATCAAGAATAAACATGCTTTAAAAAAAACAATCAAAGCATTAAGAAACAGAAAGAAATGCTCTTTTGATCAAATCTTCTCCAAACTCAGCTTATAAAAAGGCTTTATATCATAATAAAAGTGTCAGTTGTTCTTCACTCTTGCAGAAAATTCCAGTGTTGCGTGTAACCCTGCTGTCATGCAGAAGGCCCCGTTATGCAGCCCTGTAAGTGGGCTGTTTCCTGTTAGCACCCTCTCTCCCTGAGGACCGGTCTGCTGCTGCTGCTGCTCACTGGAGGCTGCCAACAGACTGGAGCCCGGGAGTCCAATCTATAATAGCTGCACTCAAGCGGAAACCACTCACGTAGGCAGAGACAAGCACCAGCAAGCATCTAAATACATGCAGACACACAGATTTTTTTTAGAATGTTGTCAGCCAATCCAGCTCTTGTATCTTATTATTTCTGTCCTATTAATACACTGCCAGCATGCACAAACCCAAACTCCAGTCAGATCTGGGCCAAGGTGGTCATCCATGGCCGCTGTAGAGGTAATTGCTCCCTTATCACGCTCTTGCTGACTAATGATGAGATGTGCCAGCTCCCTCCAGAGGTTCAGTCCTCTCGGGCGTCGTGGGAGTCACACTGTCCTCCCTGTTTGGCGGCGAGTCTGGGAGGCTTGTCTGAAAATACCACTCACAGGGGGGAGAGACTAGTTGATTAAAACAGTGATTTAAAAACTCCAATTCTTTGTTCAACTAATGAGACATTGAAAGAAGCAGCAGCCAGTTTGCCAAAACATGTTATTTCTTTCTAGTGAAAAAGCTTTCGCAGTTGGAGTTAACAGAAAAATAAAAGAGCTAATTTTATTTCAAAATGTTTTCTGCTACTTTGATTTCCCAAGAATTCTCTTTTCTAGTTAAAAGCCGGCCTGGTTGGACAGCTGTTGTGTTTCTCAGCTAAGTCCTGCTCCCAACAGTCGTTTCTTTGTGTACCAAATTGGGGGGAAAAAAGCAGTGAAATTCCTTGGAACTCCCCAAATCCTGGGAATTGTAATGAAGGGGTTGCTAGGTTGCGATCTATAGGGCCTATTGTGTATTTCTATGTATTCAATGGTACTACAGGGAGCATCAATGACCCACAATGCACCCCGCATTCCACTGCTTTTTAGGATCAACGGAGGGGAGTCAGGGGGTTGCCCATAATTTCTTATTCCATGGTTTGGTTTGCAAAACTCTAATCCTGCTCATTTATTCACTCCAAAAATATCCACGAAAAGCAGGAGGAAAAAAATGTGCCCTTTTCTAGTTTGTCCTTTAAAATTTCTCTGAAGTCAGACTTGTAGGACTGAACCGAGTAACATTAACTGAAGGACTCGGAGGCCTTTCATTAAGAGCTTGTTGACAGGTGCCTTTACAAGCCAGGAAGTTTATTTACAGAATCTCCCGTATCTGTTTCCATGTAAAGACTGGAAGCTCTGTTCAAAGAGCCGCAGTCCTTCTAATCATGAAGCTTAATAAGCTTGTTTTGCTCATAAGCACTAAACGCAAGGCAAAGCTGAGGCTGATGGGAACGTCAACAGTTTTGCAAACAAGCCATTTGGTCGTAAAGATCGAAAGTCGTGAGGATAATCAGAGTTTTTACAGATTAGGGAGGGGAACACAAATGTGTGTTGATTTCCTGAAAATTCATCTAGAATTTGTTGAGACATTACACCCAAAAACTCAAACATCAGCCTCATGGTGGCGCTAGAGGAGAAGTGAAAAAACTAGTCAAAGTTAGTTGGATAAGACCACAAATTACAAATATTACGTGCATATCCTTCTAATAGTTGTAAAGATATTTCAGAGTGGACCAAAGTGGTGAAAAATCCAACACTGCCATCCTTTATTTCATGCTACTAAAAACAGAGCAAAATAAATAAATAACCCATTCTCAAAAATTTATGTCTTACTCTGTAGCCATCACAATTTATCTGTTAATAATAAGCTCAGGAAAAAATCCACAAAAAAAAGCTTTAAGCAACTGATCTGAAAGTTTCGACTCTCATCTCGTGATAACTTTGAGATATTAAAAAGTAAATATAGTTGCGCCTTTGGTCCTGGTTAACTATTAATGCCACAAAAAGAAACTGTCACACCAAGTTCTTTTGTCTTGGCTGAGTGGCTGAGATATTACTAATAAAAAGTGAATGGCCTCGTGTCTCCTCTGGTTTGATCTTGTAATATGTTTGTCTCTGTTTAAAGGCAGAAAAAAATGTATTGAACCGGCTTTAAAAATCCTACCGATAGGCATCTCTCTCTCTCATCCGCATTTTGTGCACACAGCAACAGTCATCACTATTCTGTCTGATACTTTCATAATAGACTGCGGAGGAGAAAGCTGGCTGAAATTTGTTCCGCTGTCTGGGAAGACTGATGAGTCTGACGGCTTAAACGCTCGCATCCAGACTGAGAGAGATTTGAAATATATGCTCTCACTCTGTTTGCTTGAAGCTTGAATGTTGCTGTAAGGCTGCAACACTCAGTCAGCATCAAGGACATAGTTTTAAGGTGTTAAGACAAATCTTTGAAGAGTTCTTCTCAGAACTTAAAGCTCAAATCGTCCGCATGCCCGTTCAATCCACATATTAGTCATACAGTACAAATCACATGTCATTTCCCAGGTCTGTCTCCATAAATATCTCCAACATAATTCCGAGGTAAACTAAGCTCTTCTCAGGAATATTTGCATGCTTTCACTGGAAGTTTTCCAACCTGACATTTTGAGGCTTAAGGGAAGTTTAGTCAGGAGCGTTTAATTGTTTTGTTCTGTTCTTAGGTCGGTTACAGGAAAACCATTACAATACAAGTGCATTAAAAGCCTGAATATTTAAAACACTTGGCACTTAAGCAAAGAAAAATATATAAAAATTTTATACTTTGAATGAAGTTGCAAAATCTAATTTTGCTTCACCAGAATTCTGGCATAAACTGTGAATTATGGAGGAGCTGTGCTTGAGTGTTTTGACACTGATGTGTTTGTAAAGGTAGTTAGCTGCACTTTGAAGGTGTGTTTTAGAGTGTGTAGTGTGTTTTTTAGCTATGACTGAGTTTGTATTTGTGTTGTTTTTTATTCTTTTTAACCTGCCTTTTTAGTAGTTGCCTTTGAGTTTTTTGCTTCAGACCCCTAAAATAGTTCAGATCCACATGGTTGTTTAACATTGTTAGCATTATCTTTTCAGTTGAAATGCTAAAATTTCAAGTAAAATGAACTCAAATTTTATCAAAAACATAATTAAAATAATGATTTATATGGGTTAAAAGTGTGACTGTTTAGTTTGATCAATGTGTGTGAAGTCTCAAATATGATATCCATCACATTACAATAAAACCTCACAACTTTAGGGCAAAACTATGTTGGAGGGATAGTTCAGTAATTAAACTTTTTAATTAAACCAGAATGATTCAGTTATGTCTTTGTCTTGTCTGATAATCTTATAGTGTTATATTTGTTGGTTTCAGGGCTCCATGTTGAAAATCATCAGTCTTTCCATTCACCTTTCTTGAACTTGCTTCATCTTGTTATTTGCCTCAGAGCAAATACTGTACTCTCAATACCACTTGATTCATTAGCAGCATTTATAAGAATATCGCCATGGAGATGAATGATGGATATCGTCTGGTTTTTGGTTTCACATTTAGACACTTTTCCTTTCATTTCACCACCATACCACCTGCCTTTGCTGCACAAGAATTTCTCCATCCCTCTTCTTTGAACCCTGGGCTGCTCTCTCTCTCTCTCTCTCTCTCTCTCTCTGTCTCTCTCTCTCTCTCTCTGTCTGTCTGTCTGTCTGTGGTGTGTTTCCTCCTCTCCCTCTCTAAACCTATTCTCCATTTAATCAGCTCTCTCAGGACTCAGTTCTGTATAATTAGAGACTGAAACTTTAATCACCATGGATCCAGGGCAGGGAGAGCAGGGCATTTCAAATAGAAACAAGCAGAAAATTAGCATGAAAAGAAGGTATGGAGGCACAGAAAGGAATGTGACAATAATTGTATAATTTAGGTCTTAACGGTTGTTTACTGTCAGTCTATAGACACACAAACAGACTCTTTTTTCCTTGATTCAGACAAGACGACTAAAAGTCAGTCTATCTCATAATCATGTCTGGTAGGTCTTAATGTGTTCACAATGCTCGGCTAATTGTTCCTCGGCTGCATTGTGCAGCTGGATGAAAAGGTCACGGTTTGCAGGAGGTCCTTACATAACAACGGCCATCTCCTCACCTCCTCGACTCCTGTCTCCTCTTATCTGCTCACCTCTCCCTTTATCTTGTCTTCTTACCTCTGCCATGTCTTCATACTTGTATTCATTTTACCCCTTTTATAAAACAACATGTTCTCTCCTGTGTCCTCTTTTATCATGCATCTGGCTGGAGACCTTTTGCATTTGCTTTTGTTAACATTTAAGTAGAATTTGGAGAACAGCACACTGGACATTTATTGTTTTTTGGGGAAACTCTTCCAGCTCCTGTGGGAAATGTTGACTACTATGTGTGCAGCAACTTTGGGGAAAAAAGGAAAAATGTCACAACTTTTAACTTTTTTTAAGTTTGTTTTATTGATCAAGATGTTTCACTGACTATTTCACTTGAGTTTGAGAGAAAAACAATCCACTGAACGCTACCTGCTCAGCATCAAAGAGCAGAGAGACACAGTTAGCAACCAGTTGGTGAACATAATGAAGCATTTAGCAGACAGATTTCTCCTCAGGAGCTGGTGGGGACTGAAAATAGGAAGAAAAGAGGGTAAATATTGGATTTACATTGATCAAGAGACCAGAAACTTGACTACAAAACTGCTGGATGTGCAAATAATCAGCCATTTGCAAACAAGTTTCCCATCGTTACTTAAAAAATGATAAAATGTCAATATTGTGTGTGAACATAAAAGCATGTCTCTATGTCAGTCATGACACTACCAAGTTAGCTTAGCACAAAGAGTGAAAGCAGGAGGAAACAGCTAGTTGGACTCTGACATTTAAATTGTTAATGAGTGAGCTTTAGCTGGAGTTTTTTCATTTTCAGACAGGTTGTTCCTTGTCTTTATGCTAAGCTCAGCTAACCACCAGCTGTTTCCACCTTCATACTAAAGGACAGATTTAAAAGTGTCACCAACATTATGAGAAAATCACAGAAAACATTATTTTCTAAAAATGTTATCTGTTCTTTTAATCTGTGTTAAAGCATAGCTGGGTTCCTTTATTGCTTTTATAGATAAAAAGTCACACATTCTGTCACATGTCAGATGGCTTCATCATGACAGTCCCACTGAAGGCCTTAATAGCTGGTAGCTAACAAGCGCTGAACGCCGCTTCATGTTTTAAAGTGACACTGATGTGAGTCGACAGGTCGAACTTGCTAAGTTCCCGTGCCGAGCGCCGGGCCAGCTGACGAGGTGGAAACATGTTAGTGACTCAGTGCAGACACAGCTGATGTGAAACACTCAGCAAACAGAATAGAGTCAAACCCACTTCCTGCACACTTTTACTTAAATGATGTGGTTTAATTTAGATCGTGAAGGTTGTTTGTTGAGTGGCTGTGAGAAGAAAGAGGGGAACGAAACATGAGGATCAATATGAGAATATAGCTTATTGATTGTTTTTAAATTAAAGCATGCAGGCATTCTAAACAATAGCCTCTAGTATATCGATTAACCAGAGCCACTGCTTCGTTATATATATTCTTATTTTTCTGCTTTCTGGCAGTTTGACCTTTTGCCAGTTTTTAGCTCTTTGACAGAATAATTAATGATACGGACACGGACAAGCTGCAGTCAATGTGTGTTGAAGAGGCAATGTGCCTCGTAAATATTGTATTATGACAAGGAACAGCTGCACACTTAAAAAAATAATTCTTAGCCGTCAGAATGATTAATGGTATAAAATTACCAATAGTTGATGCTATTTGCAGCCCGAATCAAACTACACATGCATTAAGTATTTAGATCTATTGCATGCTGGTTCTTGTTATGGTCAAGGTGAATTTAGGCACAGTTGTTGTTCGTCTGTTTCTGTGTCTTTTCTTGTGTCTCTGGTATGAAAGAGCTGAAGAGATTTTTTTTTTATTTGTAGTTGGCTTGGCTACAAGTATTCATCAAACTGTATCAGTGCTCCTATTGAGAGCTGCCAGGCCATTAAAGATGCTGATATATTAAAGTGCAGTGCAGATCATGTTTTAATGCTGACAGATTGTTCCTTCTCATGCCCTTAATTCTGTGAGTGTGCCAACTGTGCAGCAGGAGGCACACACACTGCAATGGAAAGGTAGAGTGTGTGTGTGCAGTGTCAAAGCATTTGATTGCACATTAAGTTGAAACAGTTAGTAAATCAAGGAGTGTTAAGATTTGTTGCTTGTCTTCGTTTATATAACACATATATTTGGGTTTAAAACTGTTGGATAAAGTATTAAAGTACAAAGTTTTTTAAATAAATCCTCTGGGGCCTCTGGGAGTTTTTGCTTGGAGTGTGTTTAATAAAGTACTCAAGAGATTAATCAATGCTGAAAATAATCACTAGTTGCAGCCCTAATATTCTGTTAAATGACAGGTGTTTTCAGTGTTGAAGTAAATGGTTTCTGAGCTTTCATAAGATTATGACTGATTTTCAAGGCATTTTTATTCAATCGTTTGTATTCAGTGCAAACAAATCGTTTTATGAAACCAAACAAACAAAGCTTAAAAGCTTATTTTTTTGTTGTGCAGTTTATTGGTTTCTTTAATCTGCACCCTGTTTGCAGTCATAAAACTATTGGATGTTGACTCATATGCAAATAGATAAGATGCTACTAGTTTGTAACACTAGTAATGTTCTTCTTTTTATTCCTTTCCCAGTATGAATTCAAGGCCAAGAACATTAAAAAGAAGAAGGTCAGCATTGTGGTGTCTGTGGACGGAGTCAAGGTGATGCTGAGGAAGAAACAGAAGGTAGGTCATCAGTGATAAACTCTAAAAAAAAGAATAAGCTTAACCTTTCTAGCTTTAAATATTTAGTCATTTGGTCATTTTCACTGCTAAATCACAGCCTTTGTCTCATTTACAGAGGAAAGAATGGACATGGGATGAGAGCAAGATGATGATAATGCAGGATCCCATCTACAGGTCAGTCACACCTCTTAATCTCTGACAAGTTAACATGATTGTACTGTATGTAAGACAAAATTAAAATCTTGCTATCCTCACACACCCAGGAGATTAAACTGTGTGACATTAGGTCCAATCTTTTCTTTGCACTCAGCATGTTCTTGTTAACTGTAACCAAAGTAATTACTGTGAGTATGCTGCAGATAATACATACTGTATGTCTCTCAGTGGAAATTAGATCCTTCAGCTCAGCCTCTGTGGATAAAGCCGAGGCTTGCTTTAATGTGATGCCATGCTATGTGCTTCGCCATGCACGACTAATATGCTTGAATGAACTATACGGAATAAGCCAAATGCAGTTGCACTCATAAGACAGCATAATGAATAATCTATAACTCTGGCATATATAGAGCACATGTTACTTAAAAGTATGTAATTTTCCCAGTGAAGGCACCATTGCTCTGAGATTTAAACCAAAAAAAAAACTGTTTTTTAATGCAGTTAGTACAACAAAGATTCAGTTTGTTTGTCAGAATATCTCAGCATGTGTTCTCAAAGAAAACACAATTCATTTAGGGCCTCAACATCCCTCCACCCTCCCTCTCCACACAGGAATGGAGCTTGTCAACTAATCATTAACGGGCCTGTGAAGATGTCAGTCACTGCTAAACAGCTCGCAGCATTTTAACTCTCAAGTGTCAAAATAAAACGACCTGTCAGGAGCTCAGAGGAGAAGGGAGATTAAGAAAAGAGAGTGCAAGCAAAAACTAAAGGTAGCGAGGCTTTTTTTTGCTCAGGAAGATGGAGAAATGATTGAATGCGAGGATTTTTTTTCTTAAAAATAAGCAATTATTGCGAGTAAGAAAACCTCTTTGTTGAAATGGAAATCTCAGAGATGGAAAGGAGTGGGCGTCCACTTAAAAGTGTCTGAACATTAAACATCTAACCAGCCTGTGTGTGTGTATGTAAGTGTGTGTGACTTTGTAAATTATGTATGTATCTGTGGGAGGATCTAATTTTGCCAAACTATACCTCATCAAGGGACTGTGTGTGTGTGAAATACAATTATCCTTGCTTGTGTTTTTTTTGTGTGTGTGTGTGTTTGTGGTAGTGGTAATGAGAGTATATTAGAAAATCAATACCCAAGTAATAGTACAATTACTTACATTAAAAATGACTCAAGTGAAAATGAAAACTACTTTTTTAGAAACCTGCTCATGTAAAAATACAGAAGTGCCAGGTTTATAAATTGCTCGGAGTGCAAATTACGTGACATTTCTATATTAAATTGTAATTATTTCTTGCTCATTAGTTATGATTAATATTTAATGTTTAACTTTGATGCCCAACTGACCTCTTAGCTCCAAGATAAGTTTGTCATCATTGTGGGAAAAATAATTAACTTTGCACATTAAAAAAATTACCGTATTGAACTTCCTACATTTTCCCCTTTACCCTCTTGTGCAACTTACTTTAATTAACTTGCAGAAGTTAGAAGAGGAGGCAGAGCAAGCAAGCCATTATGAAACTGTTTCCTTTTTAAGAATTTTGTTTAAAAAGTGTGGCCTGATGTGTCCAGGGATTTTAGCTAGCAGCTGCTTCTCCGTCTGGGTCTTGCATTGTTGTCATTATATGCAGGCAGCTGGCAACTTGGCATCTGCAGCAGCAGGGCCCCTCATGTGCTCTCCTTCTTATACTCAATACCTGCATCTAGAAGAGACAAGTAGTGCAGTAGAAAGTACATTGCTGTTTCAAAAATATACTTAGAAGAGTAGAAGTGCAGTTTTAAGAAAGGAATATTAAAAGTACTCGTTCCTCGGACTACCTTTTACTCATGTGTGCTGTTTGAGCAGCAGTGATGAATAGCACACTCTGTATCATGTGAGTTTCAGTAGTAGACAGTCATAAATTGTTTCCCTGGTTCCCAGTGGAGATGTTTTATAGCGGTCGAGCTACAGATAAAGATGCAGGGTCCTGACCCTTAAGCTCTGCCAGTTTACTGCAGTGTGTTGTTTCTGGCAAATACAGAAGCTGATGGGACAGAAGACTTACACAGTATAAGACACAAGGAGCGTACAGTTGTGTAGCTCTGTGTAATTATATTAAGTATCACACTGTAAATTTTCTCCTTTCATTAGATTTATATCTTTATTAGGGTAGTTCTTTCTCCCTGATTTACATTAGGTTTCAGTGTAACTTATCATTAGGGGGATAGAAATGTGAATAGGTTGGATTATGTACAAAAAAAAATTGTATTTTATGTTTTCCAGGATTTTCTACGTGTCTCATGACTCCCAGGACTTAAAGATCTTCAGCTACATCGCAAGAGACGGTTCCAGCAATTCCTTCAGATGTAATGTCTTCAAGTCAAAGAAAAAGGTACAATGAAAGTCTGCTTTTACACCTCTTGAAAGAAGACACACACAGCTGGTTATGGATTTTCACTTTGCTTATAAAATAGAGTTTAAAATTAAAAATTAAAATTAAATTAAATTAAAAATAAGCTCATTTGCTTTCTTGCCTGGGGTTTGATGACAGGAATGATGCTGCTCATGTTAAATATGTTAAATCAAAGGCAGAAGATGGCTAGCTTAGCTTTAGTATTCAGATAACAGAAGTGTTAAAGAGCTTTTTTTATTGGCTAAACTGTTAAATACAAAATTGAAAATATTTGACATTTTGAGAAATATGTTCATTTGCATTCTTGGCAAGAATTTGATAAGAACAAAACCAGTTACAGTAAATCTTTTTTCATATGATATAAGCTATTATGTTATCTTAGCCTAGCATAAAGACTGGAATCAGGGGCTAACAGCTAGCCTAGCTCTGCATTGTTATATACGAAACTGAAGCCAGGCGCCTATTAGCTTAGCTTAGCTTAGCAGAAAGACTTGAAATGGAAAGCTAGCCTGTCTGAAGGTTAAAAAAAAATATTCCTGCATGACACATATATATTTTTAATCTGTTTCCAGCTGTTATGCTGAGCTTAGCTAACCATCTCTTCGCCGTAGCCATGAGAACAGTATCAATCCTCTCATCTCCCTTTCAATGAGAAAGTAATTAAGCATATTTTTTAAAAAAAAATCAAACTATGTTTGTACTTTGTATGATTTTGTACTATATGCACAACTGTACCATTGCTAATGCTTCATCAACGGAATTACTGGAAATGAAATCATCAGTCAGCAGTCAATCATTCAGGGAAAATCTCATCTGAGAGAAAGAAAAAACAAACTGAATCATCAGTTTACTCCAACACAGTCGTGAGAAATGTTTCTTGTTGCTACATTACATTATTAAGATTAGTTTGTTTTTTCCTCACTAGAAAAACTGTGCACCCAATTAGCTGCTGTCTTTGCTTCTCGATATAAATCCCCCAACTGAATACAGCAAGTGTGGGACGGACGGCAGCAGACTTAAAATGAGATTTGCTTTAGTTTTGTGTGCAGTTAGCCGTGACTGGAGGTTGTTTTGCTTTCTTTGTTTATCGCTGATGTTTCTTTTTATTTAAAATACATTTCTCGACAGTCAATCAATTTTGACTTGACATTTTATCTTAAATTCAATATCTGGTGGCTTTTATTAATATCTGCTGGTGCAGCACAGCCTGCAGTGAATACAGAAGAGATGCACTCAAGGACGAGGATTACAACTGCATATTTCAAACAAGCATCTCTTTACCTTTTCTTTGTCTAAGCTGTTTTTTAATGAGCTATGTTGCAAAGTTTGTGCTGTCTTGGCTCAGAGGTGTGTTATAATCATTCAGTTTTAATGAGAATTGTTCCAAAGAAGGGATATTATTACAAGGTGTCTGAACCAGAGGTAATCACCTGCATGCAAAGGTGACAGAGATGTGCATGTTTTAGTCCTCTCAGAGACTGCAGCAGGTGATTTTTACTGTCCTGTAGCGGACAGCAGGAACTGATCAGTGAAATTACTTGGCTGTGATATTTGGTGGAGTAAAATGCCTCATACACTCTGCTTATTGATGGATGCTTCTCCTCTAAATACTGACCTTTTATCTCAAACTCTTGGCTTCGTTCTCTCTCTCTTTCCCTCTGCCAGACGCAGGCCATGCGTATTGTGCGGACAGTAGGTCAGGCCTTTGAAGTGTGCCATAAACTCAGCCTGCAGCATGCTGAGCAGGATGCAGACGGGCAGGCGGATGGAGAGAGCGACAAGTCCACAGAGGAGCCCGGCAGTCACGGTGAGGCCTACCTGACAGGTTTACTGTTATCTGCTCTGCACAGTGATGCCTTTGCAGAGTATATTTAAATACACGTAGACAGATACAAGTTTTGGATTATTATGCTGTTGCTGAGTTTCATGACTACACAGAAGCATGTAAAATACATTTTTAATGATTGTTACGATATCCCGTGTTAAAATCAGGGAAATGAGAAAAAAGATTCAAACTCTGGGTGAACTGATTCATCGGCTGTGTTTGCAGCTTGTTTCATGAGCCAGAGTGTGTTTGCACAGTGTAGTTTCTGTTGCAGTGTGCAAACAACCTGCCGCCTGTCTGAGCTTTGCCACTGCTAGAAAGCCATTAACTTTTTCAGGGTCAAACAGAAGAAACACATCAGAAACTTAAATTATTTCCTTTTTCTTCTGTTTAACTTTTCAAATATATTTTCCTGGATCTCTTGTAGTGTAATTGTAAAAAGCACATACACAGCTATCTTTCTAGATGATAAACTGAGTTTTTTTTAAAATTCAATGACAGTTACTCAGTAAAATGTAAGAGCATTTTATTTTTTGGCTGTTCAAACACATCCACAGTCATACCAGCTGCTCTGTAAGGCTGTGTTTGGGCACAGTGGTGCTTTTGGGCTAAATGCTAACGTCAGCATGCTATTTAGAAAGTACAGCTGTTGCTGATGGGAATGTCTGCTGGGGCGTTTACAGAAAGAGCTGTGGAAACGCCAAGGTCATGAGGATTAATCCTCTGGGCACCATGAATGTCTGGCAATTCATCCAATAGCTGTTCAGATATTTTAGTTGGCACAAAAGAGGTGGGCCAACTGACGCATGCGCTATTTCAAAAATCTAATTTGGGGTGGTCATACAAGATAGATTAGCTACAAAGGTTATATAGACATGATGCGAGACAAAAAACATGGAATAAACAAGGCACATAAACACACAGATTTGTGGTTACTGGAGTGTGTTTTCTCCAATTCCCTCTTCACTTTCTA
Source organism: Acanthurus lineatus (assembly GCA_029814665.1). Taxonomy (NCBI): domain Eukaryota; kingdom Metazoa; phylum Chordata; class Actinopteri; order Acanthuriformes; family Acanthuridae; genus Acanthurus; species Acanthurus lineatus. Next base: position 17,651,095 of record JAPZDV010000011.1, on the reverse strand, counting down.
AATGATTTATAAAGTGGCACTATGCTTTCTTATAAAGAAAACATGCCGACAATTCTCCACAGAGAGGCATGCTGGCTCATTTAATCTGACATTTTACCTTCAACATCTAATATGAACATTGTTATTGTGTTATTGTGGAAAACATAGTGATAATGAACCTTTATCGGTCATTTTGGTGACTTGAAAATCATCTCTCTGGTGGCTTAAGCTTGACCCCGCCTGTTTAGTCTGATTACACGCCTCTTTACAGCCTAAATTGAACCATCAAACCTCACCAGCTCATTAATTCTTCACAGAGGTCAAACAGCAACAACACAGATGTCTGGTTACACTGGAATGTTAACAGATTTAAATGACAACATGAAGCTGCTTTGGCTTTGAGTTTTCTCCGAGGCCTCATGCTGCATTGATTCTTTTTTTTCTTCCTGGGGTGGAGGGCAACGATGGAAAAGATCCCAGTGATTACAACTTACACGTCATTGGAAAACACAAGAGGTTGATTGCCAGTGGTACCAGTAATGAGTGTAATTTGCTCAGTAAATGATTACTTATGTGGCACTGTTGTGTGACAGGCAGAGGGCTCTGCATGTGCTTAAAATACTACTAATTTAGGGTTCGGTTATCCAAACGAAAGTATTACTTTACTGTGAAAATGAACATGAATTTAGTTGAGTTTTCAAAGGATATCACATTCTAAAAATTCGCTGTAGAAACTTTATTCATATTCAGAGAAATATTTGGAAAATTGGCAAAAAAAACACTCACTCACATTGTTGCAGAGATTAAGATGAGCAGATTGATGTTACTCCCATATCTGAGTGTCATATATTACGCTACAGCCACCTGCTGAATAGCGTAGCTTAGCATAAAATTGTTTTTAGCATAATACCTTTAAGTTGCTATATGACATTAAAACTGGCTCTGGAAGAAATTTTCATTCTGTAAGTTTAGGTTTAGCATCTATTGTAAATTTTTGTGATACACTGTGTGATATAAACTTAGTTTCATTAACTTCTTCAATGCTAATATGATATTCTAAATAGCACTAAACACTTAGGTGCCTGTGAGAGTCCTAGCATTTTTTAATATATCTAAACATTAACAAAACGCAGCATATCTGCTAAATTGATCCAAAGTTGAACAAACACGAAGCCCAGAGGTGATTGAAAATGTGTTCTCTTATCATCTTCTTGTTTGCCGTCACAGGTCGTAAACTAACAGGGGCAGAGGAGGGGCAGGAAGAGGAGGACGGCAAACATGGAGGCAAACGAGGAGGAGAAGATCCTGGCACTTCTCTGTGTGAAAAAGCAGTCAGTGAAATTCTGCAGAGTCTGGCTGAACTGAACGTGGTCAAACCCGGACAGACTATCATTGTAAGATACTGCAGGAAGATCGCACACACACCCACCCACACACACATATACATCAAACTGCTGAGGACAAGAAAATTGTAGCGAGTACACTGTCCTGTGCTTGATATACTACAGTCGTCTACAGTCCTGCCCTGCAGTATTTCAAAGATGTTGAATGGGATTTAGATTTAATTGAATCAAGTAATGGAGATGCTTTAAAGTTTTAAAGTCAAGTCAAGAGGTAGAGCAAATCATCTTATCAGAAGGTCAGTGGTTCGATTCCTGAGTCCAGTCTGAAAGTTGTAGTGTCCTTGGCAAGATACTGAACCTCAGATTGCTCTTGGTGGCTGCTCCAGCTGTGTGTGTTTGTGTGTTTGTATGAGTTCCTGATGAGCAGGTTGGGACTTTGTTGCTATTAGTGTGCTGACCTTTGTTGGAAAGTGCTTTGGATAGTTGAAAGATTATATGAATTCAGTCTATGTACATCTGGGAGTTAGCATTGCTAAGAGAAATGTCACTGATGTGATACACTCATCCCTGTCTTAACAATGATGCAACATGTTTTTCCACCTTTTTCACAAAACCAGTGGATTAGTTTGGTACAGCTAACAATAAAACTGTCTGTCCCTTTTTTCAATATGGAAAGTAGAAGCTAGCGAGCAAGGCTACCTAGTTTCCATTCAGTGGACAGCGGAGGCTAGTTAGCCTAGTTTACTGACGTTAGCGCTGATTCCCATTAGACGTTGCATTTTGTTTGTTCATGTTATTTTGACACCTGCTGAGTCATCGGCAGCTTTCACACAATCACTGCTTTGTGCTGCATTATTAAGGAGGGCATGTGGCTAATGTGAGTTGTCTCTCATGGGTGCAATTGTGATGACAGCAAAAAAAAAACAGATAATTAAAACTCACCGTTAAAAAAAAACAGTTGTGTAACCGCAGTGCTTTGTACATTACTCTGTGTATTCAAATCAGGACACAAGAGCCAGACAGCGGAGGAAACTCCACAGTAGTTAATTAAGTCATTGAGAACAAGCACAAAGGGATTTTTCTGGACAAACAACAGGGATTAGTGATCGGTCATCAGCGGTTCACATTTACTGCTCATTCACTTTTGTTTCTGGCTGCTGATTGGTTGACTGAACATGCTGCTGTTCCCGGAAAACAGTCAAACCAACAAACCACAGCGGCTGTGAGTGAGCGTGAATGCATTTCCACTGAGGAAGCGTGGGGGACCGTCTCTGAGGCAGGGGAGGTGAGGTCTGCTGCCAAAAGACGTAGTAGATCTGTTTCTCTAGAAAAAGTTGCTAAAGGGGTCTTAAAAGTTGCAAGAGGCAAAGTTGCCAAGTTGGCAACACTTAATGTTGAGACTGATGTGATATTACAAACAATTTTTAGTTCCCACCCCCACCGAGATACTTCACCAATGAAATTGCCTGCACCAAAGTTGGCCTTGAAGAACAAGAATATAGGGCTGCAGTCACAGCTGACAAATTTGAGAAGTTAAAATTTCTTCTTTTTGTAATTACAATTTTGTCCAATAAATACACAAACAAACATCAATGCTGATTTCTTAGAATACAAAAGGTGTTATTTTTTGTCATGGTCATTGCTCAGCTAAACCTTACAATAGCAGAATGTAAAGGCAGCATCTCATTCATGAATTTACATCATGAGCATCAGCCATAGTGAGTGTTCACCTTTATTACTGACACCAGCAGCAGAGGTGAGGCAGCAGCAGCAGCAGCATCCACATTTTAATGGTTATAGCTCTCTTTGTTCCAGACTGCTCCTGGCTTTGTAGCTACAGGACTTTACCTCTGTTTTGATTCATTGCTTTGGCTTTAGTGGTGTTTTGATGCTATTATCTAGGCACAGTGCTGCCAAATGGCTCATTGAACCAAGGAAGTACAGTATAGTGCTTTGTCATCCGCTGCTTACCTGACCGGTTCATTGATGTAAAGCTCTTCCAAGTTGGCAGCAGATGCTTTAGGAATAAACCAACCCGGTCAATCTTGCATGAGGTATAAAGACTGCATTTTTCTCTTTTTGCATTTGAGGTTTTGGCAGACTTCAAATCCTTATGAAGTTAGGAACTGACGACGGTGAGGATGAAAAGATGCCGTCTTTGGTGTGTCATGATGTTTTCCTTTGGATTTGTCACCAGAGCGAGTGTGGTAGAAACAGCTGTTATCATGTTACTAAACGAGAGAGAGAGTGAGGAACCTGAATATTCTTGCTGGCTGTAAAAAAAAAAAAAAAGGGGGACACCTAATCCCAAAAAACCCAGACTGTTCCCTTTGATTTCCGAGAAACGCCGCCATAATCCCAGTGAGGGGTTCACAAACATCTGCTCTATGGAGATAAGCAGGGAGGGAGGGGAGGAAAAAGAGAGGGAAGGATGGAGAGAGATGGAGGGAGGAACAATGAGAGATAACAGGAAAAAGGACTGGCCTGGACTTGTTCTTTGAGGCCACAGTTTGTAGGGAATCTCATTGTCAGTAAAAGGCCTTGAAAATGTATTTTCTAAACCTTCTTTAAAAAATGAAAAATGTGGTCCTTGAGAACAAGAGCACAAAATTTGATAATAGTTTTTGGTTATTTCATGTTTCTGAATTTGTGTTTCAATCTGAGCTCCTCTCACTGGTTTGAAGTGGGTGGGACTCAGTTCAAAAAAAGGTGATGTCATATGATCATATCCACCAATCACAGCTGAGGAACATCTGAGTGAATGTCTGCTGACAGGTGGTGGGTTGTTTGTGTCACCAGGCCACATTCAGTCAAATCTAATTAAACCACAAACAAACAGTACAAAAAAGTATTTTATGTGGGCTTAAGATTGTTAAACTATCAACAAAAAGTAACAAAAAGGTTATTTAATTTTGCTTCTTGCTTATGTTATCATAACTGTTAAGAGTTAGAATTCAGAGTTTTTCTATAATATTCAATATTCATGACAAAACGAGCAGCGAAGGTTAGGGGGAAAAAATGAGTGTTAAAACAGTAAACTCAAATCACAATTTGATAAAATCCTGCAAAATTTCTTTTTGGTGCTTGCAAGACAAGATGTATGTCATGACCTCTACATCTGAGGGGCATAAATACTAAAAAATAAGGTCAAAAACAAACTATATTCCTAACACCATCAAACATAATAAGAACCTGATTGAGAGATTTGGTTTTCAGACTTTTAAGCAAAAATCCCAAGGTGTTTCTTATAAATACCTACATACGAGGGCAGCTGATGATAAACTGAGGTAGACGCCCCATTAAGTTGCTCTCTGATAAAGTTTAGTGGAATGTGCTGTACTTTACAGTGTGCTACTTCTCCCTCTAGTGGTGTAATGTAGAAGTTACAATATACCATACAAAAGTGTACAAGTCATTTTACATGACAGCAGAGCAAATTTTTTTTAGTTAAACAGAAGTGAATTTTCTGTGTTTATGTGAGATTGGAACGCATTTTCCCACTGCAGTTGTTTAACTATACACTTGGTCTGTTCCTGTTGTGTCAGAGAAGCTCATAAGGAAACATTAGTGTTACCAGAGGTCATCTGAAAAATCATCTAAAAATCCAGGGAGAATAGGAGACTAAGAGATAAATGGAGGCAAAGGAAGAAGGTGCATGGTCGAATAATGAGCTAAAAAATAATTGCAGTTCTGGTGAGAAGCTACAGTTTGACTCAGGGGGCTACAGATCAGGAACTCAAAGGACTGTGTGGTTTCTCTACCTCTGGTTTGTTAATTGCATACTTTAGGTCTCCAGGGTCTAAGAATAGTTTCTGATTTGTTGCAAAAATGAAAAATTGGCTGCACTTTCCATTAATTCATTGTTTTTCTAATAGTGCAGCAGGCACAGTGTACATTTGGGCACACAATGTCAGTGGAATCACACCCAACATTTCAGCTTTAAACTACGTTTTCTTTTTACCGCCATTTTTCTCCAATTAATTAAATGTGTATTTTCTGTGTGTGTTTGTCTGTGATCAGGACTTCGATCGAAGGTCCCTCTTCACTGTGACGTCCCATGGCGTTACTCCCAGCAGCCCTTGCTCTCAGTCTCTCACTCCGCTGGCGTCACAGCATTACCTGCAGCTTCTTCAGCAGCAGCTGCAGCAGCAGCAGCAGCACACACAGGTGGCCGTCGCACAGGTAAGAAACAGACATGAGTCCTTTTGAATTCTCGCCTATGTTACACCTGAAATACAAGCTCAGATTTAGAGCTACAACTAAGATTAATTTTCATTAGTATTTTGCAATTAATAGTATAGTTTATGACATGTCAAAATAAAAGAAAAAATACCCATCACAACTTTCTCAATCTCAAGATGCACCTTAAAATGTTTTATTTTGTTTTAGAAAAAATCTGAAAATTATAGTTGTTAGATATTCCATGATGAATGACAAAGAAAAGCAGCAGACCTTCAAATTTGAGCCGTGAGACCAGAGAAGTTTCAGGCATTTTTTCGCTCTTTTGTTCAACAAACAAATGAGGCATTTGATCATTTATGAAGGTAGTTAATGATTATTCCTCTGTCGATCACATAATTGACTCATCATTTATCCAGTCTGATTGGTTCTTCTGTCAGCTAACAAACATTTTTATTCATTTTTTCAACTCTTTCATCAATAAAATAAGTATTTCTCATACTCTTAGCTTGTCTCATAATTGTCAACTGACGGGCTACTTTCCAGTCAGTAGTCTCTTTTTAGTGAGTGTGTCATAATAATCAATATCACATGAATTAAACTTGATATTCACTTGTCGTCAGTAAAATCCAGTGGCATGTAACATTTACTTTTACTCTGATTTTTTTTAACTTCATTATGACAAGTTAAATGTGCTGGCACCTCCATGACATTTTCATTTGTTGTATGTTTTTTTACAATGCTCTCCCACTAGAGGGCAGCACTAACGCAGCAATGGGAGAACAGTCAGTGCAGCAGGGTGGAATTCATGCAGTAGTGAAATAAAAATGCATTTGGCAACGAGCCTCTTGAGAGCCTCCTGTTTAAAACATCACCCGAGGAACTGCAACACAAATGCACAAATGCTAACGCGAGAATTTCATGTCTGATCTGGACAATTGCACTGCAAAGCAAAATTGACCTGCAAGTCAAATCATAATTACTTTGAGGTGTGAGAAAACAGGTCTTGCATAATACAGACATGACACCCTCATGTCCCCTTCAGAATCTCCATGCATGTTTATGACAGTTGTCAGTACCATAAAATGTTATTTGGTCCATTATGGCATTTTAATGCGATTGGATTCAGGGTTAATTGACCGAATGACTGTAAAGACAACAGTCATAAGCGCTCATAAAGATCACGTGTCATGTTATGGTTCCAGAAGTGTTATGACGATGTCAGGTCAGTCTGCACACCCCTTCAAATAAGATGTAACCAAACAAACTTTTTAGTGGGTAATGCAGTTTTTCATGTAAACCAAGATGTTCACAAACAGAAAAACACACCTTTTCTTTTGTGTAACTGCAGGTGCAGCTGTTGAAGGATCAGATGGCTGCAGAGACTGCTGCTCGTATGGAGGCTCAGGCTCGCGTCCACCAGCTGCTGCTGCAGAACAGGGACCTGCTGCAGCACCTGGCGCTGCTCGTGCAGCAGCTGAAAGAGCTGGAGGCCCGCGCCCCAAAAACAACACAACAAGGGCAGCCGCAACAGGAGCCTCAAGCTAACGGACACGGTAAGTGACTGGTGGGAACAGTGTAATCCCTCAGATGAACCTCATGTCGTGCTGCAGCCCTTGTCACCGCTGACATGACTCCCCAGTTGGCCACAGGATGGTGTAGTCATTCGTGACACAAACTATGATCCCTCACTGACTTCCTGCCAGCAAACATGGTCAGGTGCATTTGATGGGGCAGAAGCACAGCTGCCAGTGATTGAACCTCATCTGCAGGTGAACATGAGTGTTTTTCCCTTGGCGCCACCTGGATGTCCTCAGATTGAGAATTTGTGCTTTTATCAGCATTAAGGAGTAAAAGTGTTGTCCTTCAAGTGCAAGTAAAACCGCTTTGGAGTGTTTTATAAAAGATAGTGAGTTTTTTTTTTAATGTCGATGATGTCCTTAAATACAAATTACATATATTTTTAAATTAAATATATGGAAAGACTGTATTTGCAACTGCAGTTGTGTAGATTACAGAAACTATTTTAGGATAGGATCCTACATGAGCCCAGGGCCACGCATCAACACCACCCTCACTCTGCGCAACGCAATGTGTGTAAACAACACATTTTTACACACAATAGCGTCTCAATGCCAAATTAATGGCAGATTATATAACCACACATAACCACAGGGGATGTTAAAACATTCTGTTGGCATTATCTCACACTTACAGACTCTGAGAGTCTTGATTGTGTTTTGTTTACAGCCTTTATTTTGGTACACACACACGCACATTCTCACACACACACACACACACACACACACACACATATTTTCTCAGACACACGCACACACATCTCTCACACACACACAAACTAGACAGACCTGTATGTGAATTAATGTTGTAGTATACATGTT
>JAPZDV010000011.1:17609655-17641318 GCA_029814665.1 Acanthurus lineatus | reverse complement strand
CACAAACTAGACAGACCTGTATGTGAATTAATGTTGTAGTATACATGTTTTTAAAACTGATGTATCATTTTTCATCCTTGTATTAATCCTGTTAGCCTCTTTGAAAGAAAAGGCTAATCTCGCTAATCTCAGACATGGCTGACCTCAGTGCTGCTAATGGCACAGTGCCAGCCTCTACTTTCTCTAATGACAGTCAGCACTTAGATGGATTTGTAGATTAAAAAGAAAAAGAAATCAAGAAGTTTTTAGTTGTTGTTTATTAACTATTTGTTGTTCTTCGTCTTTTCCAGATGGTCCACAGTCGTCTTGCAGCTCAGTTTCCACGTCAGCAAAGTCTCTGTCTCTAAATTTGAAGAACCACTACAGCCAGACCCTGGACCAGCTCATCACCTCCACACCTGCATGGCCTCTCCAGACCTCACCCCTCTCCCCCACCCAGGTGGACTGTGCTGAGTCCTACCTGAACCTGCTCAACCTGGAGAACAGCACCAAACCAGACATGTCCGTCAACGGGGGCCCGGACCCTTTCATCAGGGCCAACGGGACGACAGACAACAAGGAGAGTTCCTGCAACGAGATCGTTCCATACACGCTGAGGAACTCGGCCAACATGGATGAAAAGTAAGACTCCTGTTCTTGTGTTACACAGAAAGAAACCAATGTTAGTATGCAGGGCGTCGTCCTTTGCTTCTGCACTCAAATTGGTTTTTAATTTACAAGGTACTTGATCCAGTTTCTGATTTCATTTGATTCAATATTGATTCATCTAAGGGTATTTTAGTCACCATACTAATGTTACAAAACTAAATATCTGTGAGTACTGAACCAACACACAAGAAAATCGTAAGTATATATGACTTTCTAGTGCAGAGTTACTTCTCTCATATGTCAGTTTTTGGTCTGTTTATTACAAAGTTTCAACATGAGTCAAATGTCTGCACTAAATGGTTAAGCAAAGGGTCAATGGGAAACTTTAAGCCCTGGAAACATCAACAAAATGTTAATAATACAACTTGAAAAATTTGTATTGTAACACTGGATTAAAAGTTTGCCAGATTAGCAACTAGCAGTTCCTGTTAGCATGTTGGATGTACAATCGGCTCTCAGTGAATAACGTAAATACAAAAGAAAACATAAAAACTGATGATTCTCAGGTAAGTTCTGAAGTGAACATGGAGACCCTGATATCCTTGGAAAGTGTAAGTCTCAAGACAACTTTAAACATTTATCAGGTCTTTGTGTTCAGATCTGTGCAGTAAAAAATTTGACAGCAGGAGCAAAAAAAGCTGTCGAAGCACCTTAATGGTCTCAATATCGTCTGCTGTAGCCCCAAATATTGACCAATTCAACAAGCCAAACATAGATTTTTCCAAATGTTTTTGCACCCCCATACAACCGAGAGGCACCTCACAGTTTGAAACCTCTAGCTAAACATAAAGACCAGGAACTGGAGTAAAATCACTATCTTGGCTTGTTTGTTTTAATCTTTGCAAAACTTGTAAAAAGCAACAAATCAACATTTCACTGGGGTTTTCTGCCAAACAGTCCTGCACATAATAGCTCATAAAACAGAAAATTGTTGTTTTTACTTATGTTTGTACAGACAATTAGTGAGCTTTAGTGAGTTGCTGGTGGGCAGAGTTTTGTTTTTGTTTTTTTTTTTTACCTCCTCCTCATTCCAGTCTAAGCTAGGCTAAGCTACATGCCTGATGGCTATAGCTTAATATTTAATGAATACACAAGAGAGTGTTATTGATCTTCTCATCTCACTCTTTGCCAGAGAGCAAATATTTCCTAAAAATACTGAACTATTCCTTTAATGTGCACACACACACACACACACACACACACACACACACAGTCTTGTGGTAGCAGTCAGCTTGTGTTTAAAGTAGCAGGCTACGCTGTGACATACACAGCTGTAGCTTTTAGCGTTATTAGCCTAGAACAGCTTAACTCAGCACAAACAGCCTCCAGCTAATGAAAGTGTGACTGTAATCAGGGGATTACAGAACACAGGGAGAAAAGGGTTTGGGTCAGACAAACAAAGAAGGGATCAGGTTTGGGGTTGAAAGAGGAAATCATGGAGGCTTGTGTGAGAGAGAATGAGATTCAGGGGAAAAAAAACATGCAAAGTCCATCAGCTTTAAGTCTAGCCGAGTGTTTTTGTTTCATAAAATAAATCATTTTGAGAGGCCATTAAAAGGCGCGTCGATGGAGTAAAGACACTAAATGGAATAATTTTCTTTGCAATAATTTATGATGAATGTGTTTTGCTTTTCAGGGACGTTTGAGGTTCTATTTCTCGCCGTCTCGCACATTTTATCTTGTGAAGTGCTTTTTCCTTGACTGTACATTTGGCTTCGTGTCTGAACGCTCTGGCATGCAGCTCAGTGATACACAAACAGCCCTTACCTTAAATGCATACATGAAGCCGCAGCATGTAATTACTTTTTAATGAGCTTTTTAATGAGCTTTTAATCTCCTCAAAGCTTACACAAAGACCAGCTATATTAAAAAAATAAAACATTTACTACATAGGATCAAGCAGAGCTCTCAAGCAGGACCGACTCTTCAGTCTTTTTTTCCTTTCATCCCCCTCCTTCGCTTTCTCATCCTCTCACTTAATTTGTCTCACCTCTTGCTTTATTTCTCCTTTTCATCTCTTTCTGAAAGCGATCCGCTGAAATCCAGAGATGAAAGCATGTTATAGTTGATTTCAAGACAGTCAAGGAGAAAAATGAAGGAGCTGGAATGGACTCAGCAGTGTAGTGTATTACTTTTGCATGTATTGCTTTGTTGCATGTGTGTGTGTCTCTGTCTGTGTGTGTGTGTGAGAGAGAGTGTGTGTGAGAGTGTGTGTATTGAGGCTGCAGCTGAGCTCCCTGCAGCCAGACTCACATCCTGTGGTTTCCTGCAGCTCAGACTCCCAGATCCTCTCATCATATCACAACTTGAAACTCAACCCACAACATATGTCATGGTTTTTTGTTGTTTTTTTTCTTTTGCTCTTTTGTATGAGCACAAGGGAAAAAAAAATCAAAGGAAAACAAAAAGGGAACAAAGAGTGGCATCTTGTTACTGTGTGTTTCCCTCCGAAAATTAGTTTCATCTTGGAGTGAATGCCACACTGAAACCCACCCCACCTTTTTTTCCTTTTATTCGCAATTATGTAACAACCAGCATCTCTTTTCTGTCTGCCTCTCTTCCTCCTAAGCTTTTCTATTTTCTGTCTCAAAGGCTTAGGAAATACTTCACCGTTCCGGCTCTGCAACATACCACTTATCTTCTTTTTATGTTATAAAAATGACTTTTCCTGCTCTGCCATCCTCCCACTCTTTTATTGGCTTTTTGTTTGCCTTCCCTCCTGAGTGGAATCATGTTACCATAATCAGTTATCATAAAATTTTATGCTGGGTTTTTACACTAAAGGAATATTAAAAAAAAATGTAAAGTCAGGTTATTACTGCACAGAAAAAAAAAACATTAATTACTATTTTCCCGCTGACTTGAATATTTTAAAACGTTTAAGAATATGAAAACTGCTGTGACCTAAATTTAAAAAGTTGATATTTAGCAGCTTATGTGAGGCAACTGTGTTTTTTAATCTCACTAAAGCACAGGAAAAGTAAGGAGAAAATGAGATTTAGAAAAATGGGAACTGCAGCTCCACTGTTATTGTGTTTCAACCCCCCCACCACCAAAATTCTTTTATAACCTTTGGTGCAGTCAGCCTCCTGTACCTGCCGCCGCCGCCCCCCCCCCCCCCCGAACGGCAAATTTTATTGCTTCCATTTGCTTTTGTTTTCTGGATTTCCCCGGTGAAATCAATGTTTACAGCCTGAGTGGCCTTGTTTTATGTTCTGCAAACTAGCAGACAGATAGTCCTTCGCCATCCTCTCTCACGATCTCTTTTCCTCTTTCTCCTCCCACTTCTCATCCTGCCTGCCTGAGCTGACTTCCCCCCTCCCGGGTCCTGTGCTGGTCATGCAGAGCGATGAAATTTGTTCACTTCACATTATTACAGCAATAAAGATTTAAACCAAACAGGCATTATCACCCAACAAGGACCATATCCATATGTGCACTCCACAGTTGGCCCACCATCTTGAGCTCTGCATAATCAATGCATATGGCATGTTGGCACTTCATGCTAAACATTATATGTAATCATGCAGTGAGTCACTCTTTACACAACATAGAAAGAAATCTAAGTAGGCACAAAACAGGACGTAATACTATTCTTAGAATTAACTTAGTGGGCATTAACATTTAATGGTGTTATTTACTAGTTTTTAGTCATCAACCTCTTTTTCTGACAAACATGAAAAACAAGAGAAAACAGCCACACCAGCTGCTCTGTGAGGTGCTTCAGGCTAAATACTAACAATAAAAATAACAATGTTGACATTCTGTTGAGAAGGTTTAATGTTTGTCAGTATCACCATCTCAGCTAAGCATGTCAGCATGCTAATATCTGCTAATTAGCAGTAAACCCGTGGTACAGCTGAGGCGTACAGGAATGTCATTAGTTCTGTAAGTATTTGGTGTTTTTTTTTTAAGTGTGTGACAATTCAAAATGCTGAACTGATGATGGCGCTCCAGTGAAAAGGGTTCACCAAGGAGATTACAATTCATCCTGACGGGAACCACAGAGTGTTTACCAAATTCCAGGGTAATTCATCAAATAGCAGGAGAGATGTTTCATTTTAAGACACAAATAACAACCTCATGATGCCATTAGAGGAAAAATTCTGGGGATCACCAAAGTCGGTAGGAAACATCATCTGGTAAACAAGAACATCTGTACAAAATTATGTAACAATCAGCCTCGCAGTTGTTGAGATACTTCACTGAAAAAAGAGAACTTCTTGGCCCGCTGGTGACTCTGGAGCAAAAGTCAGAGGATAACTGAAGTCTGTGGAAAACATCGTCTTGGAAACATGAATGCTTATAAGTTTTCATATCAGTTTTATTCAGTTCTTGCAGAGATATTTCAGTCTTTACCAACCAGCAGACCGACATCACCATCCCCAGAGCCGTGCCCCTAAAAACTGCAGCATGCCCACACAGAGCAAAAACAGACACATATGGCGACCAGGTTATACGAACATTCAAGTATATATTATTCACAAGTGAGTCATGTTTTCCTCTGGCATGCTAGAGACTGCACTCACTCACACTCTCTGTCTTCCTCTCAAATAGTAGTGTTTGTTACGTAATCACATTTCCTAACCTGATCTGGAGATATTCCGTCTTCCTCTATCCTTTTCTTTTTGCCTTTCTCTCTTCCTCATTAAACATCATGGTCGGAGCTGCACTGGCAGCCTCATCAGGCGCTAATTTAATTGCATTGATGCAGTTGGAGTGTAATAGACGACGTTTCCTGGCATTTGGGTGGAGCCAGATCTATCAGATGGGCTCACACACTGCGACATACTGTGGTTCAGAGACATAGAAAGTTTTTTTTTTTTTTTAGAGGTTTGCAGCAAGATTCTTGTATGTTTTTTAGACTCACGTGGGACTAAATGAGATATCAGGAGAGCAGGAGAGTCGGCCTGTCAGTCACTGTAAATACTTCACAGGGACTCTGCCAGGCAGGGATGCTCTAGAGAATATAATTGCTTGAAATTTTTTAAGTTTTTGCAGACACTTTTCCTGTTTCTGTCATTCTCTCGCAGACTCTCACATTCATCCACCTACATGCTTGAGCATCCCACGCGGACATCCCACACACACACTCAGATGGGTGTTTTTTGTTAATTTCTTCACAAAAGCAAGATGCTTTTACAAAAGCACAGGATCCCTTCTTTGAGTTTAAACCTTCTACTTGTTCTCTCATTTGCTTTGTGTATATCTATGTTTGTTAAATGCTGGATGTAAAGGATTTTAATGTCACCCTTGTTTTTAGAAACATGACTTAGTAGAAAGATACAGCTTTTTTGCTACTTGCTTATTCTCAGAGCTCCCGCTGGGTGTTTTTTGTTTTAAGAAAAGGGTTGCTAATTTTATGTGTTATTCTCCTGATTGTCTGCTTTGGTCCTGTTAATTGAATGGTGAGCGTGTTAGCATGCTGTGCTTATGAGTCACCCGTACTTCAGACCTCATGGAGGTTCATTTTGATTTTTTTCACAATTGCTGCTTTGCTCTTTATATTGATTTTAATTTGCCTTTAGTTATACCAGGCATTAAAAAAAAAAATAAAACCTATGAGGACCATCACAGTGCTGGTTTTTTGCTGACTACACACTGCCCACTGTACAGAAACTTGTAAAGCTTCATAACCCATCACATGGTTGCAGTAAGTGCAGTCTTTTAGTGAATTATGCAGCACAAAGTAAAGTTTCATCCACTTTAGTGTTCCTGGGGTAGATGGGTGAGAGGAGCTATTATGGGACCTCTAGTTCCAGATGTAAAAGTCCCATTAATTCTCTCAATAGATGTTCTGTGAGTCACTGTTGGACCGCTTTCATGGTCTTAATGGGCTTAAAAACTCTCCCAGGTGAACCAACCCTAAAAAAAAAGAGGAGCAATTGCATTAAATTCTATCTGGTTATTTGATAAAACATTGAAAGTCTTCTCTTATATCCATAAAAGTATAAAATGAGAAATTACATATGACTTCAAAGGTCGACATAACAATTTTGTTCTGCAGCCAGTATCAGCCGGCATTAGCAAAAGATTTCTCTGTTAGCAAAACAGGATAAATCAAGTTATTCTTGGATTCAGTTTCATGGATGAATTTTTCGTAACGATGGCATGTTGTTTGTTTACAACATCGAGGTCAAAGCTTTTTGAATCTGCTGCTTGAATGTTTTTAAGCACCTGACTGACTCTTTTCTTTTCCATGGCAACTGCAGCCAAGGCTCATGGGAATTGTAGAGTCTTTGGCGAAGTTGCTAAACTGCTAATGCTAAACTGATTAAGACTAACCCTTCTCTAAAACGACCATAATTTTCTCAAATGAAAACTGGTCATGTACTGAATAACACCAGGGGTCATAGTCAACACGCACAAATAGAGGCCGGTCCCAAATAATGACAGTGGAACAAATTAAAATGGATAAATGCTGTTTGGCTGTCGTATTATGTGGCATTATGTATGTGTCCCATTGTTAAATTTAAAAAAACACAAACATCTTGTTGTTTAGTTTGCACATCTGAAGTGTTATTGTCCATTATCAGTATTCTGTTTTACAACAAAATACTTGTTCATAACTGAAGGGTTTACCGAAACACTAGATGGCTTTTATTTTGAAACATACGGGAGGTAATGAGTTTGCGTAAACGTACGCAGATTGAATCATGGCATCATTCTAGAGTATGATTAATTATACTTATCAATTAGAGTGACATAAAAATGAAGCACTGCCTGTAATAAAAGCCTGTTTAAAACAAAGGCCTGTTATTATGTGCAGTTGAGGTAAATAAAGGCCCTGGTGTTTAATGGAGGAAATAAATTCACTGATCCCTCACATCCATCAGCTCCCTGCTCCTCTGTAGTCTAACTGTTGCCTCTCTTTGGTACAGGTGCGAGGACCCTCTCCTGCTCTTCCTCTTCCTCATCTAACCATCCCTCATTTTCCCGTCAGTCTGCTCAAACAAACAAACTCAACCCCAGAATAACACCCAGAACGAGCTCATGCATCCCATCGTCCCGTCCCCTCCCCATCCCCGTCCCTCTCATCGTACGCTGCACCAACCCGCCAACCCTCCCCCTAGAAGCCTGGGGAGCTCTCTGCCAATGCCTAAGCCCCTCTTCCTCTCCTCCTCCTCCTCTTCCTACTCCTTCTCTTCTCCTCTCTGCCCCTTCTCCTCCCTCTATGTGAGTATTACTCATGACTACCAGCATGTGGAACAAGTGTTTGTGGCACATGCATGGGGACTGGGCATGTCGGTGGGTGCACAATGAGGCTGTTTTCTGGCTCGTGTGTCGGTCTCACAAGTGATTTCTCTGCTAATGACTGCACAACAACCCCCCCCCCCACACATTTACATGCAGATGTGGTTCTGCAAATTCAAAACCACATTAGCATCAAGGTAATCAGTGAGTCACACGTGTCTTGTGCATGAAAGCACTGTCTGGTTCTTTTTTTTCCTTACTTTTCTTGACTGTGAGCACTTGTTTTGTCTCACATACTTTTTCCAAAACAGACAAAATGCTCTTGTTAAGATTTGGTATCACTGTATATTGTCAGAAATGGTTCCAACCAGGTGGTAAAGCTGTCAGAGCAGAGGCAGAGGAGTAGTACCTCCTAAGGTACTGACATACTCACTTTGAAGTTTATATTTATGTGTGTGTGTGTTCGTGCTTTTGTATGTGCATGTTGTCAAAGCACCGTCTTCTATGTGGGGGAGTATAATTAACTCAGCCTCAGGCATACAGCATTTCCTACAGTAACCCGTTAAATTTAAAGTCTCTGCAGTTTAATTTTCACTCCACACAGAAATGAACTCAGACCAGAGGCTACCTAAACGTCCCAGAAGGAGAAAGTACAATATTCTTCCTTAGCAGTAATATTAAGTGTATGTGATCTGTTTTAAATGCTCTGCCTTGGAAAAGCTCCTAATCATTTTCTTAAGTTTGAATTCAGTGTTGCACTGTGAGCCAAAGATACCAACACCTACAGCAAGAGAGGAATAATGTGCTGATGAGATAAGTGTGGGATAATTTGGTGTTGACAAGAAATTGGTATGTAATAAGCTCCGTGGTCTGTAGGCAACATTTTTGTCCTTGTTGTTTTTAGAGCTTATGTGAGACTGAACTGAAATTCCAACTAAAATAACCAAAAAAAAACAGGTTAAAAGATGAAGACATGAGCAGAGATGCATGGCAGGCAGGCTGAATGAGAGTAGAGGGAGATGAATGGGGAGACAAAGGTGGAGTGAAAAAGGCTGGGATGTCGAAAAACTGAAAGAAAAGGCGCAGTGGAGGGAGATAAAGCAGCGAGGTGGAGAGGTGTGTCGGTGTGACAAAAAAAAAGAGGAGCGCTGAGTCACGGTTATGATAATGAAACCAGGGAAGAAAAGAAGGCAGCCTGCTCCTTGATCCAGATGCACATTCATCCCCAAGACTTGGCAGCACAAACATTCACATTCAGAAATAACAACACAAGAAACCACATCTGACAAAAAAAAAAAACATAAAAAAGAAACTATTGCCTCAGATGAGAAACAGAACAAATATTCAAGGATCCAAGGCTTTCATTTTACTCTGGGAACACAATGTGGGCCACTCTATCACTCAGTGTCACATCAGTAATGTCATTTCCTCAAATTAAACCAAACCTTGTTATCCAGACAAAGAAGTTGTTGTTTGTATAGTTGTAAATGGGAGCAGGGGCTCAACCCGGAGGACGAATACACACAGATGTATGCAGTTTGTACATCATGAATAATTTGTGACTGGGAAAAGGGCTTTTTAGATGCAACAAGTTTCTATTTTCAGAAATATTTAACAGTCTCCACGCAGGCTGGGCTCTGCAGTTGTAGTTGTCTAACAAAATTTTATTTGAATTTAATTTTCTTTCCATTATAATTAAGAGCATATTTGCTGGTTGTTTGGAGAATAAATGTCTGAAAACAGAAAATAACGGCAAGTTGTTGGAATATTTTTAGCCTAAATCAAAGCTGTAGACCCAGCAACCAACCACATAATCTCTAGAGCCACTGTAATGGCTAATAAAAAGTGATGATACTGGTTGTGACATTGGGAGTCAGTGGAGTTCAGCTTGACTGTCGCCCCTCAGTGATGTATGTGTGCTTCTCAGTTTGTTAGTGGGGAGGAAAACAGTGGAAAGTATCTCTGGAGATGCCAATAACCCGTCACCAACCCTCGTGTAAGCGGCAGAGACAGTAAACACATCACAAAAGGTCACAACCACAGACTGGATTTAACAGGGGGACAAAGTTAGCATCCGCCAGTGTAACGCTGATGGGAGGAGTCACTGAGGAAGCGAGGCTTGTTAGTGGGTGTCTGTCAGGACTCATTTTCCAGGAGAATGGCTGTGATTGTGTGAGGTTTGTGTGCTCCGGTGCTTGTCAAGGCATTTCTGTAGTGCAATCAGGCAAGGTGCAGAGAAGCTATTTCTGGTGAATGTTTGGGGGGTGGGGGTGGCAGGGGGAAGCCTGCAGCTCTTTTCTTGCCTCTGTACACCCCCCAACTCTTTCTTCTTTGGCTCCCTCTCTTTCCCTGTCCCTCTGTTTTCTGAGCAGGGGGCTGTGGGATGTAGATAAGTCCTCAGACAGCTGGAACAACAGGGAGCCGCAGAGAAAAAAGAGTGTAACTGTCTTGTCGGGTAACAGCTCACGTATCGGTCGTGCTCGGGTTAATGGGGTATAATGAGACTGATGGAGAGGAAAACTGGCTTGAGGCTTATTTTCATACACCCGCCCGATAGAGAGAAGCGATCGGGTTGAATCTGAATTAGCAAAATGAGGGCAATGAAAATGTCTCCAATGATCTACAGCACATCTTTTAATCAATGGAGGCCTTTTGTCAGACTTCACTAACCGGTGCATCTGTTCTCTCCTCTGCAGGTGCAAACAGATGATCCCCAAACTTGACCCTCCTCCGCCCTCAATGAACCGCAAGCGAGCCAGCAGGACCTTGTCTCCGGGGTCGGACGTCACGGCTGTGTCCACGCCAGTAGAGGTCATCACCGCCAACGATGCGGCCCCCAGCCGCAGCAGCAGCCTCTCTTTCCCGGACATCACCCCCAGCTCCTTGTCGTCCGCCGATTTCCACTCGCTCAGCAACGGCGAGAGCAGCTCCTGCTCGGCCAGCGAGGACTCAGGGGTCCGCTCAGAGACCAAGTCCCTGCTGTCGCCGCTGCGTGATGACGACGACCTGTTCGGGGACCGTGGGACATTTTTGACGGCGTCCAGCAGCTGTGACAGCCCCCAGGAGGAGAGATCCGATGTAGTTCTCTCCTCCTCCTCCTCCTCCTCAAAGTCGTATCCCGCTGAGCCCAGCACCCTCGTCCCACATTCGGACACCTTTGCGCACCCACTGCCCTTCTCGTCTCCTATGAATGACACCTGCCTTCACATCAGCTTCTCTGAGGACGAGCTGCTGGAGAGCAGCCTGGAAGACCCAAACGTCCCACAACGGAGTTAGGAGGACGAGCTGTTTGGCCCCCCGGAGACTTTTCACTACGTCCTTCAATCCCCTTTTAATGCAATACTTCCTGTCAGACCCCCCCATGTTTGCACTGGGCTCCATTTCAGGACCTTTCATCACTCCGTCCACTTGTGACACAGTACAGACACAGCTTATAGCAGTTACTGGAAAAAAATAAAAATATATCGTATAAATTATTAGCTAATGGACAGATTTAGTATTTTTGTAATGAAATTAATGAACTAATTTTCTTTGTAGTGACTAGAATGTTGAGCAGAATACATGTAGCAATTCTTGCACTGTTAAGGTCACACGTGATTTACCGTAGAACTCAAAGCCAATGAGGGGACACATTTTATTTTTGCTAGTAGTCGATATTGAAACATTGTTTTTTTTGTATGATGCTTGATGTGCAAACTGTTGTGGGGAAAAATATAATTTTCTGCAGATTTGATACGTGGTGATCATGCAAATGTTGGTGATGTTGAGGAGACCCTCGCAGTCTGTGAAGCACCTGAGAGGATGATGGGTGGAAAGAAAAGAACAAGAAAGTCAGAAAAAGGAAAAAGGGCAGGATAGATTAGAGTCTTTGGTTTATGCACACCCATTTTTGTGGCTGTGTATGTGTTTTAATCTCAGGATTGAGTGGGTTTTAGAACGTTTTGTGTTACTTTTATTTCAGGATTTTCAGACTTCTAAACCTGAAAGCTGTGTTGGAAAAATTAGCAGAACAGGAACTGAATTTTACATTCTGTATTGCAGTAATTATGTTAATAGCTGGGCAT
The DNA here is from genome assembly GCA_029814665.1 of Acanthurus lineatus. NCBI lineage: Eukaryota > Metazoa > Chordata > Actinopteri > Acanthuriformes > Acanthuridae > Acanthurus > Acanthurus lineatus. Next base: position 17,629,412 of record JAPZDV010000011.1, on the reverse strand, counting down.
TTATTCTTTAAAAGCAGATTTTCATTACTGAATTTAAAGTATTTCAGTAGTAAGAAACAACACAGGAAGCTTAAAAAAACCCTTAATATTCTAGACGTTGAGCCAACAGCAATGAAAGCTTTAAATTGCACCTGTCTGAGTGGGGGGTCTGTTATAAAATGAGCGCTCAGACTCAGTGGGAAGATAATTGGGGAATCACAGAGGACCTTGGAGAGAGACAGCTTGGCAGATGCATTTTCTCCGTTCTGTCTCTGAAATCCTGACTAACCAGCAAATCTCTTTCATATAGAGCTTTTAGGATAAATTACACTGCTGACATTGTATAAAAATAATTGTATATTGCGTGTGCAGCCAAATCGCAGCATTGGAGACATGGTTTTAGCTTTATTGGTGTATATCAACAGAGCTACAATGATCAGAAAACTAATTTTGGTAATTGTTCGATCATTTAAATCTTAAAAGTATTGTTTTAGCTTCTCAAATGTAAAATATTTAATGAATATTTGATTTTAGTTTGTGGACTTACAACTTCTAAAAATGATATAGATCAAGTGATAAAACTAAAAATAATCAACAGATTAACTGACAACTAAATCAATTATTTGTTGTTACCTTAGAGCAGATCATGCAGCAGATGTGTAGTGAACACTGGTTCGACCTTTGACAGGTAGAAGTAACAATAAAAGGATGTGAGAGGGAAAGCAGATGAGTTGTGGGGAGACGGTGGTGAAAAGGTGCAGGTGTCAAACGCCAAAAGGCAAATTTAAAAACACAGAAATGAGGCTTTTCTCAACATCACAAGTGGCAGGGAAGCTATATCAGCAATAACACATGGAAGAAAAAAAAAATAAAGAGGAATAGTTAAAGAATTTGAGCAGAAACTTGTGTATTTTTTTCCCGAACACATTTGAATCCAGGAGTGTTGAAGGAATTGAGTTATATGGCTCAAATAACACACACATGCGGTTCATCTCTTTGTGTTTTTATGCAGAAAATTCGATAAAGAAGGGATTTGAATGTTCCACAACTGCTGGACTGACTTTGTGTAAATGTTGTAGAGAACTTTGTCAGAAAACAATTTTGAAAGGTTTTCTAAATCTGACTCCTCCCACCTTTGACCATGAACTTATCAATCACCTCTCATATGCAGTAAACCACAAGTCCAGACTCTTATTTATGCGATAACAAAGAAAATAATGACTGAAGGAACCTCAGTTTACTTCACTGCTTATATTTTCTGCCACTGCATGATTTTGTTTTGACAAAATTTTCAGTAAGTGTTGTAAACATAATTTTACCCGCTGACTGAGGTGATTATGGAAAGAATGGGATTCACACTTCATTTACATTTAGTATTCAAACAAATGAGGCTGAGGAAATCAAAAATAGCAGCTCAGGGGGCTCAAACCACCGAGTAACGATGCAACAAAACCAGCTCATTAAAAAAAAATGGCTGTCTGCTTCACCTCTTTGGTTTGAATGGCAACAAGCACAGTCTGCCTGCCCTTTAGCTTTGCATTAATTATGCCTCCTTACATTCACATTTGATATTAAAACTTCTCGTTTCTCAAACTCTTTCCCACACGAGTAACATTTTCGAGACCTTTGGTCATTTTCTCGGAGTTGCTCTGCTCCTGAGGGGCATTTTCGAAGGCGAGCTGTTTCTCCTCTGTTGTTGCCGAGCCTACAAGGCTTGCCCCTGCAGTGTACATAACCGTTGCGGCAAGCGGGAACAGGTGACTGACAGGCTTAATGTGTTCGGGCCGTCGGTGGGATGCAGTAATGAGAATGGAGGCCCATAGGAAATCCTTCAGCTGTGAGGAGTCAGAGCTGTTATTTCCCCTGCACCTCTCTGATCTCAGGAGTGCAAACACCTTCTCCGGTTCGGACCAAACAAGAGAGCCGATGAAGCTGATGTGATTTATTTGCAGCACAAGATTTCTTCCTGTGTGTCTTTACGCCCTCTTTCAACTTGGAATTCCCCAGCTGGCCAATCAATAATGCAGGATGTCTGCGCGGATCAGGATGGCAGGAGCTACTCCCCCTTCTCTTGTTCTCGCTCTCATGAGAGGAGGCCTCCATCCGAGTCTGTTCAATACCAGACTGCATCTGATGTGCAATCAAATCCGATGTTCCTCTGAAGAGCCAGAACTCAACTTGACACCGACTGTTAACCTTTGGGCTCTCTGGCTTCATATAGCAGCATGAAGAGATGATGGGCATCCTTGTTACGCATCCGTTAATGCTGCTCGACAGTCATTAGTCTTTGTATGGACACGAGCGAGTCACTGTCAGTGTTCAGAGCTGAGTGTGTGTGTGGGTGTGTGTGTGTGTGAAGCTCGTGATCAGAAGAGCAGGGATACACTCACATCATGTGCGTTCTTTAACAGCTGCCAGTGAAAACGAAGATAGGACAGCAGATAAGGTTTTCTTTTTAAAGTTGGAGTTTTAAGGGATTTTTTCAAATCATTAAAATTAAATGAGCACTGCAGTCAGATACAGTCACATTTGTGCAGGATTAAAGAAAAACATTACCAACACAAACAATATACACCTGATATTTAAGAGATGGATCAGGAGACGACTACAGCAGAAAACTGCATAATTTAACTCGGCACACAATATGGAGTTTCTGCCACTAGAGGTCTCTTAATCAAAACAGTGAAAACAAAAGACTCGGTTTGATGATGTCATGAGGGAGTGTTGCATCATGGGATTTGTTTATATCATTTAGTCACGTTTGTTGCCTTCCCCTCTTACTCTCCTGACTGGTTTTACTCTGGATGTTAGCAACAGATGACAAAATAAATAACATTACAAATATCTCTTGAGTTTTAACATTGTTGAAAATATTTGACACAATGCGAGAACAAAACTATACAATATATGTTGTATAACTAAGACGAAACATCCAGAAACAGTCATTTGATTTTCAGCTAGATTTTTATTAGAATGACAAATTTTGCTGTTAAAGCTCTTATCACAAAAATTAGACATATATCTTAAACTATTTTATATTTGATTTAAAAAAATGTGTTAAATAGTCAGATTCCTAACTCAGTTTATTAATCTGAAACTAGCCACTGTGTGTTTTTGCCTATTTAGGGCAGAGTCATATTGAAAAACTTGGCTCAGGTAATATCCAGTTTTAGACAAGTGTAGCTGATTCCAGGAAGAATGTTTGATGTTAAGGTTTTTTCCTACATTATTATCACAGATTAATTGAACATGAGGAAAGTTTTTCACATGAGGATGTAAAAAGTGTATCGAGATCAAAGCAAAAATGATAATATCTCCATCTTTTATATGTAACCCAACACAAATGCCCAGACACGGCATAGCATCCCTGTCTGGTTCTGACCAGCCGCAGTCTTTTCTCACTATGTCATGGCTCTATTAGGAAGACAGTCATCTCGGATATGTAAACACTGGTGTCAGGCAGACGGATGGAGCTGGGAATAGGAGGAAACAGCGGTGGGACTGTGGAGACATGCAGCAGGCAGCAAGAACATGAGTGCAATGGAGCGACTATGCTTTTCCATTTACCTTTTAAAAGTCTAAGACAATTTACAAGCTCTTACATCTACAGTGTGACATTTGGATTTAGCTGACATTTAGTGTGTATGTACTTGGCGAGGATTTATTGTCACTAAAATGCACACACACACACACACAGACAATTTCTCTTTTCTATTTGCCTTTTCTTTATGAGCTTGTGGCAAATTCAGCACCGGGACAGGCAGGTATAAAGGCTTGTTTTGAGTCGCTGTATTGCTCGCGGAGCCTTCGAGGCACCTCTGAGCGAGTGCTTTACGTGAGGGGTGTCTGGGGTCTGGCCTTGGAGGAGCCAAAATAACCCCTGGGTTCAAACTATTTCCGCTCCACAAAAATGTTTTCCCTCTGCGGTCAAGTGGAGGAGAAGTAAAAACTCGGAGAAGCCACCCACTTCTTTTACAACCTGCTGGAAAAGGTCAGCTTCAGTCTGAAAGCCAAGACGTTCTTGTTTGCGCTCTGAGATCTAATACAGGCTGGCCTTTTAAAAAAAAAAACTAAACTGTGATGACAAGACTGAAAAGTGATGTTTGCAGGGGTGTTTTTTTTTTCCGGCTAACAGGAGTTGTCTAAAGAAAGAAACACTAACTCAATATGCTCAGCTGGTCGACAGGAGCTCTGCAGGAGATATTGCTTTAGAGTTGCTGCTTAGCCAGCTCACAGTTTGGCTTTTAAGGAGTTGAAAGTGAGGCTGAGAGAGAAAGCTGAGGAAGTGGAGTGAAGTTTGCTATGTTTCTTTTTGCTCCCAAACAATCCGGCTATTCTGATGTGCACCTGTATCAGCAGCAATCCTGTCTGCTCGATAAATTCAACAGAAAAAGTTTGACAGACTTTCTTGCAGAGTTAGATAAGAAGATTGATAAAACTCTTATATATGTCTGCTAAATAAAGCTACAGCCAGCACCGGTTGGACTAAGCAACAGCGAAAACGTCTATCAGTATCTCCAAAAGCCGTTCTGGTATCATTGTTAAGTCTTCTAGTAGAGATGTTTATGTCTGGTGCACAAACTACCCTTTAGCTTCTGTGTGCGATGTGCAAAGTCGTGTGCAGGAAACGTTGCACAGTGGTGGCAGTTTGCTTTTTAAGTCCTTTGTACAGACTATGCAAACAAACATTTTATATCTATCAGCAACAGCAGTGAACGCCCACACACAGGCTGCAAATAAACACAACATATTGCAAGAAATAGCAATAAAGGGTAGTAATTAAAGAAAAGGGTAAAATCTTGATGGTGCATAAGGATAAATAAAATGTCCAGATAGGAAAACTGAAGATTATTGGACTTGAAGTGTGTGAATAACAAAAGCACTTTGCTGAAAGCAAATGGAGGAAGGGAGAGAGAGAGAGAGAGAGAGAGAGTCTCAGCAACATAGTAATTGATGGTTGCTAAACAGAAAGTAAAGAATATGGAATTACAGCAAAATATTATCTCTGGCAGCTTTTAACTGCAAAGTGCTGCGGTTTTTCTCGACTACTGGAGGCGATGTGCAGCCGCCTCACATCTCCTCACAGATGATCAGAGGGCAGAGGGAGGGGCGGGGATGATCGCTGCGTGTTTTGGAGGCGCTGACACGGGGTCTGAGGTTTGGCGCTCTTTTGGTCTTTATGAGCATGGATGTGGTGCGGTGCAGAATGGTAATGTGGCGTTCAGCCTTGAGCTGCCTGGGGAGATTTAAAGTCACCGTTGGAGTTTGTTCGGCTCTGATTTAATTTTCGACTATGTTTAAAACCTTTTAACCTTTACCTGGGAACTTTATGGCAGATGGATGGAAACTTACAGACTTTAATTAACTGTCTCACTTGCAAACATAAGAGAAAAAAAACTCACACCCAGTAAGTTACTCACAGTTGATAATAAAAAAGAGTCGATAAATTAAGTCCTTGGCCTGCAAATAGTTCCATTTTTAATTATAAAGTCTTTATATGATAAGAGTTTATCACTTTCTGTTACAAGACTTTTATCCTTGACCTTGTCCTGTTCCGTTTGGCGTGCCAAGTAAATACCACCTGCCTGCCTGTTACCCAGCACTGACTCACAGGCTTTACTGAATGTAAAAAATACAAAATTTCTATATTCTATATTATCTAAAATTGGTCTTAATCACATATTAGTGACAACCATGAAATAAAATGCTGGCTTGCGCACTAATTTACTGCAAATTATTGACACGCCTGTGTGCATTTTGTAACCATATGTACAGTAAAGCTAATTTATTGGTTAGCTTAAACCTTATGTTTTGAATGCAGTGCATGCACATGAATGTGTGCACAGTTTCAGATACCTTATTGGTATAAACCCTATCAAATGATTAAGCGGAGGTAGATTAAGTCTTTCTGACCTCAGATATGAGATACTAACAGGAAATCTCTTTATTTTTAGTGTGTCAACATTGACACAATCTAGGTTGTGTAACCTGCATCTTTCATCCACACCCAGGATCCAGAGTGAGTCTCCACCCTATTTCTGCCATGAGTAAAGACAGTTTCTGCACAGTTTCACTTCCTCTTGGCACCGTCCTTGTACCAGAGTTCAGGGCCTTCCAGAGAAGACAGAGCTGAGGGTGAACTGGGGGACGCTGACAATGTTGTGACCAAAACATCTCAATCATCACCTTTAGAAATTATGAAAAAATTATGGCGTCAAATGATTTTTTTTTTGAGGACACTACACTATTTTTTACATGAGCTCCTTTCAGCTCCTATTTCAGCTCATTGCTAAGCTGCCAAACATGCAACTTTACTGTTTTTGATTAATCTCACTTCTCTGATGGGTGTCATTTTCAGCCACAGCAGGTGCTGCAGACTGCAGCAGGTGTCAGGTGGTGGAGACCAAAATCAGAGTTCAGACGAGAGAGATTTTTCATTTGGTGGCCAAAAAAAAAAGAAAAGAAAAGAAAAAGACTCCACATAAATCCTAACTTTGCTCCACATCTGTGGGCTTTGTAGCCTGATTATAAGTTTTTTATGTTAACAGCTTATTTCCACCGTCCCAAAATGGATAAAAATCAGTTACTGAAAGTTGAAGGTGCACTAACCAGAACTCTCACAATAAAAGATTTTCATTATGTGTTTTGTCAAAATGATATTTATCGGTTATCAATAATACTGGCTATCGTCAACATCCCAAGCAGTAACTGTACCAGGCATGAACGATGTGGATTGTCAGTTCAATTCACACTTAAATGCATAAAATTTAATTCAACACAAAAATTTGTGCCCCCAAGACAGGATCAGCGCTCAGTGAAGAACCTCCTCAGCCCTGTGATAAGCTGCTTTTGCAAGGCTGAACTGTATAGACCAGTGAGCAGTGATAACTAACACGTCTTTGGGGTCACCAGTGTTTCGTCTAGTTGGTCCCACGACACCTCCAGGAGGCAAGACAGTGAACCATGGCATCCCAGAGACACCCCCCTAACACCAGCTCTCACTGCTCCTCACACCGACACAACAACATTAACATTATTAACTTATAAGTGAAACTGTGTAAAATTATTAATGGTGGTTGACGTTTCCTAATCCAAGTTGTCCATTTCTCATACATTCCTTTATGGCCCAGAGAGGCCGGCGGTGCCCCCTCCTCAATCCTCAGCATGAGTCAAACCACTCTCACTCTTTTTGATGTTGCTAAGATGTTTAAAAGAACTCGGACTTCTTGTCACATTTAAAAAAATATTTAAATAAACATGAGACCAGCATCCTCCCATTGATTTTTCGGCAGTGAACAATAATTTCATTAAGATTCTCTGTGTTTATGTGTGTGTGTGTGACCTTGCCTGTAATCTGCCATCTGGATAAAATGCTGAGCCCAGCTTTCATACAAATGGACTGTGGGAGAGAATTACTCACTCTGTTTTTTGCAATGAAGAATTTGCATGTTTATAAATGCTTCACCAGCTTCTCCTCCCTTCAAAAGCTGAGCTAAATTTCTAATTTCTACCTCAAAAGAATGTTTTATGTAATATAAAATGTCTATGCGACTCAGAAAAAGGGTCTTAATATTCTAGCAATAATGAAAAATGTAGTGAAAATGTTTTTACACAGAGATAGTGATTTTTTTTTTAGTTACAGTAAGTGAAAAAATACATACAGGAAATTAAATGTTGCATTATTACAACATGGCCAAGAGTTTCATAGAAAGACTAAGCAGGCCGCCCATCAGATCGGTCTTAAGGAGGAATAACTGTTGATTTGTTCGACCTAGATCAGGAGATGTGCTTGCTAGTGTGAAAAAGATTGTTCATGCAGCCAAAAAGCCTCTTTTATCCGTCCAAGAGTGCAGTGTACGTTCACAGGATCCCCATGAGGTTCCACTAATGCATTTGCTAGTCTCACTGGAGTCCAGAAACACAGACAAAAAACCCCAAAAGACACTGTCAAAAATGTCAAAACACATGCTTTGAAGCAGAACTGAAACCATCATAAAATAGGAATTTTAATAAGTGCTTTTGACATTGAGGTTCAGATAAATGTGCAACAAGTAAATGCATATTTATAGGCACCTTTTTTCTGCAGAGGTACTTTGACTTTAAAGATAATACCGTCTTTACTTTAATCTAGATCGCTTTTTGACTGCAGAACTTCAACTGTTATGGAGGATTTAGAGACAGTTTAATCTGTACTTTTATTTAAGGATCAGAAAACTTCCTCCAGCTTTAATTGGAAGTTACAGATTAGCTTTGAGTCCAGTCAGTCAGTCAGTCAGTCAGTCAGTCAGTCAGTCAGTCAGTCAGTCAGCGCAGGTTAAAATCAATCACATGCATCTTCTTTCCAGACAGATTTCTACACTGAACAATAAGACAAGGCTGCAAAGGACGAATAAAAGAGTGTTAAAGGGCTGTAAGATTATGCCTCTGTCAATATACCAAAGCATGAGTCAGCATTTTCAGCTCTTTCCTCTGACCTGCAACCCCCCTGTTCATTATAAGAGATACCTGTCACCTCTTATCTACCCCGTGTGCAGGGTTTTTATTTGTGTGTGTGTGTGTGTGTGTGTGTGCCTGACAGTAATACCATCAGTGACACAGAGCGGTGAGTCAGTCAGCATAAGCTCACTTAGCTGTTCTGCTTCAGCTCACTTCAAATCTGATCCGTTTTCACACTCAATTTATTTCATCCCGTCCTCAGGAGAGATCGGATTTGACTGCAGCACGAGGGAGCGAGAGGCGTCTTCTGAAGAGAATAACGACGAGAGGAAACACGACCAAAGCTCCCGCTCTCTCTGATATTTACTCTAAATTAAGGTTTCTATCTTTTTGTGCACTCCAGTTTACTTTTTTCATTGTGTTTTTGGAGGTTCTGGCTGTACAGTCAGCTGAAATACTGTGGAGCTGCATTAACAAATTAAATAAACAGTTTGTTCTGTTTTGCTCTATTTATTCTGCAAGATTATTGAGGAAAAAACTCATCACCTTAGCAAAACAGCAGACTAAAATTATCTCTCAGCCTGAGTTCACCCAATGCCATCCATCCATTCATCCACCCATCCATTCATCCATCCATAATATGTGACTGTTTATCTTTGGAGCCAATCCCAGCTGACTTTAGGCTTTAGAAACACTTGTCTGCGGCAGGAGATTTGGCCTAAAACAGGTCAGTTCTGAGAGATGGCCTTCAATTGGCTTTTCCACAAATGCAGACGTGAAAGCAGAATTCAATGGCAGATTATCCTGCAACTTATGATAAATAACAAATATATCCACTGCCTTTAACGACATACAGTATAAAAAACATGTATGAGCACGTCCGAGCTCCACACAGAGCTTTGGGGTCATGTTATGATAAACAGAGGTATTTTTAGTCGGTGTGTGTTTCTTGTACAAGTTGAGCAGCTTTCTCTGGCACAAAAGTAAACACCTCTAATCCTGCTGTTAGTGTCACAGCTGCTTCTGAGGCCTGCAGTGCTCTGCCTCGGGGGCCATGAAGTGCTGCAGGGGCGTCTTTGAGAAGTGTGTCCTGATAAAAAGGGGTTGGGGTTTAGGTCGAGTGAAGAGTGTGATGGTTTTGCAGCAACTGCACAACTCATTCTGCAGCTTTTTTTTGCAGTTTTTAATGTCATATTCACATTGTTTTACACATTTAAAAACAGATTTGTGACAGTTTTATCATAACATTTTCAAAATAATATAATAGTTATTGGCCTATTGTGTCAGTGGCCAAACTAGGTCAACTTTAATTTCAATTTAAGTGTGTAATTTGTACTTTTTAATGACTATTATCACTCATTCTTACCTCCAATTCCCATTTGTCATCATATTCAATTGCAGCTCACTCATCCTCTTTACCCTTTTGTTCATATCACTTAGCAGATCCACAGAAAAGCTTGACTTCTTGAGAGTTTTTGGTTAATCTAATGTGTTTTTAAAGCCACACATCTCCCTCTGGACTTACTTAAATTAATTCCTCCTTTATGGAGATGAATCAGATTATTCAGGGGAAAGTGACAAATTGACTGGAGTGATGCTGAAGCAGTGTGTGCATCACTCTCTGGAGGGGCACATGGCAGGAAAACATCCCGTCTCATTTGCAGCACTCAATCTCCAACTTGTCGCAAAGGAAAGTGCGGACATAAACACACACACCGAACACACACACCGAACAAACACACACACACACACAAGGAGCATTGATTCATCTGTTTCTGCAGGGCTGATTTATGTCTTTTAATTTGTACGCCTTTTTTTTTTTATAGGAGGGGGTGTTTATGGGCATGTTGCCAGGCAGCTGCCACATGAAACCGCAATTATCCACCGTGACCACATCAAACGCCACATCAGCAGATAATGTTCACATGCTGTTGTCTCGGAGCATCGATGAGCCTCACAGCTGTTACTGCAGCTGTGTTTTGCTTGTCCTGCAGTATCGTCAGCTCATCAGGCTCATACAAATAGATGACTGTGCTTTGACGGTGGCCTGTCCGCGACCTTGGGGAGTCATTCGACTGGTCGACCTTCTCATTTATGAAAAAAGTCTCATCCGTCTCAGTTTATCCTCTTGACAAATTTATCTTGTTTCCTTCCTTGTATATGCAAATTATCTTTTAATTTCTTTACACTTCTCCTTTTTTTTTACCCCTAACCACCTCCTATTCAGCCATATTTTATTATGATATTTCTCCACAATCTTCTCCTTTCTTTTTCTCTCCCACTGTACCTTGAATGCATCTCACTCACACACCTGTTTGCGTGTCCTCCTGTGGGATTTCTTTGTTAGATTACGCTTTAATTGACGAAGGCAGATGTAACCTGAAAAGTAGAACATGAAGGTTTAATCTGTTTACTGTAATCAGAGCTACTTCCCTCAGTGGTGCAGCTGCCAGCGGCGAACATATTCACAAATGCACATCTCTCAACATCTTCTGATGTCTCTTTGGCAATTTGGCTGAGGAGAAAGATTAAGAAAAATGAATATGAAAGCATCTGTTACTTTAAAAATGACCTTGTAATGCCATTTTTTATACTTTAATAAACAAAAATAAGATAGATCTGTAAATATTAAAAAGAGAAAATAATGACATCAATGCCTGATTATGGCAGTGTGTAAAAAAAATGTTATTACTGTTCATCTTAAGGCAAGAATGAATGTTTTTACTAACTTTAATGATATTTTATCCAGTAATTGTTGAGATATTTCAGTCTGAACCAAAGTGGTGGACGGTTGATAGAGACAGGTCACCAGCAGCAAAGATTATGATCACGCTAACATTGCTAGCAAAACTAAAATGGTCAGTTTTTCACTCCAAATGAGCCAACTGGACTGCCCTACAGCAATATCAGGCTTTTTATATAAAATGCATATTTCAAATGAAAAATAAATGCATAATTTAGAGCTGCAAGTGCAATCCTCTTGAACCCAGTAACAGGGAAAATTAGACGGAGCAGGGCTATATTATGAATTATTTAACCGTTATTAGGCTACTAAGATGCATTTAGCATTTAAATCCTTAAAGCACACCACCCAAATCTTGTTCATATTGTAAGTAACAGATGCTCAACGCCTCCGCTTGACATGTTTTTTAAGAGAAAGTGTTTGCTAAAATAGAAAGCTGGAATTTTACTGAGGTCACAACATAGAGGGACGCTGTCATCTTGAAAGAAATGTGTCGATGATAAAAAAAAAGTTAAGCAAGTGACACACTGGACCCTCGCTGTTCACACACACACAAAAGAGGAAGAGAGAGAAAAGAGTAGCATTGATTTGACAGCAGGAGCAGCAGCCTGTGATGAAAGGATAATAGATGAAAAACCCTGTTGTCGGTCTCTGTGGATACCTCAACATCTCTCACTGTCTGATAAAAAAATGTGCCACAAGAGACTGTTCTCTCTTCCTCCTCCATATCTTGCATTTTCTGAAACTAGAGAGAAGAGGACAGCAGTGTGTGTGTGTGCATCTGTGTGTGTGTGTGTTTCTGTGTGGTTTTGATGTGGTCTGTGTGACAGAAAAAGCAAGTATGTGAATGATGAATGAGTAACCACAGACAGGAAAGCATGTAATGAACAAAACATTCTGGTTTTCCTGAAACAGACACTGAAGCCTCATCTGCATTTAGCTGTTTTTTCAGCCTGTTTTTTTTCATATTTCTCTCATGAGTCTGTTCTTAATAGATAGAAAGAGGGAAAAAGACAGCTAGACATTAGTTTGAAATAATAAGATTAGTAACTTATTATCTCAAGAAAATGTTTTTTTCCTTTTTACTCTGTAAGAGCTTGTTAGCATGAAAATTTTGTCAAAGTACATATTGATCAAATATGCAGAAACTCCAGAAATGAGAATCATACTATTCTATAATGTTTATGAGAGTTAAGGAGTGCCATTACAGCATGCACGCATGGCATCTAAAAAAATGTAGCAACTGATTTTAGCTGAAAATGTCAAATCAAGATAAGAACCTGTTACTAATCAACACATCTGACTACTCTGTTGTAATCAGAGTACATGAAATCCTGCTAAATTAGCTTTGCTATAGATTAGCTGATAAAAATGTTGACTTAATTTTCTCATTTTAAAGTTCTGCATTAATATCATAGGATCTCATTTAATCTGCCTTTTGTTTTCTTTGGATAATAACTTCAATTAACCTGTTATCGTGTGAAGTTAGCTTTGTTATGTATAAAGGAATACTGTAGTAAATACAATGCAATGATGGCTGTTCTTGGCTTCTGTAGTTCAGGCTTTTCTGTCCTTTGTGTCTGAAAGTGGCAGTGTGAGCTAGCAATCCTGTGCTCAAGGGCAGACTTATGTCTTCACTTAAAGTGATAATAAAGAGCAGCCATCACGCAGAGACGTTGATGTGGGGGGCGTATTTGATTGTCAGTCCATGATTGTTTTCACAAGGACGAGGCTGCAGCCTTGACTGGTGCAGCTTGAGCGACGGTTTCTTCACTGTCTCTTCCTGTGTGAAGACACAAGCTGAGACACCCACAGCCCTGTCTTGATACCTCCTTAAACACAAAACCTGAATTTGAACACATGCTATTTTTAGACGACCGCAAAAGGTACAAACTCTAATGTGGATGTATTTTGTTTGGGAATATCTCAGCATTGTCTTAAATGCTAATTAATGTTAACTAATGCTAACAGGCAGTCTCTGGCTATCTGTGGACAATAACTGCAAGAGGCTGAGTGTTTTTGTTCTGCACACAAATAAAGTTCATAGTCAACTTTTATGCTTCAATTAACTGCACTATTGTTTGAAAATTAGATGAATACAAAATGATGTGACAGAAGAGTTGATGCAATAAAAGCAAAAAGAGGAGAACACAGACTTTAATTTATTCAACATTTTAAGTGGAATAAATTGAGTTTAAGTGCCCCTGTTGAGTCACCTAACATCCTCATTAACATACATTTAAGGGTTTTTTTCATTTATTAAGAGCTGGATGAGACACTGGATGCTAAACAGGGTGTGAGTGGGAGAGATAAGAGGCTGCAAACAGAGGTGACAAGTGTCAAAGAACTTTAAAAACAATGAGTTTTCAGAGAGGCGACAATGGGCCTATTACACAAAAAACACATATAACAATGGAATTTTTAAGTCTCTTGTCTTTTTAATAATAGATCTGCACACTGGCTGCAGTTTCACACAGGTGAGTGACATTTGTAGTGGTTGGGTTTACCTGCATGAAGCAAACAAACTGCACCTGCTCACCACATGTTCCCAGGAAAACAGCCTCACTGTGGTGCATATGCATGTGTGCAGGTGAATTACACACACAACAAACAAATAGACATGTCTGCATGTGCAAAATGTTCCCATCTGCTAAATCTGAGACACCTAAATGCCAAAGAAATACATGTTTTTCTATCTCGGAACATCTGAGTGGTCACAGTGACATTTAAAAGGAAGGATGGAGTTATTATAAGCATGCATCGGACGATCTAAATCTCATCTCTGAGAGCCATTGTTACACAGAGACCTCATGAATAACTGACATCTGTTCCTCAGATCCTCCCACCAGCCTGGGAAGCCTTCAACAGCCGGAGAGAACGGAAAGAATGGGAGGATCTGATTTGCATAGTTGCTGCTTATGTGACTTGATCTGCAGATGAGAGTGATTATGTAAAATCATCCCATATAAATGTGCATTGTGTGCAAAGGGTCATACGCTTATGTAGAAAATCGCCAGAGAGACGGATCGTGAGCCAAGAAGATATTGACAAGTTAATGTAAGTGAAGGGAAAGCTGGAAGACACATGATACCTGAGTGCATTTATTCATTCAGTTAGTCATCCAGGACTCCATCTGAGGGATTTCCTGTGTAGAAACACAGCACCTCATTTAACATGTGCGTTTGTTATCAGACAAGTAGATGACTTTGTCCCTGTAGTTCTAATTCTCTGTTTATGTGCTAGTCGGGTCTCTGAGGACAAGTCTGGTGATATGTTTTACATTTGTCTTAATCCCATGAAACATAAAAAACAATTGATTTTTTAAATCAGACTAGTTTACAGCTTCTGCGTGGCTTTACTTTGGCATACAGAGGATTTAAAATAAATGCCTACATCAGCATGCTAACACTATGACAATGTGTTGTTTAGCATGTATGATGTATACCACGTTCAAAATCATAGCTCTTCTGCTTAGCTTTTGAGCATGCTAACATTTGTTTCTTAGCACTAAAAAGTGCAGCAGTTCATTCAGGATTTATCCACTGAGGATCATGAATGTCTGTTAAAAATATCTTGTAAGCTGTCCAGTAGTTGTGGACATATTTCAGTCTGGACTGAAGCGGTGGACCAACGATGCTTTTCTATTCTGCCTTACAGTCGAACTCCCAGTCTTCGTGTATTAACTTTTACCTTTCACCTTATTCTACAGCCTTATTGCTATAAGTTAGATGAGGCCAAAGGGGGAAATCAGGCACCAAATCTGAGCAATTATCTGAATCCAGACTCCCTGTTATCAAAGCAACTGGATGGGAAGCAACCGCGCAGCACCATCTGCCCATTTAACACTCTCGGCGACCCCCAACTCTGATGAGCTGAGAGTAGGAACGAGTGTTACTGGCATCGTGTTGAGGACGACCTAACTGTGTGTACATGTGCTCGTGTGTGCATTTTTCAGCTCCATACAGTGGTGATAAGCTATGAGTCACCTTGTAACAGGTAGAAGGAGGAAAGAGCCAAGGTACATATAGATCTGCAGGCAGTTTACTCGAGATACACACTTGTAAAATTCCACCCAACCTTACCACTTCCTTTTTCCTATAGGCTAACCCTGATAACCAGAACACACATGAGCCTTAAACGACAAAAAACAACCACAACCACAGAGAAAATAGCATGTCTCCTCCACTGAGACTCTAAACTCTTCTGTCTAGATCAAGTAATAAAAAACACACACAGATGCAAGATAGATACACAGTCGTATCTCACACAGTCACACAGTCATTAAGTTGGCATCTGTGATCACAGACCACCAGATCGTAATTGTTGTGTCCCATTCTTCTTCCTGCTGCTGACGAGGCATCAGGCTCTTAAATGCCACTCAGACGGATTCAAGGGTCGGACCTTAATGTCACAAACACCTGCGCGGCCTGTTTCAGTTCAACAGTCTTAACTGCAAAGCTTCGATGTCATTTTTTTATTTGTCGAGACTCCGTCAGAGAGCTGTTAGCGTGATGTACCAGTCAAGATAAAAATTACACGCAAAATGACAGACTGACAGAGGTGATAGAGACAGAATGACACATTGAGAAGCTGACTGGCAGCCTGTGATTCCTCATAATTACATGTCTGGACACAGAAACAGCTATATGCGCCTGTGGGGCATCTGAGATTAAAAAGATGGATGAGGACATTACAATTCACAAGCAGAAAGAGCCCTCAGATTCATCTACACAATATGAAGTAATCCATAAACATGAAAGGATTACTTTAAATCCTGATTTAGAGTGTCTAATCACAATATTCTGACACTGAGGGCAGTTCTGTAATTGTTTTTGTGTTCCAGCAATTAAACATACCCTTGAGACAGCTGGCGAATCAATGGACACAGCCTGTGTTTTGTACATGTCACAAGAGGTCAGAAAAACTCTGAGCAGAATATTTTCTGTCCTCAGTAGAAGGTTTAAATGGGTTTTTTGACATTTTAATCTTCACAGATCTCCTCCTTCAACTGGTAATGGCTTTAAAGTGCCCGAACAAGCCTGTCAGCAGCTTCACAGCAGTACAGTTGATTGTTTTCAGCAGCGATTTTGAGAGAAAATCACTGCAGGACGTCAGTATTCAGATTTTTTTTTTTTTTTAAGCATGACTGCTGGAATGATTGCTCTGATTTTTGCATCTATATTATGTGCTTACTGCTGTACTCACTTGTTGCCAAAAGAGTGAAATGTACCAGCGGTTTACATGTGAAAATGTATTCATTTTCGATGTAGCTGTCGTTCATTCTTTAAACAAAACAATATATATGGCTAACTCCAGCACTTGATGGCTCTTCCTCTGCAGATTTCCTGATCATCATGACTTCTCTGATTGTCTGTGGCATCTTTCAATCAGGCATCAAAGAGAGAAGTGTGTGATCTTTTAAGACTAAGACTGCGTAGGTGTGTGTGTGGATTTGTGCATATCTAAGCGGCCAGCAGCAGAGTCAAAGGAGGTAAACAAAAAGTTGCCCTTCATCGCCCTTGAAGTCTTTCTCCTCAGCCTGAATGAACACAATCAACCCCAATGAAACCCCTGCACCTGTTCATACACTGCAATGTACAAACCAGGGTGTGCGCACACACACACACATACACACACACTCACACACATTTGATCTTTAGCTGAAAGACTCCTATGAAGGGCTTTGAATAAAGATTAGGATCAGATGAGAGGAATATCTTATTGTAGGCGACTGCAGTGTGTCAGTAAGGTTTCTTTTAATTTTCCGAGATTGAAGGCAGTGTGTGTGTGTGTGTGTGTGTGTGTGTGAGTTTGGGGGGGTGACTTTCAATGCTTTTATTTTCAATTAATTTTAATATTTTCTTGAATTAATACTTTGAGAAACATCTTCTTGTGAGATCTTAGAAAATAAACCACTACCAAATTGGTTTGACTGTCTTTCTCAGAAATGACTAAAGCTGCACAGTTTATTTTTTTATTGATGCCTTGTTCTCTTTGTTTTCTACAAAATTTGTCATAATGATCGAGATGACGGCTCTTTAGAAGGGCAATTAAATGTTTAGCGTTGAAGGACTGCAGTTTGGCTCCTCCATGCATGACTGACGCTGAGCAATCGATGCAAACTGAAACTCTGCAAGCTGTTTTGGACCCTTCAGACCTCTGACATACCTGCAAGACGCGTCACATGCACATGATTAAGGTGTCAAAAAGAAATTCATTTCCTCCCAAGTACTGACATTTCATTTGAAAACCTTTGCCAGCTCATACCGATTACATATGGATATTATCCATATCCCTGTGCATTAATTCCCAATCAAGTCATTGACTTCACATTTCAGAGGGCAATGAACCATTTCAGTAACCATTTAAGCATCAGGCAGAGCTAATAATAAGCCTCTATCTCTGCATTACAGCTAACATGCTTTCCGCAGTGGCATTTGGTGGACAACTTGTTCCTCATCTCTGCACACTGCTGCCCACTGAGCGTCCTCAGGGGATGACAGGCTGCTGACACTGCCCTCGCTGCCAGCCACCAACCCTCTGCAAAAAAAAAAAAAAAACCCTACGACCCAGAGAGACGTGCCAGTGTGGGCATCATTTTGCTAAATGTCACCGTACTGTATTTGAGATCTGAGTTGCTGTGGTCTGCTGGCATCAGACCCAGTGTCATTGATAGACTAACCTCAGCTGTGGCTTGGCAGCATCTCGAGCCTCCACTCTTCTCTTTGCTCTGTATTTATTGCTCAGGTCAGCAGTACACCGACAAATCTGTCAGTTTACAGGCGAGTGAGACAGACAGTGAAGAGTTATAGAGGAAGCTTTATATTCATGTTGCCAGGTTGTACTTTTCTTGCCTTATCACTAACACTATCTCTATCTACTGCAGATTAGTGTGGTTTGGTTATATGCTTTTTATTTCTTTTGACTGAGCAGACTTAACTTCATGGTGTGCTGACGGTGCAATAGAATCTAATTGTTCAGCCAAATTGCTCCAACAGGATGAGATGCTCAGATAATCATTCAGCACTGGAAAGCATCCTGCAGCAACAGACTCTGATACAGCAGACTGGGCTATTGTTGGGAACTGTTATTTAAAAAGTGCTTAACAAATTTGCGTACTTTGCTTTATGGTGTTCCCTCTAGAGTACGAGCCATCAAAACATAAATCATGTGAGTATTTTCTGTCACCAGCTCTTAACAAAGCATTTAATTTCTGCCTCTAGGGGTCTTTCATGCAGACTATAACAAAAATCATAGCTTGAAGGTGCAGTGTTACAATTAGTTCTGTATGTCGCTTTTTTTTTCTACTTCCCATGTTACAGTCAACAAAATAAAACACGTTATGATGACTTGAATCATGTTTCTTGATTTGGAATATTGTAGATTCACAGTTAAACAAAATTATGGACATGGAGGAGCCAAACATGCAAGGATACGGTCGGCTAGAAACAGCAGGAAAATGCTAGCCTGACTTCTTCTTAAGGTAAAAAAAAAAGTCTATATAAATATATCAGCTGGTCAGTTCAAGTATCAAATAAAGAGGCTGTGTTCATAAAACAGTCACTGTTGCACTCACAGCTCCTAAATTTACCCATCTTCACCCACCTCGTTCTAATTTTACTGGCTCACTTCCACTCCTTCCTCCATCACTCAGATCCTTCTCTCTTTAGTGTGTGTTGCTTCCTGTCCTGTCCTCTTCCCAGCACTGACTCGAACTGCCACTTCCTGAGTAATGGAGGCTGCACGCAAAATTACACTCTGCCTCTGCCTGGATGAAATGACCTTAAAAAGCACATCTAGAGGTCAATGGTCAGTCTGGTCAGAGAGGCTGAGCCATAATCAGAGCAGGAGGCTGGCAACAGCTCAAACGCTTCACTCCACACGACACATGCATGTTAAAAATGGCAGCTGGACATGACTGTGTTGATCAAGCTGATGAAAACTTTGCACACTCTTCCTATAAAAACCGAACAAGCCTGCAGTATTGCACATAGGCTGAAATATCACACAAAAATCAGTCAGTACACAATACATCAAACCAATGACCTGAAGCTCATGGTAGCAATGATTAGCACATAAACTGCCCAACTTAATAAAGTCTACTCTTGACAAGCAAACAAATCTGTTGAACTCCTCCTAAACTAACTATTGCTGCTTTTACTGACACCATAAAACTCACGAACAATAAACGGTGATGTCGTTGTAATAGATGCTGTAAATATGGAAACTGTTGAAGCTTTGGTACCATTATATTCCACAACAAACCATTACTTGAATCTGCTGTAAACAATATGCTATGCAATATGCTAACAATGATTTAAATGATTGTTTGCTATGTAAATGGAGCTGCTAAGGGCTCCCATCAGTATCGTTACTCAACACAACAACCAGGTTTTTTAAGCTAGAAAAGGCTCTTAAATCAAGCAGATCACAGTCAGCAACTAGCTGGCTAGCATAAATGAGCATTTAGCAGCTAAGGAGACAGATTCTCCCCTTAGAAGATGATAGGCAGCATAGATGTTGCTAGGCTAACCTAGCTTGTGATTAGCTCTAAGGCTAGCAAGCTAGGTACTAAGTGTGTCCTAATCTCTTTTTGTAA
>JAPZDV010000011.1:17562575-17597086 GCA_029814665.1 Acanthurus lineatus | reverse complement strand
AACACTCCCTCTCATATGCATATTACAGGCAGATGTAACACACAGATTTTAACAGAGAGAGGAAGAAGCGTTAATACAGTTTTATTTTGATGTCTGAGAGATGTAGAGCTGCAACTAGTCATTATTTCCATTTTATTATTTGATTATTTCGATGATTAATTGTTTTTTCAAAAAGTCCTCAACAATAAATGACCAAATATGCTGTTTTTAACTTTAGTTGTTAATATAACAACTTCATTGTGGTGAGAAACGTCATCTGATGTCCTCCTTTGTTCCTGACTACAGCCACTAGAGGGCTTTTTTAAGCAAGTAATTTTGGGAAAAATTGCTAAAGTTACTGTCAAGTTGTTTTGGGTAGTGGAGTTTTGTAAATGCAATACATGTCCATCTCAGACTCCATATGACATCTTTAAGTTTCTGGATTTGTCAAACAAATAGTCCAAAACCTGAGGACATTTAGCTCACAGTCACAGAAGAGTAAGATAGTCAGGAAATACTCAGATTTAAGAAGCTGAAACCGGTAAATTTTTGTTATTTTTGTCTGTAACTGGCTTAAAAAGGCACTAAAATCATGTAGCATTGCACTTTTACACCATCGTTTGACACTAAAAGCGCTTAAATCAATTCAGAATTTTTGTTTTTATTCCATACACTCTTCTTCCTCTTGGATACATAGCCCCTGCATTACCCACAATGCAGCTTGATGCCAGTAATTAGCAGCAGCTAATGTAGCCTCATGCTGCTAGCCTCAGAGACGAGGCCTCTTCTTTTTCTCACTCAAAACTCTTGATTGTTTTTCATTTTTAAGCCTAAAATTTCCACCACAGCTGATGCTGACTTGAGTGACATCACTTGAGGCATTTTCATCTTATTTTTTGCAACACTTAAGCCAGAAAAGACTGTCAACATGTGCACTAGCTTTCCCCAAGACCTATAAACACACTTTGTGTTGTGTAAAATTGGTGCACATTTCACCAATAATCAAACTAAGTTGCAGATTAGTCAACTATTTATTAATCTCTGAGAAAATGTTGCTTCCAAGAATTTTGATTGCATGCAACATTGGTGCAATATTGTTTCTCCTTGTCTGATTTCCATAGAAGGTTGTAGCAGGGAAATTGAAATAGTGTGCAAGGCTTGTTCTGCCCTGCTCAGCCATACAGTCAGTCCCTCAGTGAGGTCTGATAAACACTGGACTGTAATCACTCCCATATGTGGCTGCATAGCTCAGCACAACCCGGCACAGTTCAGCCATGCGCACAAAGCAGCGCACCAGGCTCATTTCGACAGAAAAATAGATTCAAATTACGAGAAGAGAAAAAAAAAGGGGGGGAAAGAAAGAAAAATCCCTCGCTTGATTACAGCCCTATATAAACTTAAACTCCTCGACTGGAACATCTGCTTCCATTTATGGATTTAAGACACATACCTACACATTAAAAATGCACTGTGCACTGCTACGAGAAAGCTCAGAGGCTGGAAAAACATTTCCCATAATAGTTGGCCGGAGCGAGGCGTACTTAAGGCAGCGTATCGGTTGAGATGCGGCCAGCTGCAGCACAAAACCGCAGGCCACTTGCACACAAGAGTTATGTGCTGGGGAACTTTTCTCTAAGTTGTATAAACTTCCTTTTTTGTATCACAGTCCTTGTCAAGGATGACGCAAAGTGAAAGTGAGTGTGTGTGAAAGAGCCAGAGATCAGCGGAGAGTTTGAAAAAGTATGTACGATCAAAGAAGTCTGCACAGTATGGGCACAGTGTGTGTGTGTGTGTGTGTGTGTGTGTGTGTGTTTGTACACTGTGAGTCGCTTCAAACCAGCCCACTGCCCCCGTCATAACCCTTCAGAGCGATCCAGGAGAGACAGAGGAGGAAATGGAGCCTGTGAAGGGTTACTGTTGGACATTTTTACCCTGCGGTTTGAAGGGGAGGCCTGCCAAAACCTCTTGTTGGTTAGAGAGCGAGCAACAGAGCGAGAGGGTAAAAGGAACGAAAGAGGTGGTTGAAAGTATGTGTACAAACATCTAGGAAGGGTGTATTTTCAGCAGAGGTTGTTAAGATGTGGCTTAAATTAAGCTGTTGAAGTGTGGACGTTCTTTAAAAAACTCCTCAGGGGGAGTTTTCTCTGCTGTGTGCCTCCTCCTGTTGGAATAATTCATGTGTTATAATGCATGTAATTCTTTCTTTTGAATCATTCAGGGAAAAGAACATCTGTATTTACTTTCCTGCTTGTTCTTTTGTGTAAAAATAAAACATTTGACGTACAAGACACAGGTGCAAGAAATGTGTCCACAAATGAAGGCAGGAGAAACAGGCCCCAATTATCTTTCTGCTGCACTTTATTAGCTTGAGGCGAAGCAAAATCTTATGACAATGCTAAGATGCTAATGTTTAGCAGATACAATGTTCACCATCTACGTTTAGTCAAGTACCATGCTAACTATTTTAAACTAATACTGAGTAGAAAGTACAACTCAGGCTGATGAGAATGTGATTAGTACTGGATGAAATTTACGATTTAACACAGCAGAAAAAAAACATTCAAGTTATGAACGTCAAATTTTCTGCATAATCTCCCAAAGAGTTGAACTGGACTTTCATGTAAGGAAAGCTTTGCAACTCCTCTCCTTCCACCTTAGGCCATGAATTTATCAATCACCTCATATATTGGTTTTAATAATGGAGATTTATAATGATGTAAAATGATTACCCTAATTTCATAGCTTCTATTACTATGGACTTTTAATTAAACAGGGACATTTTATGGTCTAATGTTTTAGATTTTCCTGCTGATAATGAGGACAGTGACAGCTTTGTATGGCAGATCCCATGATCAGGTTTTAGAGGGGGTTGTGTAGGTTTCACCAGTCTAGAGTCAACATTGTCTGATATTGGTCAGATTTTTCAACTCTCCACATTTTCTCAGTAGATTATTTTGTTTTCTTATTTAATTGTGATAAAAATTTATAACCACAAGAGGGCAGGCTCTCCTTGTAAAAACAATGGTGTTACCTGGAAGATCAGTGGTTGTAAAATTGAAACTCATCATAAAATATTCACACTTTGGATCTTTAGCATTTTGTTTGAGCTTCTCCGACCAAATCAGACTGATGAGAGAACAAAGAGCTTCAGAGTTTGAGATGTTTGTCAGCAGCTGAAACAGCAGAGAAATGACACTTATGTTACAGTGAATTGGTCATTCATGCTTTTCCACTAGGAGGAGTAAGTGCATTAAAGAAGCAGAGACATTTATGTGGAGAGCAGGTGGATTTGAATAGTTTCAGCAGAAGACTCAGACAAGTGCACTGTTTCTTTGTGTTGTTTAAAATCATACATTTTTACTTTTGTTTGTTAGAACTGACTGACTTCATCTGCACACATATTCAGCAATGAAGTGAACTATAAGTGCTAAAAAAACACACACTCACACACACACATAACCATAGGGCTAAGGGCAGAGTGGTGTCCAGGGTCCGTCTGACCGTTCGGGACAAAAGGTTAATTTATCTGATCACGTTTAATGAGAGTGTCGTCATCAATCGCTGCAGCCTGACACAGTGACATTTTGCAGAGGCCTGCTGGCATTTGAGACGCACTGGAAAGTAAGAGGCCACGGTCTGCATCCAAATCACCTGTGTGTATGTGTGTCTATGTGTGTTTGCATTAGCAGTATGTGTGTGTAAATTAGATAATATGTGATATTTAACTGTTAAAGGAGCACAGCTGACTGCTTATTGAGATTTATAACTAAAGGTTTAAAGTCATAAAATCTGAAGTTGCTCATTTCTACCAAAGAAGGGCGGTTGAGGCTCAGGAGGTGGAGCAGGTCATCTTCTCATTGGTAGATCTGCGGTTCGATGCCTGTAGCCTCCAAGTGACCTTGGGCAAAATACTGAGCTACTAATTGCCCCTTATGGCTCTTTCATTAGTGTGTGAGTGTGTTTCTGATGAGCAGGTTAGCACTTTGCATACATACTGCAGCCATTATAGTGTGAATGTTGACGTGCAATGTAAAGCATCTTGAGCAGTGAAAAGACAAAAAAATGCCTCATAAATGCAATTTTTTTTTTACCAAGAAGTACTCTGATCCTTTACTCAAACTAAAGTACCAACAAAGTAAAGTACTATTTCATCATTGGGCTGCAAATAAATATGATTTTGTTATTGTTTATTCAATTGTTATTTCTTGATTGAATGATTGAATGACTGTAAATCAAAAAAAAGGTGTATGCAAATGCTATTTTCGATGCCCAACATCTAAAATAGTGTTAACTTTTATATTTGACAAAGACAAGCAACAAATCCTTGCATTTGAGAAAAAGTAACCAGTAACATTTTGCAGTTTTTGCATTAAAAATAAAAAATTATGGCCATTTGCTGATTGAATCATCATCTAATTGTTGCAGCTTTACTCCAATGCAAGAAAGTTCTGCAATTTGACCTTTACTACAATTGAAAGAGGATTAACAGCAAAATACTTAAAGCAGCGTACTCATGCAGAAAAATGGGCGAGGTCATTTTTAAGTGCTCTATATGCAGTGAGGTCACCCAGTTTCATGTTGGGCCTCTTGAAAGGGTCACATGAAACATCTGGAAAGTCATGAGAGTATTAACGATCCTCAGAAAGAAGTCAAAACAAAGTTTTGATACAAAAATTTGTCATCCATATTGCCTTTTTTTTCTTTGTTTTTGTGAAAAAAAATTGTGCCTCAAACAGTGTTTTTTTAAACTGAACCATCTGAAAGATTTTAATTGGACAATCCCACTTTATGGAAACTGTAAACAACAAACATATGAAACTTAAAAAAGACTGAAAGCCCTGTTTTTGTCTTTAACAGTGCGTTTTATTTTATAATCTTATTATATGAAAATAGAAAAGAAACTATAATAATCATAAAACACGTAGTGAAATCAAAAGGTTAAATTTCCCTATGAAATGTGGTGACTTAGAGTATAAAGCAGCACAAAAAAAGTAACTAAAAACTGTGATTACATAAAAGTCCTAAGGTACTTTCCACCATTGCCAATAACTGAACGGTCCAGAGTAAAAAACGATCCCAAACTCACCATCGTCGTGTGTCTGTGGTCCTGCTGTGGGATGCAGGTGCAGTGCAACTGTAGAATCAAACAATAATCAAATTAAGTCATTTATCATTACTGCTTCCTCCTCTAAGTTACATATTATACAGGAAAGAAAAGCCTCATCACAGAGGAGTGATGTCATGGCAGGTCCGTCGATTTGCATGTTCTGCGTGTGGCTGATAAAAACCTCCATTGTGTCCATGTTTGTAGTGGCGGGTTGTGCACTCTGCATCACATTGTGTTACAGGTGTTTTTACTCATTTTCATACAAGTCTATATATAGAAATGGCTCCCATTGGTTCCGGTGTGATTCAATTCAGTGTCAGTAACTGCACGTCTAATCACATTGCATGCTCTTGCACACACACACTCACACACACACACACGGTAACAGAGGCCCTGTTTATCATGCGCGTGGGAAAAGGTGCCGTGGTCAGACATGGCTTACTTGGTGAGACTAAAGGGCCGGAGTGGCAGCTGTCCAGAGACAAGGCGGCGCAGCTCCGAGGGATTAGCACACTATTGAGTCAAGAGCTCCTGATCCGCATCTTGCAGCTTCAGGGGGCTCCAGCTGCTGTTGCTTTCACACACACACACACAAACACACACACAAATTTTCTGCAAGTGTGTTACCAGCCTGGACACACAGATTGAGCCCACGCACTATAATGCTTACACCTACATTAAGATCCTGATCTTTGAAGTTGCTTTTGTCTGGGGAATGCAAAGCCTGGGATAGTCCATCACTGTTGGGTCTCACACACACACACAGACACCCACCCACACACACTTACACACACATTCTTGTATGTACAAGAGTTAGAATTGAGGGTTATGGTTTATATTTCACTTTCTAACTAATGCTGAAATCCTCTGCAGATCCAAAGGACAAGCCTCTGTGGTTATTCGGCATAATGTAAAGTTGTTGAGGGTGTGTGAACCCTTCAGGGTGTTTCAGCAGCACTCAGGAGCTTGATGACATAATGCAAAATGTGGTGACACACACAGCGCTGTGGTTTAGATCAAGTTAATCCATGAGCAAATGGCACGCTCATGAAAATAAATGCCAACAGTCTTGCAGTCTGGGTGGTTGTGTTGGTAATTTCTCACTAGTTTCTGACATTTTAAAGACCAAGTGATTAATTAATAATGAAAAAAATGTGTTAGAGCTAAAATTGGGAGATAAACAAACAGTCTTGTCTTTGAACAGTGGAGATGAATGGAGACATAAAGAAAGAGACAGACTTTAATTAAAATACTGCATGGTTTTTCATGGATTTCCCTTATCATTCTGCACTTTAGGACGGTGGCTCCGAGGCCACCTTAACTGACTGATCTCTGAACAGGAAGTCTTCCTCTTTTGACTTCCTCCGCGACAGACTGGCTTCCCAACCAGCAGTTAAAACCAGAAGCCCTCATGCAAAGGCCATGTGAGCCGTGCGTGTCAAAGTGTGACAATGGGAGGGTGTGTGATGATGTTAATGCAACATGTATGACTGTGTCTTTATGTGTGTGAATGTGTTTGTGTGTTTGTGTGTGTTAGCGACCAGCCTCAGGGCTCTAATTAGAGGTGGGGTGCGTTCAGGTGTCTTGGATTGATTGTATGTAACTTGATCCTGACATGAGAAAACTGAGGCGTTATTTTTTTTGCAGCGGTTTCTTTTGAAAAAATAAGTCTTCCTCTTTCTTCTTCGGGCTTCTGCAGATTTCAGCTGCATTATAACGTGAGCTATTTTTAAAAGACGCCTCATTCAGAGAAAGAGAAAGCACATGTGAGTTGGTAGCTTTAGGTGTTTTCCTGTGGTGTGGCGTGGCACAGAGGGGGGTTTCTACTAATTAAAAATTGATGAGCAGCTGAGTGCCATGTAGCCTGAGCCGAGCATTCCTGCACTCTTTCATGTTGTGTGTGTGTGCGTGTGTGTGTGTGTGTGTGTGTGTGTGTAGACTGGGCTGGAGACACAGGCTCTGGCTGAGCTGTTGTGAAGGTATCAGATTTACATAAGCTCAAATATCAACCACCATTGTGTTTGTGTGGGTGAGCAGATAATCGAAAATTAAGTTTTTAACACGTTTTTGCCACATTTCTCTGTTTTCTTTATGTTTCCTCCCACTCATATGCTCAATATTTTCGTTTCTTGTGTGAATCATCCTTCTGCCTTATGCCTGTTACTCTGAGTGTTTGAGACTGTGAGGTTAATGCTCTGTTTGAGGCTCTACAGACATTAAATGGAGACGCTTTTCTGCAACAGAAAGTCTAGTTGTTTAAACTTATTCATTTGTTTTAATGTATACATTTAAACAATATGCAAAGTTCAAAATGCACACATTTTAGCAGCATTTTAAATGCAACTTGATTATTAAAGAACATGATTAACTGTTGGAAATGGCTTTTTATAGTAAACACAATATTTTTTTCTGGCAATGTTTAATCTTAAAAATTGTGCAAAGTTTTTGCAGTTTTGTTTGTGTTTACTTGCTTGTAGAAAAGTTGAGTCTAAGTTTAAGATTCACTTTAAATGTAAGAGATATTAGTCATCAGGAAGATCCCTACTAGACACAAATAACAATTAATCTTTCTTCCTTTTTTGACTAATTGGGGCATTGCTTCAATACTTTTCTACCTACAGTGTTTTGAATAAGGCCGGAGAAAGTGAAATTAAAAATCAACTTTTAGAGGAAATAAGATTGAATTTGAAAGTATCATTTATTTGGCTGTGTGGGATCCAAAACAATGAGGAAGTCAGATCAATGCTAACAAAACACAAGAGCAGACATCTGTTGTGTCACCTCATCACTCATTTCCTCTGTGAAAGGTGGCAGAATTCTTGTGAATAATGTTTCTTCAGCTCTGAAAGTTTAACTGAAAGCCAAGATTCAGGCAGCTGATGGAAGAGAGGTTTTGTTGAAGCATCTTGAAAAGTGCAAAAAAAGAGATAAGAGAGTTAGAGATGAAAAGTGAGACAGGAGAGCAGGAAGGATGGACGCATGAATGACTGAATGAATGAATGACCTCATCACTGCCTGAAGCTGCTGTTGTGTGGGATTATGGGTCGACCCCGGAGAGCACATAAGTGCGATTGATTGGAAAGAACCTTAGAGGCCGAAGAAACCCAAAGATCAGTTTCCCCTCGAAGGGAAAATTTTAAACATGTGAAATTCCTTTTAAAGAATTCATCCTTACAGAGCTTCTAAGTTGTAATGATCAACAAATAACTGTAATGTTTAATGGTTATAAGCCCATAATAAGATCAACTTTTGGGTTGCCAGGTTTTGAAAAATTCCTTTGGCTTTTAAGGAGACTGAAATGAATTTGTTAACTTATTGCAAGAACTACAGACTTAGACTGAAACCTGTATTACTGACTTGAAAACGTTTTATCAAAATATCTTAATAGGAAGTGATGAAACAATGAGTGTTTGGGTTACAAATATTCATGACTTCATTTGTCTGTATCAAGAATTACGAAATCATTTGCAAATAACTTTATCTTTATAAGGGAAATTGTGATTTACTTCAAAATAAAAGCGGATTTACATGAATAATTTGACATTACAGGTTGTGAGGTTGATCACAGATGAGATTTTCTGCCCCTTTCTGCGCCCAGCTGACCAGGAATCACCTCTTAGAGCATGCAAACATAAACAAATGGATAAATTATCAGCGTATTTTTTTCCTCATTGCTCACACCGGATGATAGGATACGAGCCGCAGCCTCAGGTCTGCATCCTGACATCACTTTGCGCTCCAGGGCACTGTAACTGTAGAAGGAACCTCACGTAATTGACGGTGATGTAACAGCAATTCAAAGAAGAAGAAGAAGAAGAAAAAAAAAACGATGAGAATAATCTGCCCCAGAATGCTGCCTTTTGCTCTGCAGAGCCTCCAGCTAAAAACAATTGTACTGGATTGAAATGCACCATTGATGAGAGAGAGAGAGAGAGAGAGAGAGAGAGAGAGAGAGAGAGAGAGATCACACAGTAAACACACAGCTCCTATGGCAGAGCCGTTCCGCTTCATCATCACGCTGTGACCAGTTGCGCGCCGAGAGAGGAGCCAAAACAAGAGTCCGACCACCGTCCGGGTTTGGATCAGCTGTTGTCGGACTTTTTGCGTGATGTTCTCGTGCTTTTAGCGAGAGGAGAAAACAGACCGAAAGAGGAGGAGAGTGAAAGAGAGAGAGAAAGAGAGGGAGAGGGGAAAGAGACGCCGGTGTGTTGTTGTCGCCTTGTCCGCTGGACTGACATCGCATGGGGACATGAACAGTGTGGATCCAGCGTCTAACAAACTGTTGACTTTCAATCAGCGGTAAAAAAAAAACCAAAACAACAAAACAACCAAATCCTACTCTTACCTGTGTTTATGCATGCCACCTCTCATCTGTTGAATGCATATAGCTCTCTGTGGCTCGCTCTGTCATATCCCTGCAGCACTGGCAGTATTTTATGCAGCTCCGAGCAGATTAGACAAAGCTGAAGACACCTGCTCCTGCACGGGCTACCAACCATTTGTTGGTGCGTAAAGTGCTTTAATATCCGCTTGGATCAGCTAATAACGCTTAGAGTAATCATCTGTTTGGGTGGAGTTTTTTGATACTTGTCTAGTTATGTATCAAGTGCATGATTTATTGATCCTTTTTTTTCTCTGTTTACTCTGGGATTGCTGGCATACTGAGCGCCGCTGAATCCACAAGTCTCCAGTCTGGAACTATTGACGCTCTTCAGCAGACTCTTTCAGCCACAACAGCTTTTAATTAAACCAAAGTGCAGGTTTATGTGCAGCTTTTGTCGCCAGTGTTATAAATTGCGAGTTAAATATTCTATTTTTATTATTATTATTAATTTAACTGTCTTCTTTTTTTCCGGAGAGGAGACGTTTCAATATGTACATGGAAAATTATGAATTATTCATGGCATGCTTTTCAGTTCAAGGTAGAGTGGAGGTGCATGCGGCTTTCTGGCTGTATATGAGAGCGGCGGAATAACGTATGCGGACATGCTGAAGGCAGGCATCTGGCTTTAAGTGTGCAGCTGAGTTCTGATGTGGTCCAAGGTTAGTCATTTCCAGCCTGGAGGATCTGAAAATTGCCGCCACTGCAGCTCTTTACAGCGGCAACAAGAGACTGGGGGCTGCAGTGACACTTGAACAGAGAGAGAGAGAGAGAGAGAGAGAGAGGGAGAGGGAGAGGGAGAGATCATATAGTGTCCATACAGCTTCAATGGCACAGTGCTACCAGTAGCAGGGAGGCTTTTTTACATGTTGCACCAATTGTGCGCAGAAGAGGGAGAAAAGATCCAAAGCTGCTCTGAAATTGTCATTAAAGGCTCTTATTGTCATGAAAAGCTCTAATGACTTTTCACATTGCTGTTATGGCTTATTACTGCCTGTTTTTTCTCTCCTCTGGATTGCTTTTGAATCATCACCATCTCAGTTTTTATGATTCTCATGTGGATCACAGCTTTCTGTTGCTAGTATCTATTCATCAAATCAGCTAAATGGCTCATATATTATGAAAAATGCTCTGAGCAGCAACATCTGTAACTTTGTTTTTACAATTAGATTAATAATTAACTTTTGGTGCATGCACTAAATTCAATTCAAGTTGGATACAAATGGTTTAAATCCTAAAATATAACCCCGTAACTTTGTCACACGTGAGGAAAAAACTGCAAAACAACTCTAATCTGTTTTATTTAACATTTTAACCTCACATCTCTCATCTTATTCCTCTGAACTGCTGCAGAACAGTCAACAGATATTTAAATGATTGAGATTGTGCCACATATTTGCCAGAAGTGTGTGTTTATGTTTGAGAAACTGTGAGTTTTATACCAGCTGATGGGCCTTTTTTAATGCACTTCATTGTAACTCTCAGCAGTCTTGTGTTTGGCATTTCCTCCACACCTCTCAACATCAAGGTCTTTCGGTGCATTTGGCTTTTATTTCAAACACAGTATCAAAAAAAGTCACTTTAAAAAGTGATTTAAGAGTCTAAAGAGTCACAGTATTTAACAGAACTGACGTTTGGCTTTTTCTTGAGCAGCACTGGGAGGTTTAGTTTGATGGGTGGCAGTGTGATTTATACCTCACATTTCATTGTACTGTATGGAGCCTTTCAGTGGCTACTGTCCATTGTCTTGTGACAGAAACCACAATTTGTAACCTTTCCCGTACTCCATTACTGAGGGCAGCAGTTGAGTAATGAATATCCATTTTACCTCTGTGTGTTTCAGAGCTGCTTCTCTTTGGTCCAAGCTTTCAAAGTCATTTTTCTTTGGCTAACAGCCCACTATGCTGCTGTGGTGCAGAGTTCAAGTTATGATGTCCAAACACAGGGGCAGCTTTGAATGCAGGATAATGGTTTCAGCTGTGTGTTATGAATCGTATGTTAAGCGGCATGTGAGGAGTGTTAGGTTACCAGACAGACCTATGATCAATCACTCCTTTATTATCACAAGACTGTGAGTCTGCAGCCACACTAGCAGCTTTGTAAGGCTGCTCTTTGGCACAGCTTTGAGCTAAATGCTAAAAACCAGTATGCTAACATGCTCACAACATGCAGAGGTTTAGCTAATAATAGATATAATTCACCAAGCTTTTTGTGTGTTAGCATGTTAATGTTTGCTAGCTAGCACACACACACATAGTAGGTTACATAAAAAGCTGTGCTTTTTGATGTGCAAAAATGAAGCAGGCTATTACACACACTAAAATTCTGACTTAATAAAGGCAGTTAAATAAATTTGGTAAGATTGCCAAAGATTTTTATACTTCATCATATCCAGACAATTAATGTTTATATCAAAGTTCATGGCAATCCATCCATTAGTTGTTTGGATATTTCAGTCTGGAGCAAGTTTTGAAGTAGCTAGCATGGCTAAAGAAACAACACAATATAAACTGACATTTAACTTATCATTACTTAAGCTGCATTAAAAAATATAAGAAAGAAATCACTAAAATAAGACTTGGATCAAACTCAGTTCTCACTCAGTAAGAAACTCAAGACATGATTTGGACCAGTTTCAATCATTACTTTGATTAAAGTGATCAGAACAATAATTCCCACCAGGTGGAACAAGTTTAAACTGTAGTGGATCTTTTTCGATGCTTTGCTCGCACTCGCTGTACTGAAAAAATATCTGATTATGTCATCTCCTCTGCTTTGGACTCCCAGAGCTGTGCTGACAGGTACATGTTTTAATCACACTTCAGGCACTTTACTCTCTTGTCTTTTTTCACCTCTTAATCAGCTGTCAGCACAACTTCTCGATCTAACAGAAAGCAACTTGTGCACAAACGGCTCCAAGTTCACAACAGGCTTCACCTGCAACATGTGTTAAATATCTTTCGTCTTAAAAAAAAAAGGACAGCAAACACTTTTCCCAAGAGCATAAGAAAACAGTCTCAATCTGGCAAAACACTTTTTCTTTTGGGCACTATGCAGCAAAGTGTTGTGCACTAGCCGTCAGCTCACAAACCTTTCTAGAGGGAGATGAGCTTCAAATGGAGATGGAGTGATTTTCATTAGGAAGGTGGGAGGGGTGTTGTCAATTAATCATCCCCTCCGAATGTAAAATCCTTTTCATTACCCGCTTTCAGAGGAAAAGAGAGAAGGATTGGAGAGTAGTGACCTGGATGCTAAGAGAGAAAAGGGGGGCAGCAAATAAAGGGAAAAGCTTTGAAGGAGTGAATGTTGTGATGGCCACCAGCAGACTGCATCTCAGCCACCAGCGTGTAGAGAAAGTGAGCATGCAGGGCGAGAGTGGGTAATGAAACAGTGATGAATACATCCTGTAGTACAGACGCACTTCAAAACGCGTCCTTTAGGCTTGAGTGTGCATTATGTATTAACAGCCCCACTCTGCCTTCATCTCCGCTGCAGAGAGAGAGAGAAAAACGTGAGCAGAGGGGGAAGAGTTAGGGGGGAGATGAAAGAGAAGAGGTGGAAATGGCTCAAAAAGAGAGAGGAAGCAAAACACACGCAGGTCATTTTGGACACATGCAAACACAAGGTTTTACAAAACAACTACAACAATGTTTCACATACACACAAACACACATTTTTCACTACTCATGCTCATGCTCGGGCTAAACTTTTGTATATTTATTTGTATATTTGTATATAGTGGGACATATAATATTAATTTATGTTTGCACATCTTTTAGACAAACCCTGTTGTGATATTAGCAAGCTAAAATACTAGCCTTGTGCCCCTGATCTGTGGCTTTGTTTAGCTAAGATATTTGTTTCTAGTTAGGTATAGAGACTCTTTTATTGCCATGTTCATTATCAATAGTGAATATTGCATTAATGGCTAAAAAAATGGAAAGCTTGACTGTAAGCTGGAGAAAATTTTTTTTTTGCTCCGTACTTTTTTAGTTAGATCAAGAGTACCTCGCTGAGCTTGCAGCGAGGATGTACATGCATAAGTGAGAGAGCTAATATTTTCATTTTTAGCAGATTTAATAATTACAGTGTTCACCATATTAAATGACTATATTAGCATGCTAACATTTGCAAAATTGCACTAAACTGACACTACAGTTCACCAATGATGGCACCAGCTAAAAAAGTTCTGGGATCACTTAAAGGTTTTTCACCTGGAGATCATAGATGTCCTTACAGATCTCATGGCAATAGCTGTTGAGATATTTCAGTCAGGACCAAAGTGGTGTAACAGTTTACCACTATAAAGCTGCAAGACACTGAAGTACACAAGCAGCATTTTTTAGGAAACCCTTTAATTTGTTAAAACTTGTTGATGTTGTGGAGTGTTTTACTCCAGGGGCTCTGCCAGTCCTTACAAAACCAAAAAAAAAAGAGATTATTTTTAGTTAGCATCTCCAGAAGACAAGTCTGCATTAGTTTCACGTCCATATGTGTGGTTCGTTTCTTGGCTGAGTGCAGTGAGGAAGTCACAAATATCCATTTATATTTAAAGACAGAAAAAAATAACTCAAATTATCTGTGTTCCTGATCTGTGATAACACGGTGTGTGTCAGTTACAGGAGCTTTTAAGGCCTCATGAACTCTGAAATCCAAATCTTACTGAAACAACAGTAACTTTTTCAGTTTCTTTTTTGTACTTGTATCTGAAGGGGTCATTGTATCTACTTGGTGTGTGTGTGTGTGTGTGTGTGTGCATTTGGCTGTTTGACCAGCAGTCCTCCCTCTCAGCCAGTCTTCATCTATCACTGTGACTTAATTTAATCAGGACCCGTGTCTCAATCAGAACTGGGTTGGCCGCAGCTCCTCGCCAGTCACCATGCCACTGGCAGCCCCGCCACACCGACAAAGACATCAGACAGGAGGAAGGGAAAGAGAGAAAGAAAAAGGGGAAGGGGAGAGAGATACAAAGATCATATAGGGGAACAAATTGGGCGTGAAAAAAGAAGAGAAAGTCAGATAAGTGGGATAAAAAGGGGAAGCTGGAGTAAAGCAAATGCTGCAACTGCCACTTGTGCATGAGCAGTGTGACAGTTTATGAGCGCTTGTGCTTTGTGATGGAGGACAAGCGGGCCATGTGTCTGACCATGCGTTTGTGTTGCAGCTCTGCCTCGGAGGACTTGGGCTGCAGGCGTGGAGACTTCAGCAGGAAACACTATGGCTCCGTCGAGCTGGTGAGTCCCACCCACAATGCACTTATCCGTTCGTTGCTCTCCCCTCATCCTCTTTTCTCCTCATCCTCCTCCTCGTTGATTCTTCTCCTCATGATCTCCCCTCCCTCTCTGTCTCTCTCTCTCTCTCTCTCACTCCGTGTTATTCCCTCCTCTCTTTTCTGTTGGCATGGATGGACAAAGGAGGGGGACTGATGAGTCATGACGTACTGGGTGTGGTCCAGCGATGTGCTTTGCCAGCGTGGATCACAGTGGGTGCTCCTCTCACTGTGATGCAGGACTCTGCTGTCTGCTCTGCCTCTAAACTTCATTTGTTTTGTTTTGTTTTGACGCTGCTGCTGGTGTAAAGCTGCAGCGCAGTGTGTGTCTGTGTGGTTGATTACTAAGCTGTTGAGTCATTGTTGCTTCAGGGGGAGTGTGTGTATGTGTGTGTATACGTGTGTGGGCGTACGTCTCTCTACTGTGAGCTGAGTCTGTACATCCCGATAGCCCACAGGGACAGGAAGTCCTAGGGTTTCGCACTGCGATCCTGCTTCCTACCAGAGACATATTGTGGGTTCGTCCATGAGTGCTGCGCACCACGTGTGCAGCTGATTAGTGTTGAGGAGAAACCACATGCTGCCTATCAGCGCTACCAGACTGACAAGTATGCACAGTGCTGCTGTGTGTGTTGGGGGGGTGTGCATGTGAGAAAAAAAAAGGGAGATCACAGTTTCCAAACACAGTGGCACATGAGAGCCAGGATGAGGTCAATATTCAAAGTCTGCAGTGTGAGATGATCATCTGGTCAGCTGTGTCTCCTAATTTTCGCCACCTCTGCCACACTCACACCTTTAATATTTTTGCTTTTAAGACAGCATAAGAAGACTTAAGGTGATTTGTGACCCTTGATGATGGATGAATATTAGATATTTAGCAAAAAATGTACCAGTAGTTTAGTATAATGGATAAAAAGATCGTAAACAGATGTGATATTCAGAGGTTTGAAGCTACTAAGAGGTTGAAATTACCTTCCAAGATGCTCACAGCTAATATTGTAATTATTGTCATTCATTATTAATTTATTCATAGACACATCTATCATAGCACAGGCCAAAACCCCCCAAAATATTCAATAGCCAATTATATTACATAGAGAAAAGCTGCAAATCCTGAGATGCTGCAATCAGGGGATTTTTAATTTCTGCTTGATTAATGACGTAAACGAATTAACTATCAAAATCCCTGATTGAGTTCTGTTTCTAAGAAGTAAAGTGACCACATTTATTATTTTTTTCAGTCATGTATAATTTTATCAGTGTTAACATATATCTGACAAGTTCTCTACTGCAGTGTGAATTGTCACAGTGATCCGTAAGGAACAAGCTTGATGTGGCTTGATGTTAGCACAACAAAACCTAGTTTGGAGGAGGTTTTGTGTTTGTGGATGAGCCAGAAAAGTGTGTGACCTGGACTTGCTGCTATCCATTTCCTGCTAAAACTAACATCCTCTTATTTTTACAGTAAACACAGTCCTGTCCTCGCCTTAATCTAAATGTTCCATCTTATACCCAACCTCGCTTTATACCTTTACAAATGTGTTTTTGATGCTAAACCCAACCAAACCTTCACCACAACAGTGGTTTGGAAGGTAAAATAAAGAAATAGCTTGATATTTTGGGAAACTTAGTTATCTGTTTCTTGCTTAGTGTGAGATAAGAGAATAGAGGAAGAGAAATTAGAGGAGAAAAACTCAAGTCTTTCTGTAAATATAAAGCTAAGTAAGCACTTAGCTGTGCATAGAAAGAGCTAGTCTGGCTCTCCATAAATTTTACTTCCAAATACTTTTATAGCTCATTAAGTAGCATGCTATGCTAAATTGTCAAAATGTCAATCCTTAGATCAGTAATCGAGAATGAGATGAAAAACTAGCATAATGTCATAACACCATTGTGTAAACTGGACTTTCAATATTTAAATGTTCTCAAACAGAACCACCAACAGCCTATGCTAAAGGCTCTCATTTGGTCTTGAGGGGTAGTTTAGGTTAACTGGAACTAGTATGTCTCCTTGGTGTGAGTTAGCGTTAAGCCAATTACAATCACAAAGATTTTAATCAAGTCAGAACCACCATCTCAGTTTTTGTAATTCCCAAGAATCAGTTTACTTGGTTAAAACAAGTTTATTACAAAAACAAAACTTATAAAAACCTGAAAGGATAACCCTTTCTATCTGTTTATCCTTTCTGTCTCGTCTGTTTTTAAGGCACAACAGTTCCTGAAGGGCTAAGAGGCCGTGTGGTATGTTTGATAGAAGAGTAAGTGGATAATGGGAAATTAATGGCCAGGCTCGATAAACCCAGGTTGATCTCCAGCAGTAACCTCAGGGAGGATGAGCACATGATGCCCAGCTCACATTTTAGCAATTATCTTTTTCTGATTCTTGACTCTGCAGTAAAACAAAATTAAGGCTTTTTGTTTTTTCTGACGGATAAAAAAATTGTAATTGTGTGAACAAACCCGGGAAAGCGTTTCTCTCTGCTGGCGCTCGCTGTGTTTAAGGTTGTGAGTCTCAAGAGGAGACTTGTGCAAAGGTCGGGAAAGAGTCGGTGGAAATTCAGGTCCCAATGCCTTTTAGTTAACAAACAGCTCCTTGTGTTGACAGTATTAAATCTGTGTTCTCATGGTCTGTGTTTCTGTCCAACAGAAAGTCAGCAAGATATGAGCATCTGATTTGTCCTAAAAAAAAATTAGAGAAACAATGTGTAGTTTCTTCTTTGAAGTGTTTCATTGAAGTAGAAACATGCTGTTGATTTATTGTTGTTGGTGTTAAAGGAAAGCAGATAAGTAACAATAAATGTCAGCCATGAAATGTCAGGACATGTAGGGTAGTTTAGAAACTACACATCAAGCTTAATTTTAGACCGTGACATGCACATTGGTATATATCTTTATCTTTATGTTGTTTGTTAATGTTAATGTTTGCTATGTTTATTTAAAATATGCCATGGACCAGCCAGAAATATCAGGCACAAATACAGAGTAACAGTCAGGTTATGATGAACATGGTGTCTGCAGTGCCTTAAAAGCAATAAGTACAAAGGCACACCACCAAATATATTTATATCAGAGCTTTTAAAAGCTTTTATTAGATTACACTTGAATTTATGAGCTCTTTATTCTCAAATATCACAAACTATATTTTAGTTTTAAGTTATAGCTTACAGGGATAGCTAACTACATTTATTTCTTTTAAAAAGATTATAAATTCATCTTGTATCATGAGCAATATGGACTGCATGCCTTGTACATAATAGGATAAAAGTCTTGATTTATAACATTGAGCACTTACTTTTCGTTTCCTCCTAAAACAAGCTCCTGCCACTATTTCCATATAATGTAACATTTACACTGTTGAGTACAATAAAATAAGTATGCACTATTTATACATAAAGATAAGTTCAGTGTTACTAATGTTACATTCAAATGAAGTTTTACCACCTGTTGCATGTTTTTCCAACAATCCCTCGCCTTAGGAAGGTCTTGAAAGCATTAAATTTAACTCTTTATTTGTCCCTGAATTCAAAAGAGAGAACACAAGCTTCTCTTTTAACATTGCCGACATTGTTTTCTATCACTTTCTATTCAAAAATGAATATTATGGTAAAGAGTTCATCATAAAAGTCTCACCCTTTTTCTTGCTGTAGGCTACCTACAGTAAAAAATACACCTCATTATTCTGACTACAAAGAGCACCATGGTTTGTGCTGTTTCTGTTGTCTGCATGAGCTTGACTTCGCTGTGTTCCTCCACTTTGAAGAACATGTTTTCAAATGTCTCAACACAAGTGGGAGATACTGATTCAAAGCAGGGTCTCCCTAATAAGAGAAACCAGCA
This sequence comes from Acanthurus lineatus, assembly GCA_029814665.1. Taxonomy (NCBI): domain Eukaryota; kingdom Metazoa; phylum Chordata; class Actinopteri; order Acanthuriformes; family Acanthuridae; genus Acanthurus; species Acanthurus lineatus. The sequence goes on along the minus strand of JAPZDV010000011.1, from coordinate 17,578,513 downwards.
TAAGCAGAGCTGTGACTCATCCGCTGTGTTTGTTTTATTTTTGGCATCAATGAAACGGCAGTAGCAGTTTCCAATAAAGAGCAAGTACCTCCACAGACACCATCGTAGCGCTATGATTCACTCCAGTCCACACAAGCACACACAGAAAGTACTTTTCACATTATATAACCGTATAGGATCCTGTGTCATTTCAGCCTACTCGGAGTTTGAAGTGGAGACTCTCTTCTTCTTGCAATTAATAAGTAAAATTTTGAAATATAGGTATGAGGGACACTTTGAAATACAAAGTGTCTTTTGTATTGAGATATGACTGTCCTCCTCTGTAGAGTTTTAATAAAGGAGGCTAAACAGAACAACACAAATCCATGAAAGTTTAAGGAGCCCTGGACAAAATATCATGGCAAGCCGCTAGAGCCACACAACATGCAGAAAAATTTTAAAAAATTCAGAAAGTGAAATAAAATAGATCCTAACCCAGAGACACAAGGATACAACTTTACCTACATTTACTCTAAACCCATCAGGAACTCAGAGTGTAGTGAAATATCCACTGACTCACTACCTTGGAACATATTAAATCAGATTTTGTTGTCTAAAGTCCTCTAATTGAAGGATGAATGTGATGTTTGTGTGTGTGTGTGTTTGTTTGGTTGCCCATCAAAGTGCCAAAGGGCCTTTTTGTCTCATGGAAAAAAAGTAAGCAACAAAGTAGGAAGTTAAATTCACTAAATACACCAAGGAATAAGGAAAATCAATACCCTACTGCTGCTGCTGCTGGTGCCACACACACATACACATATACACCCACACACACACACACTGGCCATCAGCCTAAATTACATGCCCAAGTTGCTCTAGTCGACAAATGTAAGGTTCCTATTAACCTCTGTGCCAGAACACACACACATCCACACAAATGAGTACGCACAAATACTCCATGATGGCATCTGCATTCAAAGACGAAGACAAGAACACAAGCACGAAGGCAACTCCCACCCCCCTCATGTCACTTCATTCAGTGACAACTCCACTGTCCACTTTAAAGAGCTTAACTGTGCATTGTGCACTAAAGCCGAAGGCGGCAACAGTAAAAACCCATTTCCTTCTGACACGACCACGTGGAGAGCGTGAAGCTGTTTTTACAGTGAATTAAATTGTCTTTATTTGAAGCCCAGAGATGAATGCAGTGTCATAGGGGCGAGAGGTGGGAGCTGCTCGTCTCCAGTGTTGTGTTGAACGCCACAGGAAATGACAAAATGTCTCAGGTATTGAGGATATCTTCAGACACACACACACACAACACAATCTCGCGTGTGGGCGGGAATGTGCGTTTGTCTCATCTCTGTACTGTTTGGTGCATTGACTAAGACTTTTTCCAGAATTAGTAAGTGTGCATATGTGTAATAGTGTGTGTTTGAGTGTGTTTAGAGATGTACTGTCAGTATTTCCTGTTTACCGGTGAACAGACGGCTCTACTCTCACCTGCCTACCAGTGTTTCTGTCACAGCCTCAGGACTTTTGACTTTACTGTCACAGTGAATTTATTCTCACGCTCAGTATGTGTGCATCCCAGTGTGTGTGATTATGTCTTCTGGTGTGTTTATTGACGTTAAAGTGAGATGATGCAGCTTGTGCTGAACAGCGGCCACTGTGGCCACGAGTTGCAATTGCGAGAGAATAACATGGCATTTTTATTCTTGTTTTAATTTTGAGATTAGATTGTTTATTTGTGCTAAATAAAGTGTAAAAACAAACAAAAAAAAGCATTAGATCAGTAAACAGTGTCACTTTTAAGCAGTATCTAAAGTTTGGCAACACAGCTAACATTATCCACAAAAAGCTAGTTAGCCACCAAAAGCTAGTTTCTCAACTCAAGCTTTTGTAACTAATGAAGTTCATTTTTTTTATTATTTTTTATGTTTTCTTGATACCACATAGGCCTCATAGATGTAGACTTTAATTGGTATGTTTGTAGAATGTGAAAATCATTGTGAATTGCAGCTCTGCAAGTGAACCCAAGCTAAAGTGTTTGCAACTGAGAAGTCCAATGTTTAAAACTTGTGGACCTCCAAAAAATAAATTTCCCTTTTTTTTGTTTCACATCACTCTGGGTTTGGTCACCCAGATAAACACAGAAATGTACATTTAACTAATAGACCACCAGAAACTACGGAGGAAGTTATCCCACAAAGGCCTTTTTCTGTTAGTGCAAGATGCATATATCTTGTCTGTAAAGCTAATGATCACAGTGATTTTTAGAGGCATGCTGAAACCTTCTTCTTTTATTAGTAACAGTAGAGGCAGTTAAGTTTTTTGTTGGAACTTAACTGCCTGTTTGACACCTTAATAAAGCTGCGGGGGCAAATTGCAACTTAAACCTGGGCTGGTAGAGACCAGAGGTTGTTATAGCTTCTGTAAACGGTGTGTTTCCTGATTTTTTTTCCCCTATGTCTTAGTTTTATGACACTTCCTGTCTCTTTTTGACATAGCTGTGCCATCATATATCCTTGTAAACTTCATCCAAGGTCCTAAAAATATACTAATGCTTGCAAAATCTTCAAAATGAATTTTCACCCTTGAGACTAATTGATCTTTCTAGATGTCTCCTTGCTCAAGGTCTAGTTGGAAGAAACTCTATAAACTAAAGCATGAAATACTTTGTCACTGTAACAAGCATCACATCTAACTTCTCAGAAATGTCAATCTTGGGTCTTAAAAAACTTTTGGAAAGTAATTTAAAATATCCTAAAGTCTATAGTGGGTGCTTATCAAAAGTTTTGGAGGTTTAACTCTTTCCCTCCATCACACGCTCTCGTCTCTCCATCTGTCTCTCCTCCTCCGATGTTCTCTGATGTATAACAAACCGTCTATTAAAGCAGCTGATGCACGGCCCTGTGCTGCAGCACTGTGAGATTCAAGGTTCCACCGCAGCATCTGCCCACTCTCAAGGGCCCTGAAAGCTGCTGCACCCTTCCAGTGTGGCTCCTGGGTGGGTGGATGGCCCGATGCTTTCGGGCCCAGTCATTTGATTAGTCATCGGCAGTGTTGCTGTCGCATAAATGGGTAGATATTGATGCGGTGCTGTCGTTAGCGTGGCTAGAGTTGTCCTAGCCACAGGCAGGATTAATGCTAATCAGGTGCAGTCAATGGCTACACAGCAAATAACCACACTACACACACTGTTTGTCTTTGATTTACATTTTCAGCTTTAATTTCCTCTTTCCGGTTTCCCTTACAGGTGGTTGGTTGTTATTTCATGTCAAGGATTAGTCTGCTTCTATTTTATGTTTTTTCTTATTGTAAACGAATTCCCAAAAAAAAGGCCAAATACAAAATGAAATTATCCTTCTACTAAAATAGCCTTTGTATCTAAAATCTCATATTGCTTGTTTTATTCTGCAAAAGAGCTCTATTGTTGCAAAGAGAAAGAAAATTATTAAAAACACAATGAACATCTGTGACACAGATGAATCAGACCTGAACTACAATGAGCCAACAGATCTGTTAGGAAGATCAGTTCAGTGTTTGTTTTAGTCTCTTTATTGGATTTTTTTTTACATAAAGAAATATAAAACATCACTGGAACAAATCACAAAACTTTACAGCTTTGTGGTCAAAGATGTGGGGGTTATCATGCTGCAGCCCATCCATAAATACAATATGATTAGGGGACTCATTTTGAGAGACAGGCCACAAAACGTTGTGAAAAGGCACATAGCGTTTCGCATTCATTTATCACAGTCAGTGATTTCTGTCACCACATTTCACTTCCTTCTCTAAATGCTGCAGCTGTAGTATTTTTACTCTGGACTGATTGAGTCACTGAATGACCTTTGAGACACATGGAAACATTTATGTCCATACATCCCTGAGGTTGCAGCCTTTAATGAAAACTCTGCTGAACTAACGGTCGACACTTTCGTGGTGTAACCTTAGAAAACTGGACACATGCACATATATTCAATTGGCCTGGCTTCACTGTGTCCTAACTGAATCCCTGCCCTCTTTAATTACTGTTGGTCTGGCTGTGAAGTTTATCACATACAACAGATTTATCGCTCAAAAATCACCATAGTTTTGAAAACTTAGGCTGCCAGTTTCACACAGAAGTAATTACTACCTGACAACAGTGGATGAGAACTCTGTATAAGGGTCTTAAGTTTTCACATGATGGCTATATACAATGCTAAAAGAAGGATGCTAAAGCTACATCTTTAAGGAAAAAATAAGCATCCTCACCAGCTAAATATGTGCTTGTTACAGTGTAAGAGTACGGTAGTTAGAGATTAATTTAAGAACATTATCATGTGTGATAAAAATATAAAAATAATGTTAAACATTTGTCAGCCAGATTTATACAAAAGTATATACAACCGAAAAGACAGTAGATTAACTACCATCATCTGTTGCTAGCTAGCTGATGCTAATGTGAAAGCTCTGTGATTTGGTTGAAAGCTGATATTTAAATGTATCCAGTATATTTTAAGAAATAATAACTTTGGTATAAGGGTCTTAAATATTCATATGATGGCTACATATATGATGTAATACCAAAAGAACAATGCTAAAGCTACATCTTCCAGGCAAAAGGTTAGTATCCTCAATACCTGATTGTGTTCTTATCATTATAATGTCATTTGTATGTTTTGCTGGAGTTGTGAGTAAAATCAACTACCCTAAACTACGATTTTCTCTCATATAGTAAGCAGGATGTTTCAGTCTTGAACCCAGCTACTTTGTCATGTTAGCTAACTCGCTAACATGACATGCCTGTTGCCTATGGAGCACTGTTGGTAGAAAGCTAGTTAGACAACATTTGCATCTTATGTCAAACAAAAATATGTGTAATCACTTGCTTTTTTTCCACTTCTTCCCCTTAGGTTTTTGGTTTTGCAAAGGGTTAATACATTGTTTAGTATTTAGAGAAATCCAGAGGTGCCAAGCCTTGATACATTTGCTGAGCTACAGTATGATTGGAGAAATGGAGTGCCCAGTCTTAACAATTGTCAATTGTGTTTTTTTAATTAGACAACTCACATAATTGTATATTTAGTCTGAATGCATTAAGAATAAAACCTCTTTTTTTCTCTCTTTTTTCGTGTTTTTTTCCAACAACCTCTGTTTAATTTGCCCTTTTGTGTCTTTATTCATTTTCTTTATCACTCTCAGTTTCTGCCTCCTCCCTTCATCGTCTCTTCTGCCTCTTATTTCCTTCTCCCTAATTTTTTTCCATCTCTCTTTTTTCTCATTAGTCACTCATATCTTCTCTCTGACTCTGCACCTGCCTCTCTTCACAACCCCCCTCTGCTCCTTTTCTCCCCCCTCCTCACTCGCTGCCACTTCCTCTCCTGCTTCTGCTGCCTACACCCCCCCCTCCCCATCCTCTCTGCCTTCCTTGAGGAGGGTTGTGAGTGTGCATTAACAGGGCCCTTTGATGAGGTCAATTATCTATCAGCAGTCACGAAAGTATTGATAAATACCCCAACACACACACACACACACACACACAAACACTCTCTCTGCAGTGCAGCGCTCCTTTGTCCCACGGGCCTTGGGGAAATCAGAGGCTCTTAGAGAACGCTGCGAGCTCGATTGTGTTTGTGAAATGTTCAAGTCATGCCCTAAAATGGGAGCTGTTTAAGTGTATGTGAAAGAGAAAGTGTGTGTGGGTGTGTGTGCGTGTGTGTGTGTGTGCATCCTTGCGCTTTCTATAAAGCTCGAAAGCCTTGGCCCGCTCCCATGGGATTACGCATCGTGGAGACCGCTATTATTCTTTTATCATTCGGCTTTTTGTTGTCATTACACATCCCTCTTTTCCCTCTTTCCCCCAGTGGCCTCATCCTTCATTCTGTCCCTGCGTCTCTCCATACATTTGATGCCACCTCCTTTTTTTTTTTTTATTCTTTGCCCTACCCCTCCACAATTGCTCCCCGGCAGTGGTGAGGAGTTTTATGGGTTGTTTGTTAAATCATAGAAGCATAACAGGCTCCCCTTTTGTCCCCCTGTTTCCTCTTCTCTGCCTTTCCTGGGAATCGAAGTGCACCGTTTTTCTTCTTTCCACTCTTCTGTTGCATGATTTAGAAGCAGTGGCAGTGTGATGTATGCATGTGTGTGTGCATAAAAAACATATACACAGACTCCCCTGAGTGCTTAATCACTCCTTTTTCATTTCTTATTTTTCATTCTTTCACCCAAAAAACAGCAGAGAGCCTATTCACACACAGCAGTGAAAACACTTACCTAAAAGCACATTTAATACAGAATGTCACACTTCTTTTTTCCACATGCAGACATACACTCACATACACTACGGAGGCGGTGCATTGCTGTCTGAACGCTGCATTGGTTTCCCCTCCATTATCCTGCAATTGAACAGTTAATGTTGCAGGAGGCGAGAGAAATGGAGGGAGATAGAGGCCTATCGCTTCGACATTTACTTTCCATTTTCTGCACACATGCTGAGCGGTGTAGCCGAGCTCGTTCACTCACACATAAATACATGTAAATACAGGCACATACCACCACACCACATCAGGAAATACTCAGGAAATACATTTGTTTTCAAGCCCATTAATATGAAAAGGAGGGAGGCAGTATTTTCTGCAGCCTCTTCTAAGACACAGCCAATTATTTCACAGCAACCTCTCTGTCGTTTATCAGGGCTTTACACCTGCAGTAAACATGCTTGACTTTCAACCACTGGATTGTATTATCTCGTATACCACAAGGAGAAAATACAGCCGGTGCTTTACTCGCGTGGGCATTAAGGCTTGGTGAAATTAAATGTCATATTAATAGGAATATTAACATAATGTAATGTGCTTTATATTTGGCTATTTGCTTAGAATGCATGTCATGTGCCCAGTTGAGAAACTGGACAATATGTCAAGATTTATTGAATGTACCACTTTAATAATGTAGAAAATTAGTTTCATTTTGTTTGTGTTTCTGTTTTGCTCCTTTGTTAAAACACAACACAGACTTAGTCCGGACAGAATGGGATGATAAGTGAATCATCAGATAATATAAGTTATAAATAAATAGTTTGATAATGACCATTTACTGCATTTCTATGACAGTAAATTAGATGTCTTTGGGGGGTTTTTATTGATGTTTGTACAGAACAAGCAGTGGAAAGATGAAACCATAAAATTAGCTTTTTTTTCTGGCACTTTGTACTTTATGCACAATGAGAATAATCAAGAAAATAATCATCAGATCCATCAATAATGAAAATAATTATCTAAGATAGCTGCTTTCTTTTGCAAAATAGTCATCCGATTAAGATCCCTTAAAACATTTATGAACTAAATTAGTCATTTAATTTGAGAAAGACTTGAAAACAAGGAAAAACACAACCACAGCATCAACCTTTGACTTGTAGCCTTTCTTTTCTGTCCACTGCTATCAAGTGTTGAATTATTGAAAAGTTTGCTGATAGCAATGTCTTGTAATCCCATGTGAGATTGGCCAAAGCTGTAGGATGGCATAAAACAACATGATATTATTTATGTGTTGCAATATCTCTCTTATTGACACAACTTCACTGAAGCTAAAGTTGCTATATTTCATTTAGGTGCTTTGTAGTCCCACTGCTACACTACTGCATATCAGATTTAATTGAGTCAGTGTGACAGTTGTTAATGATTTTATTCCAATCGCAGAGGTCTCACCTTTCATACTCGCCTGCAGGAATGGTCTGAATGGACTTCCTCTCCTCCCTTGATAAGTGCTCTCTCAGCACTCTCCCTCATCATTGTGCTGTCTGACATGATCTAATGAATCGCTGAAGTGTAGGACGCAAACCACCCACTCTCCAAACTGATAAACACTGCTTAGTTTTGTGCAGGTTGTGTCATCCATTCACAATGTGGTTTTGGATATTTGTTTACCATTGTGTGCGGCTCCTTAGAGCAGGAAAACATCACTCTTATATGAGGTACTGATTATGTTTAAAATGCACATGGGTGGCCTTGTTTTGAGTCTCATCCTGGGTTTGATCACAGTCAGGATATGGAAGACATGGAAGATGAGAGACCTGGTTATGATCATAAGAGAATTCAGTATTCTGATCTTGTGCCTAACATGTGCCTTTGATTCGTGAACATCTCAGCCACACATCCCTGCACTGAGCTACATCAACAATTGATAAGGAAATCCATTAAATTTCATGCTGAACTCTGCTGCATTCACTACTGTGCTGGAATTACCTTCTGAGTCTCATTATCGACACAAAAATGTGGGTGGCAGTGCAATTTACTATGTGATCAACATTGCTGAAGTCAGAATTTTCTGTTTAATATAACATAATGATGATTTTAATCATTATTTTCCACCATGTCCTCGCTTTTACTGACAAAAATAAAGACTAAAAGGGGAAATGTGGACAAGGTGTTTGCATACTACAGTTTTCAGGTTTCTGTCAAAGCATTCCAGTTAGCTTATTGATATTCCTAATACCAGGACACCTTAAAAACACTATTAAAATACTCATATGCATGCAGACTAATTAATTGTCAAGGGCTTCTGTATTTGTGAAATCCAACTGTGACACTTAGAGAAAAAGAACAAAAACTGGTTTGCCCCATCTCTGTCCTCTGTTTCATTTAGAGCTGCAACAATTCAATTGACATTAAAATAATTAGTGACTAGCTTGATAAGTGACTAATCAAAGTCATTTTTTTGATTAAAAAAACAATAAATGTCTGTTTCTGCCTTTTTAAACAAAGATTTCCTGCTTTCTCCATGTAAATTGAATAATCATTGGGTTTTGAACAGCTGGTTGGACAGAGAACACATTTGAAGATGACACCTACAGGAAGGGGACCCTAGAAAACAATTTGCGGATCAATCAATAACCAAATTAACCCACAATTGCCTAGTTTCACTTTGTCAGTGCAGGTCAGTTACACAGAGGCTCATTTAGCTGCTTTCCATGTTCAGTCCTTTTCTCCAAGGAACATCATTTTCATCTTGTTTGGCTTCTCCAGACCATTTGAGGCCATCTGGTCTCAACCTGGTGTGTGCAGGGATACACAGCCATGTGAACGGTCTTTTTAAAGGGTATATCTTAGCAGAGCGGAGACCTCTATCGGCGAAAAAAGAGCAAAATAGCTACAGACAAGATGGTCAAAGAGCAGAGGGCAGGAACGCAGAGAAGCGAGGCAGGAGGAAAAAAAAGGGTAATGAGGGAGGAGAGACTCCACCGTCTGTTGCCTGGCAACGAAACATCATTGGTCAATAATGTTGGGGATTAAAAAAGAAAAGGGGATGTGAAGTGGAATAGATTAAAGGGGGTTTTGTAGATGCTCACAAGGGTTAGAAGATGGTGGCAAATCGCTCAGAGTGTCAGTCGACAGCAGCGGCACCGACTGACTGAACACTTGACTCATTACATGTGTTGAAATATCAGTCTCACATGCAATGTAATAAACTATTTATGAACACACAGTTTTTAAATTACTAAATATATTCAGCGTGTGACACGGAACATCTTGCTTTGATTTGTGTGTGTTCTTTGAGTGTGATATGCCAGTTTTCTGCAATGAGCAGTCAGACATCAGTCAAAGCAATTCAGGTAAAAAAAAATATATGCATTGGCTCAACAGTTACAGGTCTAACAAGATGTGACCCTTGACCTGAAATATCACCACAGCCTATACCAACATATGCAAGCACACCTAGGGAACTGAATAAAAAAAGATGTCATGTACCATCCAAATATAACAATCATCTACTATTTCCAAATGCTTGTAGTAGATTTTGTATTATACTTCCTCCTTTAAGTTGAGTGAGGAAAGAGAAGTAGTTCAACTTTTGGGGAAGTCCATTTGTTGTTGAGTTATTGTCTTATTTCCTTTATTGCCAAACGTTAAATGATCAAAAAAATTATTTCAGTCACAGGTCGTGATTCGTTAGTGGATAATCAAACAAATCAAGTGACATCTCGCCTTTCCAAAAAGAGACAAAAAGCTCAAGTTTATTTCTTTATAAGCTGTGTTTCGCCCCTTTAAAAAAGCATAGATAAATCATTAATGATAAGGTGGATCTTGACAAGTTGCATGAGAAGCTACAGGCAGAAAAAAGAAACTTTTACACAAAAGGTAACATCAAAATGAGGCTATGAGGCTGTATTTAAAAGCACAGCAGTGCTAACGCTAGCATAGGGCCATGCTCATAATCACAGCATGCCACTGTCATAAACTGTTAGCATGTTAGCATGCTAACATTAACCAAATAGCATAAAACACAAAGCACAGCTGAGGCTTTAATTCAAGATATTTAAACTTGATCTGATGATACAGAAAGAGTAAAATTAAGGCTGAGGAATCACCAGAGTAATTGATATTCATTCTGAGGCTAACATGAGCATCTGAACTAAATCTACAGCAATTGCAGAGATATTTTAGTTTTGGCCAAAGTGGTGGAACAACCACTGCTCCTAGCATGGATGCAGTCAATTTTTCATGACTCCTAAGGTCAGGAGGAACACTGTGTGAAGAATCATAGATATCTATATTTGTAGGAGGTTGTCGAGGTTACAGACGGGGTTAGCCATGACTCAAATCTCAGTTAACTGTCTGCATGAGAGCCAATAACCGTACAGTATCTCCCAACATGTTGAACTGCTTTAAGTGTAGGCTATGTAGTTAAACAGGATAGATTCTGTTCCTCCTCTCCTGCCCTCTCTTGTTTCTCTCACTCTTTCTCTATCATTAACAGTCCCATTTCGCTCTCCCCATGTCTCCTCTCCAACGCTGTAGTGGAGAGAGGTGAGTCAGCAAGAGATAGATAATTGGTCCGGTAAGTAGAGGGTGACAGATGTGAGAATGACAAAAAAAAGGAGTATAAAAACAGGTTTTTGGAGCAAAAGGAGTTTGAGGAAGCTTGGCAGAGACTTGAGTAATTTTTGATGTTAAGTGTGCAGACGTCGTTAATCTACACGGTGGTTGACTGCGGTTGGATTCATGCTGCTGTGATCACATGGAGGTGATGTGTCTGTCACGGTTCCTCTTTTCTCCCTGATGATAGCCAACTCTAATGTATTTATGACCCACTTATTACTGTCTGCCACAAGTCATGGTTTGTCAGGTGTCTAAATTTAAACATGTCTCCCTCTCTATGTCTTTCTGTCTCTCTCTCTCTCTTCTCTCAGCTAATTTCCAGTGATGCAGATGGGGCCATTCAGAGGGCAGGACGCTTCAGGGTGGAGAATGGTTCATCAGATGAGGTGCTTACAATATAAAACACTTTTGTGCACACATGCATCCCATTCCTCCACTCAACCCCCCCCCCATGTGTTCCTCTCACTAGCCTCATCAAATGGACAAATAACAGAAATTATGGTCAGTTTTGCAGCCGTAGCTAATTAATGTCCATCTGTATGTTATCTTGAGTTGTCCTGTGATGATGATAATGATGATGACGACGATGATGATACTGATTGTGATGATTAAAAGATATTTATTTCTTTGTAAGGCATTACTATGTGGAGTCTGTTCAGCTGCTTTTGATAACCAGTAATTTCCTGCCTCTAATGGCTAATACCAATAAGATAACTGCTAATACTGCAGTTTTGTGTTTTTAAAAAGAAGTTTGATAGTGAACTGTAGTTAAGGCAAACCTGAGGGTGACAAAGGTTGAGATGTAGTAAGAAAAGATGGATGATTAAATATTATTTTGCTCTGACCTAAACAAAATTTAACTGACATCACTATTACACCAACAATAAGCAGAACTGTCTCTTCAAATGTTCCTTTATTTTTTCTGGAAAACTACACCAAAGAACTTCACAAACAAACTTTGGCTTTTGTGGAGATTTTTTTTTTCCTCAGAATTTAATTAAGTTTGAATTAAATCAAATTGAGTTCCAAAACCTCAACCCTCCAGTTTTTAATTAAGAATATTTAGTTTTATGCCATAAAAGCAGAATAAAGACTGACTGTAGCTCACCGTGTCAAAGCTCTGACTGTATCTGATTTCCTGTATCATAATCAGAACTGTTGCATTTTGTTGCAGTTTTCCTCAGAGAAGTCTGCTGTGACTCAGGCTGTAAAAATCATAATGACAGCGTGGTGTGTGTATTCGTGTGTTTGTGTGTGTTGGGAACAGACTTCGGACTACACTCCGGGAACCTGGAGGAGAACCGATGTCCATCTGGAGAATCCAGAGTACCACACCAGATGGTTCTTTAAATACTTCCTGGGAAAAGGTCAGTGCTTTGTTTAAAAAAAGACACATGCATGGAGTAAATGGAAGGCAGAGAGACAAATACGGGGGTGGGGGTGAAGCTGAGGGAGAGCCTGTAAGCTCTGCTGCAAGAATGCTGCAGAAATAAAAATAAAACCCTCTGAATTTCTGCCCTGGTCCACAGGACGCTTCTTATCTTATAAAGTCAGCCTTGTCATCATGCTGCACTTCTCTTCATTTAAGGCCAAAAAGTTGTTAGCATCCAGCCAAATCCCCACCGAGAGTCTCAACTACACTTAAATCCTATATACCCCCCGGGGAGGATGTCTACAGTGGACATCCAAACTCACCACCACCGGTTAGAGCAAAGGCTTACCTCCATAACACTGAAATGAGCCCAGCGCCGCCGTGCTGCAGGCTAACAGCAGCCATGAACAGGTGCAAAACATGGAGGAAACTGTCAAGAAATATATATATATATATCAGAACTGGTCACCTGTTTCTTCACCTTTCTGACCCTCTTCCTCATTAACACCTCGTCTGCTCTTAAACATGCAGTGTGGGCGGCTCAGCAAGTTGTGCAACAAAAGATCATTGTCCAGGTTTCTTTACCATGACTTGGATCAGGAAAAAAAACCTTCAGCTGAAAAAAAAGACGGTATCTGAGATGAATGTGGGAAGAGGAAAGTTAGATATTAGGAAAAGTCAGTGAGTGGAAGAAAAAGGGGTCTAATCATGCTATGGCATGGGTATTATAAAAAGAGCCATGTCTCCAGAAAGTTGGCTCGACCTATCTGGACTGCAGCTGAGCCATCTGTGTCTCACAGCCTGAACAGAGCTCAATGCATCTCACAACACAACACATTAGGCCAATTATTCTCACATAAGCACTTCCTGTATGATAAAGCGTCCAATACAATGGCTAGGGTTCGGATTTTCTTAACCATGGGGTAATGAATAGTAAAACAGTTGGTACTCATTTGTTTCCCTGTTGCTTTGCATCAAGTATGAGGATTCTCCCTAAATGATTAAAATGTGTTTTATTCTCACATAGAATAAAACAAAAGCTGTCTAAATTAATTAATATACAATAACTGCAACACAGCCTTGCAAAGTCATTGCTCACCTGAGGGCATAAAAACAATTTAAAATTACAAAAAATTAAAAAACAAGCAGAGTAGAATTGTGGAATAAAGAAAAGCTTGAGTGGAAAAAGGGAGGACAAAGAAAGGGGGAAGCAATGCAGGCAGAGATCCTGGGTCTTAATTGGGTTTGGAGGTCTGTTCAGCATTGTTTCTGAAGATGTTACCCTGTCAACCGAAGAGGCAGAGGCACGATGTGAGACTCCGCTGTGGTGCAGTCAGGAGATCTTTGTATGTGCCGTGTCACACACTGAGAAAAGTGGAGATTAGGGGGGATGAAAGACAGGCGGAAAATAATGAAAGACAGGATGTGGGAAGAGAACAAAAAAGAAAAATCCAAAGAAAAGACCAGCCAGGAAGAAAAGGGGATAAAAGGGAGAGATGAATAACAAGAATTTTGGTTGAAGAGGATATGTTTGATCATTAAGAGAGAAAATATTCGACCTAAATAAGTGAAACTGAAATGTCAGTTCATACTAACAGTTTATTTTCATATTATCTTTGTCTCCTTCAGTCCATCAGAACTATGTGGGAACAGATGCAGAGAAGAATCCCTTCTATCTGTCGGTCGTCCTCTCAGACCAGAACAACCAGAGGGTTCCTCAGTACAGAGCCATCCTCTGGAGGAAGACGGTGAGTTCACTGCCTGCACAGCTCACAGCAGTGGCTGTAAAAGTGCTCTGATCCTTTACTTAAACACACAATATGTAATTTCTCTGTCTGTAGGTCTCTCAAGCAAAAGAATAAAATCAAAAGATGTAGTTTGATGATGTTGTAAAGCAGGAGAGGGATCATGGGATTTGTTTATTTCATCGTTTAACAGCCACCACTGCAGATTAATGTCAGTATACAATTCAATAAGATGTATCATAAAGATTTAGCTGTTATAGACATTTTTTCTGTGGTATATTTAGTAAAAGTAGCATAACAATGATGTTAAAATATTTAATTACAAGTGAAATTCCTTCATTTAAAAATCTACTTAAAGGTTCCTTGTAAAGTAGTTGACCTTATAGCACTTTGGAGCGTTTTTATGCCAGAAAACAAAGAAATTCACTATAAAAAGCAGGAAGAAGAAAACAGCTGGCTAGTAAATACAGATAGTAGAAACCTGGGATTTGAAATTGGCTGTGCAACTGTTTTATGACAAGGGAAGTGCATTCAACACATTTCTTTTTAATAAATGCTAACATAACTTTTGTTTGTCCTACAAACAAACTCTTTCGATATATTTTCAATACTGTTCAAGTTAGGAAGTAATATCAGCAAAATTTATTTAAAGTGTCAAAAGTAAAGGTAGTGCTGGCTCTGATGAAAAATGGCTGCTGTAACAGATTTATATTATTAGCTTTAATTTTGTTATACTGTTATTCAGATGCATTAATGTGTACGTTCAGACATGAACATATTCTGCTGTAGTTAATGTTCGTTGGTGGCTCTTTTTCTTACATCCAAATATAAGAAGGTACACAACATCTTGAGGGATTTTGCTACTTCACTTTCGAGTCACGGTGTATGTAGGTGTGTGAGAGTGTGTGTGTGTGTGTGTGAAATGCATGTACGTTGTTGTGCGTTTACGTGGTGACTCAGCTTCATGACCAAGATTGCTTGGATCTAATTTTGGCCTCCAGCCTCATCTGGAACCTGATTAGGGCAGCGCACCTCCGCCGCCTGATCACATTGATTTGTCTCTGAGACTCTAACTGGTACAGGATGTTGGTTGTTGTTGAACAGAACAACTTTGGCTGCTTTAATTTGGCCAAATGTATTTATTCAGTGGCTGATTGAAAAATATGTTGTGTGCTGTGAATGTTTTTCGGGTAATACTGAGTCTGCAGGATCTGTTCTTTCATAAATGAACAACGACGGCAACAAATTTGAGGGAGTGTCTCTTCAGAGAGAAGACGACCGCAGCTCTGACGTAAAGGAGTTTCTAATTTCTGATCTGTGTCATTCTTCTTCGCTCAGGGCACTCTGAAGATCAGCCTCCCTTACAGTCCCACCAAAACACTATCAGTCAAGTCCATCCTAAGGTGAGACGGCCGCCCGGCGCTCTGAGGCCAAACAGCTCATTCACTCTTTACAGTGCATGTATGAAAATCAATACTGTTTTTTATGTCATGCTGCTGCTGAGACAATAGGAGTATGCAGTGTTTCAAGCTGTGCTCAAGCCTCATTCACACATAGATGGCCATAAAAGTAGCCAAACTTCTTAAGTCAAATGAGAAGAAGATATTTTGTCCATGCAGCACCACATAATAGCCATTAATTAGTCTTTCCTTATGACTTTTTGGGACGTATGGAGGCAGTGTGGCACCTGTTGTATCAGAATTTACAGTGAACTTAAATCATTGTAACATAACGAAAACACTTCTTTACTATAATGAATGTTTTGAATGATATTGCATTAACTTAATAAAGGTTTTATATATGTAATAGTCTTTTTAAGGCCTTTGACTTACAACAAACTTGAACAGAAAACACATTTTGTCATTTTGTTTCATTGGCCATCAGTTAAGGCTTTAAATACCAATAACTTTTGTTACTAAATCGTCTGCAGATTATTTTCTTAATTGAGAGATTAATTATTTTCTCTATAAAAGTTAT
>JAPZDV010000011.1:17516561-17562539 GCA_029814665.1 Acanthurus lineatus | reverse complement strand
ATATTGCATTAACTTAATAAAGGTTTTATATATGTAATAGTCTTTTTAAGGCCTTTGACTTAAAACAAACTTGAACAGAAAACACATTTTGTCATTTTGTTTTGTTGGCCATCAGTTAAGGCTTCAAATACCAATAACTTTTGTTACTAAATCGTCTACAGATTATTTTCTTAATTGAGAGATTAATTATTTTCTCTATAAAATGTTATGATATAATTTTCTTGATCTAAAGGAGATGTAGTGTTTATATCACTCTTTTTGTCTGACCAAAACCATTTGTTTCAGCTTCAGTCATCAGTCATTGTTTGTCTCGCCTGCTATTGGAGAGGAGTGGCAGACGCATTAGACTGGAATCTTACCTTTAATCGAGAGGAAGTGACCTGGATCATCATGAGATGCTTTATTATTACTAATTTAACAGCTAAAAACTTATAAAAGTAGGGCAATGGCTGGGCGGTTTAATCTGACGACATTGCTCACATAGTTTCTCTGCATATTTTACATCAGAACTTCATATTTATTACACAGAGTTATTTTCTTATAGTCATTTATATTCTTAAATTTGTATTTCCAGTAGCAGATTTAATAAGGGACTAGTATCAGGATATAACAGCATGCATGTAACAGAAAAATATAATTTCCAGAGGCATGAGATGACAATAACCCGTAAAAACAGGTCAAGAAATCCCCTGTATCGAGTCTCCTGCTCATGTTTTGTTTGCAACCCTTTGTGCTATTTTTCTTTAACTGACCCTTTTTTTTCCGTCACTGCTTCCTCCATGCCTCCTCTTCCTCCTCTGCTCACTCCCAGTGCAATGAACATGGACAGGTTTGAGAGAGGCCCCAGGGAGATTCTCAACCCGGATATCCAGAAGGTGAGAGTCACACCAGCTCTTAATGAAATGTGGTGTCGCTCCGTGTCACGGCAGGCCTGATTAGCAGCATCTGATCTGTATATGATCCTCAGCCCGTGTCATCTCGGGTCAGTGTGAATAATAATTGTTATGTCCTCTTTCCTCAGGATCTGCTGGTGCTGGAGGAGCAAGAGGTATCAAATGACTCTGCTTTTGTAGTACAGTTTAGCATAGGAGATAATTGCATTTTGTTCTTGGAAAAAAAAAAAATAATCTTACATACTGCAAGGAAAATGTTTTGAATATATTTCCAGTTACGGTAATATATTACCCTCCTATGTCTTCATTTTCGGTAATTACTCTCTGTGTGTCTTTTTTTATATTTTAACTGAGTAAGACCAATAATTACAACTTCTCAATAAATTTTGTTCATCTATTCTGTCAAATCTTCCATCATCTGTGTGCACTTCTTACAATAGAAGCATTGTATGTAAGAAGATAAGAATATAAAATGTGTTTTAATCCAACTATAACTCTGCAGGGTTCTGTCAACTTTAAATTTGGTGTCCTGTATGCCAAAGATGGACAGCTCACGGATGATGAGATGTTTAGTAACGGTAAATCCCTCAATACTCACTTTTTTTAATTGTCCAAACATACTGTAGAGATAGTTTGACATTTTAGAAAATATGTTTTTCACTTTCTTGCTAAGACTAACATGAAAACATGGATTGGATTTTCATATCTGTTTGTTTATTGTGAGGCTGGAGGCAGCAGCCACTTAGCTTAAATTCTGCCATCTTGTTTCCACTTGTGCTATGCTAAAATTGGTTGCTGCTTGTTTTAGTTTCAAATTTGCAGGAAAGAAAATAAATATATTTCTCTAAATTTAAAACTATCACCCTGTCAGATTAGTGTGTTCTGCAATAGAAGATGTCTTAGAGATCAAAAGTCCTTTGTTTGTTTCAGAGACGGGAAGTGAGAGCTTCGATAAGTTTCTCAATCTGCTGGGTGACTCCATTACGCTGCAGGGATGGGCAGGTTACCGCGGAGGGTTAGACACCAAGAGTAAGAGAGCTCACATCTGCTGAATCCTATTACATGAACTTTAATGTAAAGCTCTGAAAACTTTCTAATGTTTGTCTTCTTCTGTGTCTTTACCTGCAGATGACACTACAGGAATTAAGTCCATCTACACAGTGTATCAGGGCCATGAGCTCATGTTCCATGTGTCCACCATGTTACCTTACTCTAAAGAGAACAAACAGCAGGTGGGTATATGAGGACATTTTAGTTCTGTTAATATTATTTTAATACAATTGAATTCGACTTCCTCTTGCAACACAAGCAGGTTAAAGCTTTCACTTTGTGAAATAGTTTGACATTATTAGATGCATTGGCACATTTTTAGAAAGACTCCTGTTGACTTATTTGACTTTTCCTATAACATCACCATGAGGTCGATATCTGAGGTTTTCAGTGATTTTAATAACTGTGGTTAAAATTTTTATCTATCCAGTGCTTTGATTTATAATGAAATGACATTTTTATCAGGTGTTGCTGAACTCATGTTTGTGCTAATAAGAAAATGTTAGCATGCTAAAGGTATGAACTAAGATTGTGAACATTGCAGATATTATACCTGCCAAATATTGCCCTCAATGTTAGGGCTTGTTAGCATGCTGACTTTTGCAGTTAGCTTAGAAAACTGTTGCATGCATGTAGATTTTTAGCCCTATGTAATTTTGACTCATCTAAAAGTGACAGAAAATAATATAGAAGAGAAACAGCTGTGCAACCGTGGCCAGTAACCTCATGTTGGGTCAGACTTGCATTATTGAGATCAGTATATTCTGCTTCTCTTTCTGGATTTATGTCTGTTTGTAACTCTGTTATTTAAGCATGCTTTACTTCTTTCACCCCGCCTCTTTCCACTAACACTTCCTGAAGATTGGATCCCTGTTGCTTTGCTTTACACTGTTATCAGAGAAACTGCAGTATGTTTAATTACACATCAGTCACAGGTCTTCATCTCTCTGTCATTTTGCAGAGAAAAGACCCCACTTTAGCAGAGTATTGATAGGAGGCCTGTACAATGGCAGCCAACTTGGCAAAATGTTCTCACTTTAGGGAGGAAAAAGGAGAAGAAAGGACATTATTGCTTTACTGTAAAGCTCCATCTTGTCATGCCAATATTAGTATGATTTTAAAGGGCAAGTGTTTAGCAGATCTGTCGCATAATTGGATTTCTTCTGAAGATAAAAAAAAAAAGGACAAGGCGGTCAATAAAAAGGAACACTCTGTGCTGGTACCTCATGCGAGAGTCATCCTGCAATGCAAAGTCAGTTCAGCTTCCTTGGTGAAGTTTAAGTGTTAATTACACGCTGTAAAACAGAGGTGTTGGATGTGAAGAAAGCATGTTTTGTCATTTTTGCAGCGTGTATAGTCTCACTGTTGGTATGTATTAGCAGTTCATGTTGTAGGTAATACTCAAAGAAAAGCTATTTGCTGAAGAAAATCAAAAGGATTTTTCCTCACTGGAACATGATTGTGCAGAGGAAACTTCATGGCAGTTTATCTCTAAGATTGCAAATTAACCTATGTGCCGGATTTCTGCCTTGGAGGAAAGAAAAGAGTCTGCAGTATAAAATGCAAGTAAATATCATTATATCTGAATAGAAACAATAAAAAAGACACATCTTGCAATTTCAGAACTTGCCTGAGAATCATAATATTTTTAGTTTTTCTTCTATATTAAAGTAATCCAGTAAAAGTTTTCTGCACATCAGTGGTTAGTTTGCAGAGAGGAACTGCTAATAGCATATTCAGCATACTTCTAAAAATGAAATCTAATAACAGATAAGAAAATGGGGCTCAAGTTCTTGCTCACAGCATCACTAAGTAAATGTCTGGATATTGTCTTAGCAATGCCTACAGAAAAATAACTTTGAAAACCTCTAATGTACACCAAGAGAGCTAAAATAAAAGTAAATATTGTTCTGCACATTCATCACGTGCAGAAAAACAGGAATAGCAATGAATGCAAATGTGTAAATAGGCAATTGTTTGCTAGCTTGTATGCTGTCACAACATCACAAGTTGTTAAGTAAAGACATCAATGTTGTGGTTACAGTTTATCGCTTTGCACCCAAGCGACCTTAAAAATCAATGAATCCAGGTTCCAAGACGATTCCTGTCACACATGAATCACAAGTTACTGAGGTGAAGATGTGTGTTTTTCTTCATTCTCAGTCTTTTTTCTTCTCTGGCAGGTGGAGAGAAAGAGACACATTGGGAATGACATTGTTACCATAGTATTCCAGGAAGGAGATGATGCATCGTCGTCTTTCAAACCGTCGATGATCCGATCGCACTTCACCCGTATCCTTCACACGGACAATGACTCAGAAAAAATGAAGAAAAGCTGCATCACTTCAGCTCTGCCACACTGAAGTGACAGAGATTTTGATTTTGTTCTCAATACAATTAATTTTTCCTTTACTTCACTTTCAGATATTTTTGCATTAGTTAGGTATAATAGCCAGAATGACAGTTACAGGTGAGTTTTTGGTCCTTTTGATTGTTCATATTCTATTCTTGATTTAAAAGAGTAGTTGCCTTCACCAAACTGTGTGTTGTTATAAATCTGCTCTCTGTCACAGGTTGAAGATATTTTCAGAGGAGAGTGTCCCACTGTTCGGACCCCCTCTCCCATCTCCTCCTGTATTTACTGATCACCAAGAATTCAGGGACTTTTTATTAGTCAAATGTAAGAAAAAAATGAAAGACAAGAAAATGCATCTGAATGTGGTTTAAATTTCCTTTTGTTCTAATCTTATCCTGCTTCATCCTCTGCAGTAATCAATGGAGAGAAAGCCACACTGGAGACGCCAACGTTTGCCCAGAAGCGTCAGCGGACCCTCGACATGTTGATCCGCTCGCTCTACCAAGACCTCATGCCTGACCTGCACAAGGTACGGCTGCAGTCTGGAGCAGCGACCTTTTGTCCTGGCTGTCTGCTCTCGGATGAACCTCCTTTTTTTAAAATTATTATTATTATTTGCCATCCAAGTTGCCTCCTCTGTCTCCTCCTTGTCACTTCAGTCCCTGGCAGCAACTGTAGCCACTGCTGCTCTGCTGTTTCCACTGCAGCCCCTCAGTCTGCCTCTGCATACTGCACCAACACACCAACTGGATACTACTGCAATGCTGACTTTCTCAGCAGGGCTCTCTCCTCACATCACTTTTGTTCTTAATTCTCTTGTTTTTTTTTGTTTTTTTTTTCCCAAACTCCTCTCACTGTTGCTCTCTGACTTGACTATGTTTCACTGCGGCTGCTTTCACCCTCTGCCTGGGTCGATCTCTAAGACCCCTTTCTGCTTTCTTTTTCCCCTTTGTCTGTGTGTGTTTGTGTTTGTGTGTGTTGGTGTTCCACGTTTAGGTTCCTTTTTCTCCCCAGAACATGTTAAACCGGCGGTCCTTCAGCGACGTGCTACCTGAGTCTCCCAAGTCGGCACGTAAGAAGGAAGAAGCGCGGCAGGCAGAATTTGTCAGAATAGGGCAGGTAACAGAGAAACACACACACACACACACACACACAAACACAGTGTTACCAACCGAACCTGCAGTAACACCCATCTGTAAACACTCATACACACAGGGATACCACGATACACACCCAGACAAAGATGAAAACACACACAAATAGTTTACATGGACTTACACGCCTGATCACCATAGAAACCTTCACACGGAAAAACAAATGTTGATTATTGATATAACTGAGCACAATATAAGCATTATGTATGAAGCATATCAGGTTTGTTTGAGTTTACACTTTTGCAAATCTGTATTCAAACAATATTCTCATGGTTACGTGTGTATCAACAACATCTCCCTCCCACAATTCACTGCCACGCTCATGTTTGCCTTAAAATTAGCCCGATTGGTTGTGCCGCTATAAGGGAAAAATACACTAAAGAAATAAAAGGAAAGTAAATGTAAGATTTACTTTTCAAAATAAAATAGCCACACGGAAAAACATGTCTAACACAGTTACTTAAGATCTACAGGTAGGTGAAATATGTGATGGTAATCTATTACAAACATTCATAAAAATAAAAAAAAACACTATGTCAATAAAAAATTAAATCATAGTGAACATTCAATACAGCAACTCACTTTTATTCCATAAAATTTTATAATGCTTTATAACACAATGACTTTACAGTCCAATCAATCATATAATTCCCTCTCAAATGAATGAATCTCATAGACATTGCAGCACATGGAGGATGTGGTGCTGCTGTTTATCAGCTTCAGCTGTGTAACACACTTATGATTCGAGTTGTAATCAGGTGCTTAATTCGTAATGAGACGCAATTCCTTTTTTGTGGGCCTTACACACACTTATCTGCCAGAGCCAGTGCAGAACAAAGTATTGTTCCAAGAAAAACCACAGACATCTTTAAAATCTAGCTTCTCTCAGATCTGTGACCCTCTGTACAGAGATTATGTCTTTTAAAAGCTGTAAGTCCTTCAAGACAGTTGAGCACACTGGACATTTTCTCTCAGACGGGTCAGAGGTAAATCATAACCACAATCCAGTGGTCATTACAGGGCTGATGTAATCATCATTACATCTCCAGTCCAGGTTGTGATTTATATAATTGATAATTATACAAGAACAGAGTCTGAAAACACAAAGAAGAAAGGTGTGGAAAGAGCTGTCTATGATGAGGCCAAAAAATTATGCCAACACTGAAGTGCCAAAAACTGCAGTTCCTCTACTGGCCACTTGTAGTCACCCACAAAGGGAGTAAATCCTCATTACAAATTAAGAATTAAGATATACAAAGTTCCAGGAGAAATAAACCAGTTTACTGTCTGGTAAAAAACACAGTGTTGATCTTAAAAGCTATTTTTCCAGTATATGACATAAGATATTACATTATTATGTATCACTCAATCATTTAATGATATTAAGGCTTGAAGTTACGCATAATTAAGGACGTGGTTGTTTTGACTGACAGCAGGCTCTAGTGTTCTGCAAGATGACACACTTCAACAATGCTTGGCCTCTCCAGCTCCATCCTCTCCTCCAAAATTGGTCACTTCTGGCTCTAAAAATGCAAAGATGGCGACGGCCATATAGGCTTTAAAACACTAGTCTACAAGCCAATTTGTGACCCTAGTGGCTGCTCTATCAACTATTTAATTTACCATCTATGCCGTGATGCTGAACCCAGATGATACACATTATAAATAGCTTCAAGTTTTTTTTTAAAAGATGGTTGCTATTCCTTTGACAAATGTGCAGCCTGTGATGTGACATACCCAGTGATGATTCAAAGTACCGTAACCTGAGGGAAAGCCCGAAGGAAAAATGGGTGTGTGAATAAAGTCTTGCAAGGCAGACAAATATCAAATAAGTGCATGAATCAGAATGAATCATTCTTAACCTTCACAAACCAGAGAAATACATCCAGAATCTAAATGTTCCCCATTTATTAATAACCCCCAAACAGTCATCTATGTTTTTACTGACGGCTGAAACTTATTTAACTCATGTTGTGTGAAACCAACTGCTGAACAAATGATGTCGTCAAAGTTCTTTGAATTAGCATAAAAGATGCATGTTGATGCCTCTGAGGTAATTCATCCTCCCTCGTTTCCCTTCTTTGTTATCTCCATGTTCGTCTTTGTGTTGTCGGTTGTGTTTCTGTCTCTCACTGCTCATGAACACAAAGCTGTGGCACTGACACATTGTGTTGTGAGCGAGTGTGACAAAGGAAGGTAGACGTG
The DNA here is from genome assembly GCA_029814665.1 of Acanthurus lineatus. Lineage (NCBI taxonomy): Eukaryota > Metazoa > Chordata > Actinopteri > Acanthuriformes > Acanthuridae > Acanthurus > Acanthurus lineatus. The sequence goes on along the minus strand of JAPZDV010000011.1, from coordinate 17,554,881 downwards.
TTGAGTCGTTGATTATCCAGTTTTCCAGACAAAACATTCATCCGAACCGACTCTCCGAATGTTCACCTATTGTGTGAGCACATTATACACAACGATTTCATGTTGTCATGGATGCAATTGGTCCGATTATGTATTTTTTCTGGAAATTTTCTCACGGATGGCAGAGTACGGCGCGGCTGCCAAGTCATTGTACTGTTGCTCAGTATTGATTTCATTATCTCCAGATTGCCTGTTTATGCAGATATGTAAATAGAAAGGCCTGACTGCGCAGCTTGGATTGGAAATTGTCAATCTGATGAGATGGTTCCTGCTCGAGCATTTCGCATAAACTCTTGTTCTATTTGAAATCGGAAGCAGTTACACCTTTTATTTAAAGTATTATGGGTTTTTTTTACTGTTGCTAGTCTGCTTTTCCAGATCTTGTCCACCTCTGCAAGCTTTTGCAACAGTTATCAGTTTCTAAATGACATGGAAACAATAACAGTCTAGTTAAATATTAGTGATGGAAGGTGCATAATTCAACAAACTGACCACGGCTGTGATTGTATGCGTTTGTATGCTTGATTTGCATGCCGCACACACCCTTAATTTCCTTGGAGAGTCCATTGTTTGTGTGACTGTCAGTGTTTAAATATCAAGCACATGATGTAAGAGGAGGCCAGTTATTTTAGGCAGAAATGCAAAATATGTGCAAGCAAGAGTTCAGTTTTGCAGAGCTTGTGTTCCTGGAGTGTCTTCGTTTATGATGTGATATTTGTCACCAGTATTTGATTGTCGCCCACAGGGGCCATTTCTTGGGGGAAAAGTGCTTGAATTTTTTAAAGTTTAAGTAAATTCAGTTGATAATATTTCGCTACTTTTATATAAGTGGAATTTTTAACTTTTTCAGTAACTTTGTATTTACCCGTATGAATCAGCATTACTGCTGCATAATGTTAAAAAAGCAGGCCTACTGCAATATTTTCACACTGCTGTTTTCAGTGCTTTTACCTGAATAAATGATCTGACTTCTTCTCCCTAGTGGAGGAATTCTGCAGATGTGTCTGTTGTGGGTCATAACGGATGCCATTTCATCTTTAGGCTCTGAAGCTGAAGACCATTGTGAGAGGAGACGCTCCGACTAGCCTTGTTACAACAGGCCTGTGCAGGAAAGAGGTGAGAAAAAATCTTCATCTTAACCTTTTACGAAGCGCTTATTCAAGGCTTAATTTATCTGTATTTGATTGTTTGAAACGATATTCTTTTTTTTTCCATTAAAAAAAATGAGTAGCTAAAAATTATGCAGACTTGTTAATAACTCAACATATCTATCATCTCTGTGCTAAAATTTCTTATTATGTATTTGTTAACATATATGCCCATCTTTGATCAATCAACCCATTGGTCAGGCTGTAGAATAAGATGTCATTTTTTTCCTTCTTGACTGATTGTTTCTTTGATATTAGAGCAGAAATCGACCTCTTTCTGTCATGTTTTTTTACTTGAAAATTCTAGAAACAAGGAAAAATGCACAGAAAATATGTGGATTTGCCTCGTTTGACTTGTTGAACTTGTCTTTCTTTGAGAAAATAAGTGTTGAATGCCAAATATCAGTTTATCTAGTGTTTACATGACAAACCTCCCTTATCAAATGCTATATTGGAAAACTTTTTTTAATTGTCTGTCAAAGCAAGTGGATATTATTTCAATTATGCATGTCTCTACATATATTTACATGTCTATATGCTTGTGTGTGCATGTGTGCTGCAGCCGTGGGAGTCCCAGGCGTTCTGCAGTACATTTCCCTATGAGATCGTGTGTGCTGACTCCTGGGGTCAGTCCCTGCTGGCTGCCACAGACACAGCGGGGGTCATGCTGCTGGATGGTGAGGTCATCTCTAATCGATATCTCCCTATGTCCTCTAAACTAAAGCCACCCATCCATATTCATTCAATAGTGCGCTCAGCAGAGTGCCAAGGCCAAGAGTTAGCATGATGATGATATTGATGTTGTGTACGTTTCAGGCCCTGATCCAGCTCTACCCAACGCTGGTGAGTTTCCTGCTCAGTGGATTTTTATTTTAATCTGAATATTTCCATCTCAGTTATGACATATTTTCTAGATTATCCCCTTTTTTTATTGCGATTTATGCATTGTGTTTCAGAGACACAGACTCTGCCTCCAGTGCAGCTATTCGACAAAACCATGGTGGTGAAGCAGATGCACGTTCTCGAGCCTCAGGACCTGCTTATCACCAGGGCTGACAAAGGTAAGTTCAGACCACGAGAAGAAGACTGCCTCCCCAGGAACCATCCTTCATCATCCTCTCCTTGTTTTTTTTTGTTTTTTTTTCCCAGCAGCAATGCAGTTTTTCCAGCACTTCATCTTTGTCATTTCTCCCATCCCTCTGTCTTATTTCACCTCTGTCGCTCCCTCTGCGTTGTTTGAGTACATACTTATCCTTTCCACCTCCACTGGCCCAGTGGGCACATTGATCTCTCGCTGTGATCTAAGGAAGCTGACCTATAGAGAACCAGTCCCTGTTGATGTTGTGAGTGTGTGTATGTGTGTGTATCTGTATGAGGGTACGACTGTTTATCCTGCAGGACTGAGATCGACTGAGAGTGTAGCGGCCTTTAAAGGACTGACATCTCTGCAGACAGACACAGATAAAATAAAACTACAAGCATAAAAACACAAATAGTATGAACAGGAAGTTGCTGTGTACAAACAAACAAACAAACAGCTGTATAATTTGTCTCATGTTTGCTGACACCAGAAGAGCATGTAATTAATTACCCCGCAGACGATTAGCTTACCCTAATATTGACAAACAGGGTTGACTCAGTTTTGATAGTGATTATGCGATGGCAGCGCAAACATTTGTCACGACTGTGTGTGTGTGGGCTTTGATTAAGCTTATGAGAGAGCACAACCCCTTCAAGAAGCCTTCTAGTAATCCTCCCGCAGTACGACACCATTGTCTGGCCGTGGGAGGATGCTAAAAAAGCGACGACAAATTAAGAGTGACCTTCATACAGAACAGAAGTGGCTTTTGTTTTTGTTTCCAGGGAAGGACGCCCGGCTCTATGTGTTCAGACTCAGCACGCTGAAGAGAGGCCTGGAGGAGAAGCAGCTCGTCAGAAGCAAGTGCGACAGCCGAGAGAACAAACTGGAGAAAACTAAAGGTACGACAATAAGGCTTGGAGGGGTATGCAAACTGGCTCAGGAGGCAGAGCGGGTCGTCCACTTATGGGAAGGTCGGTTTTGCTCTCCAGCTCCTCCAGTCTGCATGTTGCATTGTCTTTTTGCAAGATACTGATCCTCAAATTGCACCTGATGGCTCTTCCTTCAGTGTGAATGTGTTTCGGATGAGCAGGTTGGCACTTAGGCTCATAGACCCCCGCAATTAGTGCATAAATGTGCGTGAATGGCTGAATTGTAGTGTAAAAGCACTTTGAGTTTGTCAAAAGACTAGAAAAGCACCATATGAAAGCAGTCCACTTATCATTTATATCTGAACGATGAATGCCCTCGAAAAACACGAGATATAGAAATATTCAGAAAAATAAAAAACTGGTACTCTGTTAACCTCTCCTTGTTGCTTTTGTTTAGTTTTTACTTAAAATTGGCACATCTAGTTTTTCTCCGAAAAGAAGTTTGATAACACATATTATAACCATTAAACCAACAACATTTTAGACTTGTTTCTTGTCAGTTTTGGCAGAAAGATTAATTGAATATGTTTGTATAATGAATAAAAAGCAGTAAAGCTGGTAAACAACTTGATTTTTTAATGGAAATGGTGCTTTAAAAGATAGAATTTGAGAAGATAGAGAGCATTTAATCAGCCTAAAGCAGAGTATTGTGACCTTTCTGAGCGCCCTTTGTGCAAACACGTAACATTTGACCTGCTGTTGGTACAAAGCCAGCGGTCTGTGGCGGACGCATTGATCTGTGGGATGATGCCAGGGAACAACACCTACAGCAAAACACATGTCCAATGTACTCTGTCTCTCCATCTCTGCCCCCGAGTTTAACGGTCTAACGCAAATGGTCCTCCTCTTCGTCCCAGGCTGTCATTTGTACTCTATCAACACCCACCACGCCTCAGAGCTGAGGATAGTAGCAGCCATCAGGAACAAACTCCTCCTCATCACCAGGAAACATCCACGTTTCGAAGGTTTCAGCGCCGTGGCGTCGGGAGCGGACTCACCGGTGGAGGAGTTCCAATACATACGGGTACAAGCAACTGTATATGAAGTAATAAACAATCAGTTCATGGATGGAAAATAATAAACGAAAGGGAGACTGAAATGTTGATTCCATTTTAAAGCTGATTTCTTAACAAGGAAGATGCTATATGAGCTCCCTGCATATCACATACACATAAAATGCTAATGAAGGTGACTGGTTACCTCAGTTACTTAAATTTACAGCAAACACATAACTGCTTTTTAGGATAAAGATATATTAAATATCCAGTAAATCTGTTCATAAATTAGAAAATAAGCTCAATGTGACTCCAAAATTTGCCTGAAAATCATAACATTTTTAACTTTTTTCAACTTAAAAGTAATCCGGTAATATATTTACATACATCAATAGATATATGGCAAAAAGGAACTGCTAATATCTGACTGGGTTTAGTTTTAATGGTGCTAGTTTTCAAAATGTGAACAAATACAGGCTCAAACAATGGTGCTTAAGTTTTGGCCCACAGTGTTAATCACTAAATCCATAGCATAGAGTGTATGTAAACATATAAATATTTGTCTCTCTGTACAGTTTAAGATCCATTGCAATATCCCTAATTATTCTCATAATTATTACGGGAACTATAATTCTTAACCTTATGATTATCTACTTAGTTAGAAAAGTAAGACAGAAAACAATAAACAAAAAAAACTCAGTACTTTTTAAATGCTGTATTATAATAAGCTGAGGCTGTGAATGTTGAGGGGAACGTGGAGGGTCAAGGGGTCAGCAATCAAAATATCATACAAATACTGATGAGAGACTCATAAAGCTGTTAAAAGTATTTGAACAAATCTGTGTGTGTGTGAGCACTGAGGTCATCATGTACCATCCACCCATCAGGAGATCTGCCTGTGTGACCCGCCGGTGGTGATGGCGCTTGTGGATGGGCCAACGGGGGAAAACGACAACATGATCTGTGTGGCCTACAAACACCAGTTTGACCTGATCAATGAGAGCACCGGAGATGCTTACCGGTTACATCATGTAGACGCCAACAGGGTGAGGCACACGTTCAAACACACGCACACAAACACACACACAAGAGAAGGGACGTGCTGGTTTAATTTAACATTTTAATTCTGCTTAAATCATTTCTCCTTTGAGATTAATAACAAACTGTGGGAGGAATCTATCTTTTATTTTGCTTGGATGATTAGCTGATGCCTTGAGGGTCTGTGACAAAGCGTTATTTGTTAAAAACAGTCCCTCATACGTGACCTTTGGATCTTGTTGAAATGATTCCCCTGAACTGACTCGTCTCTGCCTGCAGGTAAATTTTGTAGCAGCCATTGATGTGTATGAAGACGGGGAGGCGGGTCTGCTGCTGTGTTACAACTGTGAGTCTCCCTTTAGCTCTGAACACTTAAGATGATTGATTTATGTTTCCTGTCTCTGCCGTCAAAGCCTTAATGTTTTTTTCCTCTGTTGCCGCACGTTTCTGAAATAAAAATCATAGCACAGACGGCTTTAGAATATTAAAAGTGGAGCGATGAATTATGAAAATGTAGCCACAAGCTTTATCTTTTGTCTGCTTTTTATGTCTGGATAATAGGACAAATAGCTCTCACATTTCTCTGAGTAACGGCAAAATGCTGCTCTCAGTCTTTTTTCAGAGAATAAAAGAAAGTGAATAATGTAATTTGAGATTTTAACCTGTTTTTTTTTGTGTGTGTGTGTGTGTGTCTTTCACAGATATTTGTTACTATAAGAAAGTTTGTCCGTTTAACGGCTCCACGCCGATGATCCAGTCCAACACCTCCGACTTCCACTTCAGCTGGAACCAGATGCCCAATGCTATTGGTAGGTTACCACGGCAACAAAGCCTGGGCCCCACCCTGCTGATGATCCTGGCCTGGCCGGAGCTTGCTGTCACCATGGAAACACCATGTGTAGCCACAAGCATCCAATTGGCCAGTGTGATTTTTGTGTGTGTGTGTGTGTGTGTGTGTGTCTATGTTTTTATCAATGCAGGAGGTGATGAAAAGCAAACACAGGTGGTACTAAACCTGTAACCCTGACTCTGCTGATAACAACATGCTGCTACTGTTGGTTGCTGTGCATCCTTTAATGTGCCCTCTTTTCACAGACACACACGCCAGCTTTAACACACACACACACACACATGTTGACGAAAGTCAATTTTTAGAAAATTAACTTCATTTGTACATTAATTTCCAAGAGTTTTACTCTATGAAAATGCCTAAATGTTAGCTTTTTTTCTCAATTAGAGGCACAGCTTTGTCCTGAATTGGAAAAGTCATCTTTAATTGAACTGGTCTGAAGTTTGATGGTGCACAAAAATAGCATACACACTCGAAAACAAGCAATAACAAAAAGTACTGAGTGATTAAACAAATATGCAAAACCTAATAATGTGTATAATGTGCAAGATGTCGCTTAATGTGACAAACAACTGCAAGATTTATTTCCTGACTCTCTAGTTCATCTCAACTCTATTAAGCGTTTTAGTGTCTTTCAGCTAATTGTTTTAGTTTTTATCATCTGTGACTATTTTGGTTCTGTCTGCAATATGCAATTACACTTGATTAAGAGTTAGTGAGTTATTGGAGAACCAAACAGAGTAAAAAAAGAGACTGATGATTGAACGATTCATCAGGTGACCAGAAATACAACTCTACATGAATGCTGTGTTTGACAGATGTGTAAATAAGCGACTGTTTGCCAAGATGTTACCATAAAACTTGTAATGTAAATACATGGCACTTGTATGTTGACACTGTTTACCATGTTGAGCTGCAGTTCAGTCTCATTGTACATTTTATATCTAACAGAGGAGAGTGGAAGCCTCTAAAGCCACAAGGAGAGATGCTCTGTCTGCTTCTTATTTTTCTGCATAGAACATTTTAAAATGCCAGTCAGGGTGAAACTATCAAATGTCTCTTATTGTGGGAATTAGGTATTTGAGTGACATTATGTGTTTTAATTTCTTGTTTTTTTCAGTCAAACAAGGTTAGATCTTGTTTAGGGTTGCTGTGTCCCTGTTGCCCTCTGTTGATCCTCTGCAGCTGATTTTCTCACATGCTCTTGCTGTCTTTGCAGTTTGTGCGTTTCCCTACATCCTGGCCTTCACAACGGACTCCATTGAGATCCGACTGGTGGTCAACGGCAACCTCGTGTACACAGCAGTGGTCCCAGAGCTACAGCTGGCTGCTTCACGGGTCAGTATGATCAGCAGTTAATACTATATTATATCCAAGCCTTGCTTCTGTTAACAATATACACTCCAACTTATGCAAAAATGTATTTTATATAGATTTTATGCCCGAAACTGGTCAGAAATTAGGTAATCAGTGGGTAGAAATGCATCATATTTGCTCCTACAACACACTTTCGCTATAGCAGGAGCCCTTTTCGCTGTTGAGTGTTTTCAGTGTTAGATGGTCCCAGTCTGTGTTGTAGAAGTAGCTGTCTCAGCTTTCTCATTTCAATCAATCTTTATTACCCTGGTGGGAAATATGGCTGGCAATCTGCATGGCTACAAAGCAATAATACACACATAATTCATACAAGTAGATAATTTAAAACAGACCGCAGTGCACCTGGCACAAAACAAGTACTTTTTCCTTCTCCGTCCTGGTTTGATCTCTTTGTTTTTGTCTTATTTTTCTTCATGTTTTACCTTCAGCCTCTATCATCTCCGTCCCTTTTTACCCCCTACTATTTTCTGGCATCATTACACGGTCGCCGTGTCTCTGTATTGAGTTCATTTTTTTCTCTATATCCTGTTTTTCCACCCGCAGTCGGACATCTATTTCGTTTCCTCGGCTCCGGTGAGCTCAGCCTCAAACTGCAGTTCAAGAGACACCAGCTCCCAGAGTTCCCCGCAGACGCCCACCGGCTACGAGATGCCCGTGTTCCCCTCGCCGCTCGGTGACGGTAAGCCCCGCGCAGCAAAAGCACCAGAGGATGTTGATACTAGTGCTTCAGTATGAGCGCTTCTTAAATGTCAGTGCTGCCTGCAGATATGTCTGACTTTGGACGCTGCTGAGTTAGCTGAGAGCTCCGAGATCCATTTACATAAACTTGTCTCAGCAAAACGACTCATTTCTTTCTCACATTGAATCATGTGTAGTTTTTTAGATTGCTCCCGTCATTATGACCTCATCCTTTCTCGCTACATAATAAAGACATAACTTAGTGTTATGGCAGTTATGAAACTTCTTGTTGCTCCTTCAAGTGACGCCGAGAGAGATTCATATCTTCAGAGAGTCTCTCTTTTAGAATATTTTTTACTATGACTAATGTAAGGCCAATAGTTTGAAATAGCCCACGAACTACAAATCTGAACTGCTGACTATGCACCAAAGATTTCATGTCAGTATTAAGCCAGCTACAATTTGCTTTTATAACCAGACTTACTTTTACAGGCAGCTAACTCTCAGATTTCAGAGCATCATATAACATCCAAAACAAACAGCTTTCATTATACTTGTTGCAACATGAATACAAACTTCATCTATGAATGAACGTGGAGAAAGATTTGTGTTTATGTAAATGTAATTTGTAGTTAAAAGGTTCAGATATTCAAAAGCATTGTTAAAGTTTTATTAAAACCACAGATTACAAAAAGAGGAACAGACTTATCACGCACGAACCTCCCACCAACGCCACCATTCAAGGGGCACACCGAGTGTCCTCAGAGGCAGAGGAGGTTTTCAAGGGTGACTGAGGATCAATACGAGTCCCTCAATCCCACCCTCTCACCCTCTTTCACCCCCTCCTTCATCTTTAATTGTGTATTTGACCATTCAGCCTCTCCCTTTCCCATGGCTGACCTCTTCCAGATTGATACAACTGTCTGAAATTGGGGCATATTTTAAAGCTGTCGTTAATGTTTTTAATGACAAACAGGTTTGTCTTTCAGCGTTAGCAACATACTGATGCATCATGACACCTTCACATTGTTCATTTCTTTCTAAGCTGTTAAAAGGGGCATGAAGTCATCCTCAAGTGCATCCATGTAACTCTGCGACTCAGTCTCATTGAAAAGTTGTGAAATTGAATCTGTAGAATTCATTTACATTGGCACAAATTGTCCATTTCTGTTTCTGATAACTGATAGGAAACTTGTGTCTATTTTTCTCAATGTGAAAAGATGTGTTTCTTACCTTTGACTGCTGTTGTTGCTTAAATTTACCAGAAACTGGACTTAAAACACTGGATTCTGGTGTCACAGTCTTGCACAATCTAATGCAGTTCATAATTATACTGTTTCATTCCCAAGAAGAAACATCATGCAGACGTAAAAGATGCTTTTTGTGAGTGTTTTAATGAACAGCAATAAATCTATATTGAATTCCAACAACTGCAGTCATAGACAAGGCTTAAGGAAAAAATTCAAAGTGCCCCTGTTGTGTGCTCCATCAAGGTAGACTTTTCTCTGTTTTCCTAAGGGGTTGGTGTATTTACGGGTCCTATTAAGACTAACAGGGAGGAATGTTTGGCTGTCGCCGCTGCAATTAGCCGGGGACGAGCTTTATGCTTTTAGTCTGGTTCGGGTAATCATTTCTCTCCAAGGGATTCTTATTTCTCTCCTGCTTTAACTGGTTATGCATATGATTCTGCATTATCAGAAGCTGTACACCTAATAGAGAATTTACTGCGTGTGCTTGTGTGTGCGCGTGTGTGTGCCTAAATGTATGTCAAAGTGTGTGTTCAGTTTGTGTAACCCTCTTCTTCATCCCTGGTTCAGATTCTATACGGATCCCCTATGGTACCAAGCTTTCCCTGTACATGTCTAAGGATGCCGAAGGTACTGCAGGTTTCTCCCAAAACTCGTCCGTGAAAAACGCTCATAACGCTGCCCCACTAACATGCACACGCTCCCAGAGTGTATCACCCTGTCTGCTCCAAGGCAGCATGTTGACTTGAACGTTGGTTGAATGTTAAGTGAACAGTATGTCTTCCCCATCCCCCCCCCCATGCCCCCTCCTTCTATCTCAACTAATTGAAGCATTAGTGTGTGAGAGAGAGAGAGGGGAAAAAGGTGACAGAGAGCAAAAAAAAGTGAGGCAGGGGGAGATAACGACGATCAAGGCTGAGGGTTTTTTTTTTTTTTTAAATTATGGGGGAAAGAGAGAGGAGGAGACGCAGAGAAGGTATGCAGGAGTGTGAGAGGAAGAGGAGGGGTTGTGTACAAGCAGGAGGTTGGGAGACAAGGAGGGAGAAAAAGGGAAAGAGGGAAGGAGAAGACACGTCTGCCGCAGCATGATTTACAGATTGCACTGTCGCCATGGAGACTTTTGTCAGCCCTCTGTTCGATCCAAAGTGGTCGTCCAAACCGGTGGGGGTTTATAGCAGAGGGAGGGGAGGGGGGAGAGAAAGGTGGAAGGGGTGCTGACAAAAATCCCATCCTCTAACTGCCTGCGCGACTGCCGTATCTGCTCCTTGGGGAGGGTTTCATCTGATGTAATCGCATCAGTAATTTGAACAAGATGCTATTACTGATGTGGCTTCTAGCCGCCACCTTCATCCACTGGCTGAAAACACACGCCACAAGACCTGCAGCAAAGCAGCTCTGGAGAATTCGACCTCAATTAGCTCTGAACGGCGTAATATTTGTATTTAATTCATTTGCCAGTGTGGCGGGTTATTGCAATGTGTGTGACACTTCCCCTGGTCCAGAAACGCATGTGGAATATATTGTTCTCTGTGACTATATATTCCAAATAACTGCATGCTTTCCTGCATTTTGGTTTATTGTCATTTTTTTGCCGTATGACAGCAGGTACAGGAAAGAGGATCTTTAACAGCACTAACACAGTGTACCTGTCAAACGCCACCAGTGATCCTCTGTTTTTTTTCTACGTGGCTTCTTTACTCACCTCTCAACCGCTGACATTTCGGACGATCAGGTCCTCTTTGTGCGGTGTAGCCTTCGCATTAATTCAGTCTCATCTGTGTTACTACCAGCCTGTCTCAGCAGAGCAGAGTGTGGCTGCTGTACTGCAATGCTGCTCCCTGATGGCACAATTAGACACTGCAGGCTGGCTCGCTGCAGCTCCACAGAACAATTGTGCCGTTTAAAAACTTCAAACATCCATTTAATGTGGCCCAAACAGACTTGAAGCAGTTATTGCCAGCTAAATAATAGATGGTCTGCTATAAATGGCTGCAGCTGAACATTTATATTACAGTAACTCTCTGGATGATTAATTTTAAGATCAAATGCTCTTTCAGTAAATAGAGACTATTATTCACTCTATTATCATTGTGTTTAATTAAATGGGAGGTTTGGTTCTGTTGTATCAGCTTGTCAACCTCCAGATTTGTGTGAGGTTAAGTGTTTGAATTAAGAGACACTTTTGGGTTTATATAAGTCAGAAAAGATCATTTTGCACTTTTAATATTTAAACCACATATTACATATACTCAAATTAAAGTTACTTTACTCCGAGTAAGACTATAATATTTATATTGATTTTTTACAGCATTCATTTCACTGTGCTTGAAAAAAATGCTTGAGGTAACATATTTATAATAATAAAACACTTTGTCACTTTTGTTTTTGTGCAGCACAGTTAGGTGCTGCAAATTGCTGTTTCAGCTAGTTTTTTGTTTTGGAAATTTTTCCTGTAGGTGCATTCAAGGACTCTTTTAAATGTACAAAATGACAAGTTCATATTTTTCTTTTCAACAACATTAACAGAAGTACTTAGTACTGAAGAACATTAGATGCTGCAGTCAGCCAAATGTTACAAGGTCTTTGAATGCACCAGCTGGAGGGTTTCAAAGTTTGACATTTTGGGAAATATGCTAATTCATGTTCAAGATCGATGCCACTCTCATGTCATATGAGGACACTGGAGAAGGCAGTGGGCAGTTAGCTTAGCTTTACTTAGCATAAGGACGCAGGGGGAGGCAACTAGCCTCAGTTTGTACCTGTTATGTAAAGCAGGTGAGCAACTGTTTCTCCAAAAGCCAAATACCTGGTGATGTTTGAAAAACCCAGAAGGTAGGTTAACAAAACAATCCCCAAAGACACCTCTAACCATCTGGATGAAACGATATCCCATCTGTTGCTCAATATAAAACAATTTTAAACCCACTACTCAAGTTGAAACTCTGTTTCCTATCCAATTGACCAGCTGCCATCTTTGTTTGGATTAGGAAACACAGTTAAAAAAAAAGGTAAAAGGAATGTTAACAAGCAACAAAACAAGTAACAACAGAATGTGTTTTCATTTTGGACAAGTCTTTTTTGGCTCTGTGACTTGAATGCAGCTAATGTTAACAAATGAGAGGCAAAAACTGTAGAAACAACCAGCCACACTTGACTTTTCATACTTTGTTTTTAAGCAAATCATCTAAAAAATGAGTGCTCGTAAATTTTAGAGGCGCTGGTAAACAGATTTTTTAGTTTTTTTAAGCCATGGACAGTGACAGGCTGGCCTTTTCCCTTTTTCTCCTGTCTTAATGCTAAATTAGGCGAATTTACATTTCATTTTAGCTTCATATTTCACAGACAGACATGTGAGTGGTATAGCATATTCATATTTCCCAAAATTTTAAACAATTTCACAAGTTTGGGAAACCCTACTATACAACATTAATATAATTTGGTCAAAAATCAAATACAACTTGTACAGTAGTTGCATGGAAGGTCGAAATAGATATAGTAAGCTTCAAATATATATGCATTTGAAGCTAATGTGTAAAAAAACACTTTAGAGGCATCAGGCCATGAGTTTCATACATTTCTCTTTTAACTACTGCATGTTTCTTCTCACTTTTATATCTCTTTTACATGACATTCTGTTCCAATCTTTACTCTTTATATCTCTTGTTTCGAATCTTCTCCTGTCACCTGCCTCTGTCCTTCTTTCTGACTTTACTCCCTGCTCTCTTCTTTCTCCATCCATTTCCTCCTCCCAGGTGAAGCAGCATGTAAACACATGTTCAAGATCCCTCTGTGTAACTTGGTCGGCCGCAGCATCGAAAGACCCCTCAAATCCCCTCTGGTCAACAAGGTGCTGACGACACCGGCCCCTGCCATGGTGCCCCCAACTCCCCTCATCTCCGCCACACACTCCCTTTCTCTGTCACGCATGGAGATCAAAGAGATAGCCAGCCGCACAAGAAAAGAGCTGCTTGGTAAAGTAACAAATTCATATTCTTTGAATCTAACAATGACAGATGTTAAAGCAACAGTTTGGAAAATAAGCTTATAAACTTTCTTGTTGAGACCTTAAGAATTTCATTTTAAATGCTAAATATGACGCTACAGCTAGCAGCCGGTTAGATTAGCATTAAAACTTGAGGCAGAGGCAAACAGCTGGCCTGGCTCAGGCTGAGGTAACAAACCCCACTTCAAATGCCTTTAAAACTTCTAATAAACAGGTTATATTCCTGATCATTTCTTAGTCAAAAGAAGTGATGGTAAAAAAAAAGATGAACAAAGCATCTTCACTTTCTTCTTCTTTACAAATATCAAGCCAATATAATGACATGATTCACAGCAAGAGTCTGTGCAGCAGTGATCAGGTGATGGAGCGATGGTCCCACCCATGTAGCTGCCTAATCTCATTGCAGGGTCGGCTTAGCTGTTAAAGTATGATGTCATGCTCCCTTCTATTGACATCAAATAACTGATTAAAACCAAACTTATCAGAAAAGAAAACTCCTGAACACACACCTGCGTGATGCTGACATCTTGCAACATGGAGGGGTGGGATTTATGACCTATACTGCAGCCAGACACCAGGGGGAGATCAAGATGTTGTAGCTTCACTCTTTGAGAAGTGTCATGTCATCCATCTTCTCCTAGGCAATGATTATGAGTTGTGGAGCCAAGAAACTGTCAAGAACACAACCCCCTCTGTGAAATTATATTATGTTTTTATGCTTCGTTTTTTTATGAATTAACCAAAGGTGTAACATGTTTATTATTGTGTTTTTGAAGTGCTTTAAGCAGAATTTTGTTGCCTTTAAAAATAGCCAGGCTAGCTTTTTTTTAATCTGCTTTCAATCTTTATGCCAAGCTAGGCAAAACGGCTTTTTGCCTCAGCTTTATACTTAAGAGAAAGATTTGAGTGATTTGCTAATCTCATTGTATTCAAGAAAGAGGATAAACATATTACCCAGATGTCATACAATTTTTTAACTTGTGCATTTTCTTCTACTTCACACCAACAAAGGCTTGACAGAGGAACCAAGTGGGAAGCCAGACAGTGTAACATTCAAACAGAGGAAGACAAGCAAGAAAAACACTGAGGAAGAGCCCAAAGCGCGAGCACTGACGTCAACAAACAGCGACAGGTGACGGTGACACATTCAGCAGCAGCATTTCTAGTTAACAGATGCATTATGTTATCTGAGCTCAGACATTTGTTTTTGTCGGACAACAGGTTAGCCTTAGAGTCCGTTGAAACAGACCTGGACGTCCAGCTGCACTGTCAGTCCAGTTCAGAGACGGAGCCAGAGAAGGTGGTGCTGCGAGCTGAGAGCCCGCCCCTCGCCAGCGCATTCGCCCTCTCCACGTCCTTTGAGGAAGACGTCCTGGACCTTAAGTGAAGACAATCCCATCGTGCACTTCTCTGCCCACCCACTCCTGTACTGTCTCCATTATTTTATTGTTTTGGTTTGTTCACTTTTAATTTGTTGTTTGTTGAGTTTTTGTTTTTTATTTTTAAATTTTTGTTTATATTCCTGTATCTTGGGTCTCCCAATTCATCAGACAAGATGGGTGCAGTGGGAGTTAGAAGATTTGTCTGTGTGCGTGTTTGTTTTCACGAGCAGTCCCTCAGCCACTGTGTTTCGGGTGTTGGTGTTGCCCCGCAGCAAATAACCCAAAGAGGCGATGAGGTTATGTAAGATGCCGTGGTTTATTCAGAGTGTTGCAACAACCTTGAGATAATGTTAGCGGTCTGATCCCAAACCACAAACTGAATGTAAATCTGCGCACCGAGGCACGACAAAACTCTCGTTCACAAAGCCCTCCGAAGTTGCTAGAGCTTAATATGTGTTGTATATTATGTGATGATTTCCAATCCGCTTTCAAATGTTGTATGATATGCATATGTATGTGTACATCTGTTTATACATGAAAATGCATACACTGTGACAGGTGTGTATGCCTGTCATGTCTGTGATGCATATTTATAGATATATTATAAAAAAAATCATTTTATTCCCATATTTAGTAAAAGTATGATGTTTTATGCACCTGCACATATTAGTCCTTATTCCTCTCCTATTCACAGTATACAGGTAGACAGGGCTGGAGGCAAAGTCTCCCACAAGTGCCATTTCCCAGCATCCTCCACTATAACAACCACCGTATTCTGGTGTCTGACAGTAGCAGCCATGATTGTAGTCCACATTAGATTACTATGGTGACCCACAACTCCATTCAGTTTGGATTATTTCATCTAAAAGAGGCGCTCTCTCAAAGCCACGTGCACTCAACATTTTATCCTAAAAAAATGAGCCAATCTTAAATCTGCATGGCCTACCTTTGCTACAAGTATTTTGTCTTTTGCACAAAAATATAGCTTGTATGGGAAACACAAGGTCTGCAACACAATATCAAACACAGCAGCATAAAGCAAACCAGAACCTGGGATGACAGAAATATTGAGGATATTTTAAGATTTTTTGACCCCTGACTGTCATGTGTGATGGTCCAAGGTATGAAGGTACAGGAAGGGAATTACAGACAAAATGACAAATTTTAAATTAAAACTAAAGTAAAAATACAGTATATTGTCATAAACAAAAATGTTAAAAGCAGTTTTGTCAAAAATATGACTGGGCTAAAACTACTTTGACTGCTAACTACACTAAAATAAAACTACTTGTCAAATAATTTTAGTCTTTGTCATTTATTACACTTGGAAGGCACAGGAAGGTAACAATTTCCAAAGTGGTCCAAATTTTAAACATTAATGTAAAATTTAATATAATATTGATTATATTGCACAATTTAGGTGTACCTTTTAGAAACTGTTGGATTTACACAGCTAAAGAGTGAAAGTAAATTAAAACTAAAGAACTGTTAAATAAATTGTTTAAGTAGAATTAAATACCAAAATAAGTGTGCGTAAAAAAATATTTTAAAAAAGTGATCCTATAAGGGATTCAGCATTTGAAATTGAATGTTTTCTTTGATTTTAAATCTTAGCCACTGAGAGTTTCATTCCTGCTCCTGGGAGCTAACATGCCCTGCTGGTTTCATTCGAGATGTCCACTAAAAGACTGATTTACAGCTGTTAACACCTGGTGCAGGGACGCAGCTTTGATATATGGGCCAATTACCCAGACACTGGTGACACTCCAATTTTATTTCCCATACCACTATGTGTCCTCTGACAAATGTCTACACACCTGCATATAGTGTATTTTACTGATCTGTTGTCAGATACATTCCTAAATTTACTTCCCTGACTTTCATCACTGTTGTGATTATTATTTAAATTTGAACTTAATCCTGCTTCAAACTCTAATAGTGTGAACTCAAAGGTAAACTCCAGTATCTATAGAGGTATTCTGTTTCTTAAAATGATGGATGCTACTTTTCCCATCATGCAGCCTGATGGCGTCTCTCATTAGACCTCACCAGAAATTTTAGCAAAGCACAATAAGAGACCTTTGTAAGCCCACTCCTTTTTCCACATTGGATCCACAAAAACAAATGTTCACAGTAATATGTCAAATGTCAAAGTTTAGCCAATAGGTATAACGCTCTCTGAGTAAGAGTTTGAGTGGTACCTCTCAGTTTAATCAATATTAGCCAACCTGTCTGACCCAGGAGTCACTCACTGTCAGTTGCCATCACCACGTCAACCGATAATTGCATTAATTGCACACAGCTGATTGAGATTTACTGATTAGTCTGCGTCTCTGGTCTCTGTGGGCTCTTTGTCACTCATCACTTGTGTTACCCTTGTTCCACCTCAGACACTTGAATTCTCATTACACCCAAGCTTAAGTAAGTCTTTACACTAATACCTTCAATTTAGCATCTTTTTGCTTACATTAAATTCAGCATTTTTTTCCTTTCATTCCATTCTAACTCCTCATACTCCTTCTTAAAGTTTCCCCCTTTATAAAATAAAGCCAGCAGTGCTGTTCAGCTCCCAGTGTTAACTTCTCAGCTGACATTAATTCTGAGTATAAAAGACTTATTTCGTAGCCTACTGAGCACCAAAAAGTAAAATCAAGTCCCTTGAGTCAATGTGGATGTTGACTCTAGCATGAAGTAGGAAAAATTATCTGAATAATAAACACTAGACAGCCTGTAAAAGAAAAGGTGACAGCTTTAAGAATCCACTAATAGTGGGGCAACAAACTGGAGGTTATGGTTCTGTCTTTGCTAATATAGGTATGAGAGCGCCTCTATGTGGTGGCTTCACAACACAGCAGCCTTCAGATCTTGCATGAGCCTCCTCCTCCTTTCCCCTCACACCTCCTCTGTCCTCCTGCCTGTCGCAGTGTGAACCCCTCCTACACTATAAGACAACTCAGAAAAACTACTAAGGGAAGAAGAAGAAGAAGAAGATGACGACGAAGAAGAAGAAAAGTGGGTTGGGAGGGATTTTTTTAAAGGTGATCTACTTCAGTGTTTATTTCTCTGAATGAGTGTGGGTGACTGGGGGATGCCTGGCAGTTACAATTTGTAACACTGCTTTGATGTTCCTATTTCTCCTGTATTTCTGTCAAGTAATCTTTGTTCCTACCTCCCCTTGGCATTTTTACTGTTTTTTTGTTTTGTTTTATATTGTTTTTTTGTTTTGGGTTTTTTTTTTTTTGTATTTGGATCTCTATTTACTGTTTAGACTGTTGCTGAACCTCTCTGTGATATCAAAATGAAAGAAAAATTAACAAAAAAAACACCAAGTGTCTTAAAATATTGTATCGCCATCGTTTTTAATGCCAAGTACTACTTGTAAAATGTTTGTGCATCAAATGTGGCCTCAAATGAAACTGAACTATATTATGATTATTATTATTATTATTATTATTATTATTTGAGCAATTATTTTGAACAAGTGCTGTAGACCACTGCTGTGAAAGTAGTCGATTCTGTTCATTGATATGTAATAAATATTTATGAAATTTGAAATGATTGGCCTGTTATTGTTTTAGAATTTCGAGGTTTAACAAATTATAAATCCTGCACAGGAAACGTGAAACTGTGGGACCACCGACAGAGTCGTTGCTATGCAACGGCGTCTAGATTCCACTCAGGCTAACAGTTTAGCTAGCTAACGAACGGATAACGGGATGCAGGAAATACCACCGCATGACGTTAAGATTAACCTAATGAAAAGATGGGACTGTTGGAAAATATCAAAAATTTGCGCCGATAAGATTCTAAATTACTAAGAAAACCTCTGATTTTCAAAAAACAACAATATAATACTGACCATACGCGCCAACAGCTGACTTTTTCCATGGTC
This sequence comes from Acanthurus lineatus, assembly GCA_029814665.1. Taxonomy (NCBI): domain Eukaryota; kingdom Metazoa; phylum Chordata; class Actinopteri; order Acanthuriformes; family Acanthuridae; genus Acanthurus; species Acanthurus lineatus. The sequence continues at coordinate 17,536,222 of JAPZDV010000011.1, read as the reverse complement.
TCTGCCATCTCTGAAAATGTTATCAATATGTCACAACTCGTAAACTCGAAGATTTTAGAAATTTTCTGTTTTTAAAGTCGTATATATGGCATGTCGAATGTTAAATGGCATTCATTTGGACTATTCTAATAAATATGATAACACGTCCATATCTGAAGGCAGCGTTGTAACGTTACTTGCCAAACATCAGTATGACAGCAAAGTCACCAGGAGCATGTTGGCATAGCAACGCTTGCATGTGCCGTAAAGCATGACTGTGCTGAGGCTTCCTTACTCCTCACAGAGTCCCCAGCTCACTGTTTTAGTTTTTTTGTTTTCATTTTGTTTTTCAGTTTATCTCACTCCGAGGTGATACAGTTTTAATGTTTGTTCTCTTTTCTAATTTTTAGTTCCTCCTAATTTTATCCTTTTTTTGACTTGATTTAATACTTTCTTCATTTGAGATAATTGAAACTAGGCTCTTGTCACATGTGACAGCTCTGAATTTTCACCCACTGCAAAAAGTTTGCAAAAAGTGGTGGATCAAGTTTTAGTAGTTTTAGTTTTAGTTTTAGTAAGTCAGTAATTATGGTGGCACATTTTTTATACACATTTCTGTAAACAAGCACAAAAGCACAAACATTTTAATTTTATCTTGTTTTCAGACGGCTTTGGTAGCCGTGCACCATGACTTTAAATCACTCGCTGCACTAACCTCAAACTTTGCTCAAACCTTTCATCACTATGAACTGCTAATAACATGTTAGCATCAGTCGTGAGAAACAGTCTACAAGCACAGACATACATGAAGCCACTTAAAGTGTAATTTCAGATCAAAGTGTGTCTGCCTTTGTGGTATTTATTGTAATTATACAAAAACAAAACTGGAATGTCAGCTGTCTTACCAAGTACCAGTGTAGTAGCTGTGCTACTGTATTATGAGGAGTTCATACATAATTATGCAGGGGACCACACAATTTGTTTTGCAGAAGAATGAAAATTGGAATAAAGCAGGTCTAACTTCTAATTATCAGTTGTGGAATGTGTAGCAATGTATTCACTAAAGAACTGTTCATAATCACAGATTTGAAGCATCGTATTTTACGTTTTTTACTAATTTCTGGGTGGAAATATTTTACTCATTACTTAAGTTCCTTTTCCAGATTTTTTTCGGAGTTTAAAAAAACAAAACATATGATGAGTGCAACACATGGTTTTAAGATCAAGCAAGTGGATCGTAACCTCAGTCATTTAGAAAAACTGTCTGTCATTTATGAGTTTTTATCAGCTCCACCAATGTCTACTATTTCAAAAAAGCTCAAATAAGAGATTTTTTTTTTAAAGGTCAATATTTGACAAATACAAACAAAAAATGCTTTTTACTTTATCAGGATTTTTAATGCAGGACTTGTACTTGGATTGTAATTTTTTAAATGTTTTAATTTGAAACTGAAATAATAGATTTAGGGAGGAGCCTGGCTGTATTGGAAACAGATTGTAAACACTTACACATCACTGCCTTTTACATTGTCATGGTGAGTTTTTTAGATTCTATTATACAGCCAGCAATTACAGAGCAATATTATCATTTATTTGGAGTCAACCTTTTTGGCCTCTTGATGAATATAAGACCAATATTCACTGTCTTTTTGCTCTGTGTTTAATCTCTAGCAACTACTGAATAATATCTGTCTCTTAGCTGCTAAATGTTCCACTATGCCCATCACTCAGTCTCTAGCTGTGCCTGTCTGCTGTTTGGTACTGAGCAGGCAGCATACAGCTGTTTTATAAGAGTATCTTTTGTTAAGAGCAGCTGCTTGGTGCAACCAAATATGATGCTATTAGAGCAAACCAAATCAGCAAAGTTGTGGGTCAGACGGCTAAAACCTGACACAATGTTTTCTAACTGTCTTTTGAAATAATGTTACTGTACAAACATCTATTGCAGTATTATTAAGTGTTGATAGAGCTGATTGTGGCCACAAAGCGGAAGTTAAAATGATGCAACTTCCCTTTGATAATATAAGGAGAATGTTTTTTGCTTGGTTTCTCACTAATTGAAGCTGGTGCTGCCTCTTTCTGCTTTCTCCTTGATGCAGTAGCCAGAGGCGGACCTACACTCACTGAACAATGGACCCTTCCATGACCCTTCCATCCAACGTAAACTGCTTAAAGTGTAATTTCAGATCAAAGTGTGTCCACCTTTGTGATATTTACTGTAATTATACAAAAACAAAACTGGAATGTCAGTTGTCTTACCAAATTTTATTACAGTATTATTAAGTAAAGGATTTGAAAACCTCTTGCAAAAGTGTTGATAGAGCTGATTTTGGCCACAAAGCGGAAATTAAAATGATGCAACATCCCTCTGATAATATTAATATTATAAGTGTTTTTTGCTTGGTTTCTCACTAGTTGAAGCTGGTGCTGCCTCTTTCTGTTCTCTCCTTGTTGCAGTAGCCAGAGGCGGACCTACACTCACTGAACAATGGACCTTTCCATCCAACATAAACTGATCTCCCGATGAGGACCAGCGAGGGGCAATGAAAACAGAGCTTTGTGAGAGTGATCACTTGATCTAGCTTGTAAAACCAAATAAAAGGAAAATGGAAAATTTTATGTGCAGTCGCCATAAATTTCCTGTTACTCCACACATTGTACTGCACTGAGGTTTGTGATTTTTGTGTGTGTGAGTCAGGGCTCGCAGCTTATTCAGCCACATAGTTCATTGGCTGAGAATAAGAGTGGAAAAAAAGAGGAAAAATTAGACTATAGGGAAGAGGATATGTCTTGTTTCCTTTCACCCTGAAGGTATGGGCATGTTGAGACGACCGCAGCACTGACACATACACAGGATATAGACACACCCCTCTTACCCCGGCCCTGGAATTAGCTTTATGTTTCACCCAGATGATGTGTTGTTAAACACTTAAAGCAACGGATTAGACTTTTCCAATCCTCCCACCTTCTCTGGTTTTGTTGTTTTTCTTTTGTTTGGAATTAAAAAAAACTCCACAATCACAAAACATGGCAGCTCTGTAATTTTAAGTTTAGTCATCACGGGTTGGATTACCATGAATACAACTTAAGGCTAGGAAATTCTTGCTTGGTTTCGATAGTGGTGAACCAAAGCATGCATCAAACTGATGTTAACTAAAGCAGTCTCACGTGTGCAGCAAATATCCAGCAGCAAAGGAAAAAACCCAACCTGACCTCTATTTGGTCTCAACCAGCACCGTCATACTATGAACGTCCCATAAAATATATTTAACCTTACCAATGATTTCATATATGCAATATAATTTTTTTAAAAGTCATTTGAGAACCAATTCTCATTTACAATGAACTGAAGAATTACCAAAAAAAGCCAAGCTTGGTAAAAAACCCATTTTACTAACACCCCTTTCTTTTTCCTGAGTGCTTGCTTCAGGCTATCAAGGTATGTCACACCTGCTGGAGTCTTGCAGCTGCATGCTTACATGTGCACCTCATAAAAACACAACTCCAAAAGTACACCTTAAATAGACCCTTTCCACCAAAGTGTAACTCATTCATCAAAAAATAAATTGGTTCCCTACTGAAACAAAAACGAACTTGTTTTCCTTTGGCACAGAGGTTGGGGTGTTCAACTCTAGAGGTTGCTGTGCTTTGTATCACTGCCCTCTGTTGGTGATCTTTGATTAAAGTGTGTCTTCTCAAAATAATACAAATTCAGGCTGATTCAAAAGCACCAAGGTTTCAAGAAATCCAAACACAATGAGTTCAAGCAGCAGAGCTCAAAGAGATAGTGATTGGTGAGGTGTTTTTCTTTCAAAACAAAAGCACACATAAGTTTCCTGTATTAGTCTGTTTTTTTTTCCAGCTTTGCACAATCAGTGTGCATGTCTTTTTTCCCCTCAGTGAGATGGATGCTTTCCAGTTCCCTCATAGAGCCTAATACAAGTCACACAGGAGGGAGATATAAGCAAACTGGAGATGAGCACTTTAATCAAACTGCAGCGGTTAATTTCTAAAGTTTGACACGACCACACGCACTGCGAGTCTGTTCAATATGAACACATAACTGTCAGGATGTCTTTATGGCTTCCCAGCACCCTTTGGGCCCCTCAACATACAACAGCACAAGCCAAAGGTCTTACATAATAGGTGAAGGAATGCTGGAGCTCTGCCGCGGACTTCTGGATCACCTCGCTCTCACAGACAAACACAGGCAGAAAGTGGGGCCCTGTCCCCATAAAACCAGAGCAAACTGTCTCTGCACAACCAGGAAGCTCCTTAATAAATGAATAAATGACTGAACTCTGGCACATTCAAGTAAACTCTGCTGCACTTATGAATTGTTTTATTATCTACAAAAAGGACATTCAAAAACATCACTGTATACATCAATCGAATAATAAATTACTACAATACTTAAAAATTGCCTTGAAATATGTCTTCACATACAATAACAGTACCACAAAAAAGTACTTTTTTTTCTTTTGCTTCAGGTTGTTTTTCTCGGTTCAAACTCACTTTTAAGACTCCTTTTCTTCTTTCTTAAAAGGAATTACGGACACAAAGTAAAAGCTTCCAGCTGTGTTTCTCTAAGTGGTATCAAGTCTTCAACACGACATCTGTCATCACGCCAGGACCCATTACGCTTTTGTTGAAACATAGTATGCAAACAAATGTTACTAGACCAGATGGATTATCCAGGCAGGAAAGAGATAAAGCCACGGAGGACACAACACTGCATAAATGGTGGTTTGTGTTGTGTGTAAACACAACTGGGGGCAGATATGGCTTAAGTTAAATGTCTATGTTGGTCATTCAGTGAGTTTTAAAATTCCATAAAGTCCTTTGAAATTTAAAAAAAAACTGGTTAAAAGCACAAAAACAAGCATCAACCTTCATTTGCAGTTTAAATACAGTGCAAGATGTTAACTTCAAATAACTTAAACCAGACTCTCACAGTTCAATCTTGTAAATAAAACAATAAAAATAATGAAAAAATCTCACAAAACTCAGCTGTATTGCAATCTCACACCTTAGTGTGCATTGCACTCTCACTTTCTTTCTTGTCATTTATGTACAGGAGGAGGCCTCACTCAGTTATCCTCCTCTTGCCTTGGAATTTTTCGCCTGATGCAGGTCACAGATTGTAACCACCATCTTTTCTTGCCAGGAGACCACCTCCAGTTCAGGCCCTCAGGTGTGGATATTTAGGCATAGGTTACGACTGCCATCAGGATCTGCACAGCCATAGAGACACAAGGTACTTGTGCGATGGTGTAGGCCAGCGAACGGGTCGGTGCTCGCAGGGCGCACAGGTAGGCAATGCTGTGCACCATACGACCCAGGAAGAAGACCAGGAAGTGAAAGCGGGCCACAACCAGCGATGGTCCAGTCATGGAGTAGATGGCACCAAGGAAGAGGAAGGGGTAGATGTTCTCCATGTCGTTAACATGAGCTCTACGGGAGAGAAAAGGCAATTTTTTTCAGACACACATCTGTTTTCACTAACCTGTAATGTTGTGACTCAGCTGTCTGTGATGCAGTGAATGATGTCATAGCGTTAAGCATTCTTTGCTAATTCAATGGACTCTTTTATATTCTGAAACAAGGTATTCATAAGAATTTATGATCTGAAGGGTGAGAAATCCCTGCTGATGTAATAGTGTGAATCGAGTAATTTCTCAGTCAGGTGACTCAGCTGAGTTCAGTCTGGGTAAGACAGGATTGCATCACCTGTGGTGGAGGAAGCATGGAGATCCTTTCCTTAAGGAAAATAGTAATACACGCCTGCCAAAACGCCTGGCTACGAGTGGAATGTTACTTAGGAAAAAATATGTAAATGCATGATTTTACTGTAGTATTTAGTTGATCAATAGATCAATGATGAATATATTTTTCGTTAATTGATTGCTTTATTGGTTTGTAAAAACTTAATTGTCCCTGGATCCAAAATGTATGTCCTACCAATGGTAGCCTACAATAATTAATACTATTTATAAATAGATCAGAATAAGAGTAGAATGTGACATTAAAAGAAAAGACTGAAGTGCTACAATTTTTATACTTAAGTACAGTATTTGAGTAATCGTATTTAGTTACGTTCCACTATTGTTCATCACACCGCGGCAGACGTCTGTGACTTAGTCTTTTTGGCAGCCCAGTCAGAACCAGACTACTTTATCAGCCAGACAGCACTTCAGCCTCAGTGTTGGCCTGCTTCCTTCCCACCCATTGATTTCACATTTTAATCATATTATTCTAAGGAACCCGTCGTGTTGAAAGTCTCTGCAGAAGCACCACAAAAAAAAAAAAAAACAGCTTGCAGACTAATTGAACATGTCATGTTGCAACAATACATGAACATGAAAAACAGATCAGGATTTGTATCTGTGTGCTAATGCAGATGTTGCTGTTTCCTGTCAGGGTTGGTCCAAGATAGACAGAAAAAAAAAAAAAAAACTAAGTGAAAAGTTTTTACAAGTAGCCAAACAAAATTCTGCTTCCCTCGCAGCTGTCATGGATCATTTTCTGACAGGGGAAAACAAAGCGACACTTACAAGCTGCCAACTCCTGCTGAAAAGCAGCAGAGGAAATGACATGACCTCACTTAAGAGTTGCATTTGTTATTAATATCATTAGCAATTAACATATTTATCAGCTTATGTCTCTATTTGGACTGTTAATTGTGCTGTTTGAGGCAGTTGATGGCCACCCACTCATCTGCTCCATGTTTCTGCCTCATTAAAGGAATTTTTCCCACATCCAAGTGTTTGCTCATGGTGGGAACTGTTGGGTTTCTTTGATTAATATTAAAGAGTACCGTCTAGACCTGTTCTTTATGGAAAGAGCCCTGAGCTCAAAGAACTTCAGCTATGATCTGAAACCATAGGTTAAACAAACGTGACTTGACTTGCATCTTGGAAAACCTTTACTGAAGAGAAAAGTCTTTCTTAAGAATTACTGGAAAATAAACATTTGCAGAAAAAGTACTAAAGTGTGATTAGTGAGTCATGTTGTTTTTCTTTCTTTTTTTTGTGATATTTGGTACCATGTAGGTATAGAAAGTACAAAGCATCACTAACCCAAGAAACGTAATTTGTTACTATAACCATACACAGTGAGTAAATAAGAAGAAGAGCAGCAACATCCTTACGTGGAAACTTCAGGGGAAGAAGTGTATAGTACACAAATTTTATCCCAGTATGGTACTTATTTATACATCTGAGGTACTTGCCCTTTAATTGAGTACTTTATATGAACCTCTGCTTTGCTGCATTTCAGAACAAAATGTATTGAAGTTTTTATAAGCTCTGATTTTGTAAAGTTATGGTTACTTTACAGTTTTATAAAGGTTGGAACTGTTATAAAAGTCACAGGGACGTTTTCTTGCATTGAGTACTTCACAGCAATGTTTTTCAGATTCTGCACTCTTTCCAATAAGTAACATTTTCAGTGCAGGACCTTTCTTTGTAAAATTGGTACATTTACTTAAAGGAATCTGAGTACTTCCTCTACCAGTGATTACTTCGGACACAGAGAAGAATCCAGTCAAATATAAACTTTTTGATGATTTTTTCTTCCTTTTAAGTCTCTGTTTTTTCAAAATAAAAGCATGTTGTTAAAAACTTTTTCTCGTCTTACCTCTTACATCTCTCCACATCTGGATCCTCCCTGTGATACTGTAACCCTCCATGTCTCAGCGCGTCCTCGGGGTTGGCAAAAGCCTGTAAGGAAAGAAGAAACAACTTTGCATCAGTGAAAGTTGCCCTGTGTTCAGGATTTTACGCTGCACTGAAAAGTGAGATTTTTCTGCTCCCTCTCAGATCGGAATGACTCACCTTTTTACGCAGCCTCACTTGTCCCGTTATGATCGCAATTGCGTACATCTTCAACACCAGAAGCACGCCGTAGAAAACAAAACAGGAGAAAACGTCGTTTCTTAACATGGTGGTCATGTTTTGTTTAAATGATCCAAACCGAGCCGGTGTTTAACTCGAACAGGAGCTCTCAGACGGGGTAGAGCGCGTAAAGCTGTGTACAGAAAAGTGAGAGTGAGCCTGAAGGGAAAGGCTTTTTGTACTGTCGGTGATGCCTCCACCCACTCACCCAAAGGATGATGACAGGTTGAACGGAAGAGACGAAATATTTCATGATTCAGTGAATCCCAGACTGAGGAGAGGAGGAACACCTTGGCACGCCAGAATTGGTGCCCGGAGGCGCTACTGAAAAGTCACAGTAAAAGTAAAAGTAGCAATACTATACTGTAGAAATACCCTGTTACAAACGACAAAATTTACTTTAAGTATATAAAAAGTAGTATTTTACCTTTCTGAAGTTTTTCTCGAGTGAGTTAGAGCAAATTTAAGTCGGTTGAAAGGTTATTTCTCTTTGATATTTTATCTTTTATCGTGTTGAACGCGTTTTAAATTTATAGATTTCTGTTTTTAGAATGTTAGCTTTTAAATAATTGCCATGGTGTAGAAATTAAATAGTGGCGGAGTATAAGTATGAAATACATTTTTAAAAAATACTAAAAAGTGGTAAAGGAAAAGTAGCGTGCCTTAAAATTGCAGTCAGATACAGTGTGAGTGAAGTGTGAGTGAAGTATTCGGCTCCCATTTTCACCATTTCTTAAGTTACATTCCCTCTTTGAATAAAGACAATTGTAATTTTCTACTGATATCTTATATGAATCTTTTAACAAACATTAGGATTTAAAAAGAAAAAATCAATTTACGACCAATCCGACAGCCAGCTCGGATCATGTTTAGGAAGTCTGCGTAACGGACTTGGCAAAGTAATTTGTCTCCCTTTAGACTCATATGTTGTGACTCAGAGTGAACTGTTGGAGACAGCATGTGTTTTCTCCTGCGTACCGTGGTGGTCATACTGGTGAAATGTCTTCGTGCGAGACTGCAGGCATAATATTCCGGAATTGGTTGCAAAATTAGGAAAATTTCCAATGCGGCGTGGGTTTTAGTGATGCCATGATCCGGTGGCAACCCTCGGTTACTCAACATCATAATCATAGTTGTTTCACGCAATATGTTGTTACCATTTTGATTATAACAGAAGGGGTGAAATTACTTTAATTACTATGTACAGCAAACAGTTGCGCATAAAGATCGATCGTTTTTTTTAAAAAACAAAACCAAAACAACAAAGCTCTTAATTTGAAAAGTAACCACGTTTGTCTGATAAATATAGTAAATGAAAAAAGAACATGTTTTGCCTCTAAATTATGGTGGAGTCATATGTGGGGTGGAAGCACGAAGTGTGGCAGAAAATTAAAATACCGAAGTCTTATTCACGCGGAATTCCATTGAAATACAGCACTTGAGTAAATCTACTTCGTTACTTTCAACCACTGTTTCCGTGAGGTTGTGAAATGTACTTGAAATAGTGTATTTCTATGCCATTCTATTGTTTTTCTGAACACTTCTTACATCTCTGGATGACAAAATAATAAAAAGGAAATTATTTGCAGAGAAAAAACCAACATCACTCACATAATTTATTGCAAATACACCACATCTCCTGTGTATTTTATCATATTTATTGACATGTTGGTTTTCACACGCCTCTATGTCAAATGTCAGCCACCAGTCCCCTGTGTCTGCCAGTCCAAGGTGAGCGAGCTGCCTGAGCTGGTGTCGTCACAGCAGTCCTCAGCGTCAGAGAAGGAGGACATGTAGTGGAGGCCCGTCACCCTGTGGTAGCCTCCCTGGAGCATCTGCGGGTAGGCGGTGAGCTCCATGGCCCTTCGGCCGGTTCTGCTCACCCTCACAGTCCACATGTCAACCAGCTGGGAGCACATGGCGCAGCCCATGATGGGTGGATGGGTGTGTGTGGGTGTGTGTGTGTGCAAACAGGTCAGGAGACAGGTTATACAGGTGTAAACAGTTACTCTATACACTCCCACAGGCACCAGTATAAACACTCATTCTCACCATTTCATCAGCTTCACTGTTTTCCAGAACTAATACACACAAACAAACCTACGACTTCTGCAACATAAAAACATTTACATATAATAAGATCTAATATTTGAATCTACATTTAACAAGCTGGTATGTTTATAGAATCTATTGATTAATATATTTAAAATTTATTGCAATATATGTAAGTTATTACTGTTTTAATCATTGTAGGACACAATGCAAGCATTCACGTAAATGGCTATATACTGGCATGTATAGCAAAATATACTGTGTGTGGGGTAATTACATATATTTTATAAATATATTTTTTTCAACATAAGGGATTATGTTTTTACATTTGCTCTGAAAGGGAGAGACTTAAGTTTTACGCAGTGCAAAACACAGACTTAGCAAATGCTAACACCTGTGAGTAAGTGTTTCCCTTGAATATGTTTATCTGCGTTTTTCCTGTAAAAGGCTTGCAGTGGGAAAAAAAATAGACAAGCAGGGAAACAGTGGAGGGCCAAGCACAAAATAATCTCCCAGAAAAAAAAGGAGTGCAGCTACTGACAGTTTTCAGCGACCGAAAACCACAACAGTCTCACATCCAGCGCTGCCTGCAGACCCGCAGGGTTACCATGAGTTAAAAGGTCACAGTATCATTACTAGGCCGCTTCAGGGTGTTCTCCGTTTCATCTCAAGGAGCTGCCAGACAGGGCATGTAAATATTTACAGCAGACGCTTTTGCTGAAACCACTGGGAGAAGATTCACAGGGGAACAGTCCAGTGCACAACACATCCAGCCACTCAGGAGCACCGATCAGCACTGGACCTGCTCATGCTGGAGCTCTGATGTATGAACTGCTTCCTGTGTGATGTTAGTTATCCTCCTCTCAGCTTGATGAAGCATTGCTGTCAGATACAGTGTAATATGTGCCTGTGGAAAAAAAAAGGATGATGGTTAGTGAGGGTTTTTAGATAAACATGGACTTATTGTTGTCACCTTTCAAGACAAGTTAAAGGAAAACAATGTTATCAAAGCTGATAAGCTGGTTAGACATTACTAATGCAAATATTAAGCCATCCATCCATCTATTGTCTGTATCTGTTGCTTCTTTGCAAGGTTGTGAGGCGCTGGAGCCAATCCCAGCTAACGCTGGGTGGGTGGATAGGTTCAATAACCAATAAAATAAAACTGATTCAAAAAACAATATAAGACGCACACAAACAAAATAAACAAAGTAAGTTAATAGTAGCATTTGGAGCTGCTTTGGCTCTGAGCTTTAATACTTAAAGCTTAATGCCATCCTGGTTCATAGATTAATAGCACACCAGATAGATGGGCTAGTGCAAGACAAGAAAATACCTAAAGACAAACAAAATAAATTTAAAATCAATGGGAATGCTATTAGAAAACCGATATTAGGACTTTAAAACACGTAGGTGAAATATAATCCCTCCATTTGGTTGTGGTCAGCAGGGTTCGGAGTCAGTTGTTGCTGATTTTTGACTCTTGCTGCAAACATCCATTTTAACTTTCTGCCAAAAAGCAACCAAGTGCTGGTAACCAGTGTACACTCTTGAGAAAAAATGAGGGAACTGCTCAAGTGTTCATAATCTGGCACATTAAAAATGTATATACAGCCCTGGCAGAATCCAGTTTGTTCAGACAGCTGTAGCAACAGACAGTGATCACTTCCACAGGAGTTATTTCAGCTAACATAGCACTGATTCTTGCACGTCATGGACAACTCTGGATACAATTAGTCAGCATTTTTTTTAAATTACAGAGCTACAAGAGGGCCCATGCAACTGGTTTCTTTCCTTTCACACTGGTACGGATATTTCCATGCATGATTGGTAATTATTCCACTTCATTAATACAGGACTCTCTAAATCTCCCAACTGACCTTCATCATGCAAAGCTAGCTGGTTCACAAAGAGCCCCTTAGCAGAGGTTAAAAAAAAAGACATTCATAAAGAGGATGAAAAGGACAAGTGGTGTGCTGCTACTTGCCACACCCATGCGTTGACACAGTGGGGACAGGCCTCTTTAAGCCAGCACCCACCTGCTGTCCTGGATTTTCACTGTTCTGGGATCTGCTGATTTAATATCCAACAGCCAGTACAAACTACTGCTGTGGGATAATTAATTATTCATCAGAATATCTGTTCTCAGCACAAGTCCAAGTAAGTATCCCAGCTTCGATGACACACACGCAGTTGCAGGAAACATGCCAATGTTTTGGTGACGTGATGTGTGCGGATGCTGCAGCTGCGTCTGTCTGTGTATTAAAAAAGATCCTTTCAGCCAGTTTTTTGTTTTTGTCTCTTACCTGGGATGTCACGGAGCGTCAGTTCTCTCGTCTTCAAAAATGCTCAGCATGTGCATCATATCCTCTCAGCAGCTTCGGTGTGTGTGTATGTTGCTCTCTGTCTGCCTCTGTCTGAGCTGGATGCAGCTCAGCATACGATGAGGACTCGAGATGACATCACGGCTGCTCACTTGAGAGTGGCTCCCTCTTTCTTAAGATTAAAACAGGTAAAACCTCTCTGTTTGATTTAACTACATTTCTTTAGATAACAGCATCAAAAAAAGGTCTTAAAAACAAATGCTTTACTTGAGAATAACAGTGATGATGATGATGATGAAACACCTGTGTATTAAGAAAAGTGGAAATTCATCAAAAGATGCATCTGCTGATTTATTTTGACATATTTATTTATGTACCTGTTCCAAAAAGGACACTCCAACTTTTATTTTTTGGAAGACTGGTCCAAATCTGACATTTGCAGCAAATAGCATCTTTCAGATGGCCCACATCTTTTTGAAGAACAGTTTAGACATTTTCAGAGTTTAGTTATTTACTTCCTTGCCAAGAGTTACGTAAGAAAAAACGAATAATGTTCTCATGTCTGCAGGCAAAATAATAAAGCTGAATTTTAGCAGCCTGATTTTGTCATAAAGATGGGAAATAAAGAGAATCAGCTAGCCTGGTTCTGTCAGTAAGATGACATGTTTTCTTTCACTCAGTCTTTTATTTAAAAAAATGGGAAAAACAATGCATTAGTAGATAGCTTTAGAAGTACTGGCAGAGGAATTTACTTCAGTTTTGACTTTCGCTTGTTTGCATTTTTTAGGCTAAGCTAACTGTTGCTACTTAACACACAAATACAAGGTTTTTCTTACTTTATTAACTATTACTTGTAATTCAAGCTTTCTGTTAAAATAGCTTGGGTCCCTAAGCTGAGATAACTCATGTTATCATTATTACATCACCAGGGTTGTCAGACTAAACATAAAGCCAAAAAAAAAGTGCAGAAAACTGCAGTTCCTCCACTGGCCACTTGAGGCTTGTTCCAAAAGCGAGTTAGTTCCATAGAGCCCCTTGTTAAAACGTCTTAACTTTAAAACAGATATAAACATGTTATTAAAACACACTTGTTAATAGAAACTGACTGCAGGAAAAACAAAACTTTGAGGTTGCAAAACTGTAATTTATGAGCCATTGGTTGACACCATGATGGCTTTGTCCGCTTCAAGGTTGTAAAAAATATTATTTTAACTCACGTTATGCGACCATTTTCACAGACTAATAAATACTCACCATGCCAAGCGAACTCATTAAAGGCATTCCCCTTTAAAAAACTATTCACGATGTGGTTTCAAATGTTTACCTAAAAACAACTGTCAGTGTTGGTTTTCTTCCATTTTCAGTGCTTGCTGGTTCTAATCACAGCAAAGAAAAATAAAACACAAATCAAATCAAAGACCAGGCAATTTTAATTATTTAACCAGTCACGGGTAATTACATCATTTCTACAGACATTAAGACATCCCATTGAATTGAGGTCAACCACTTAAATCCCCTGTTATCAAAGCATCAACATTATCATGACCACAGCAGCCACACACTGTAAAATGTTGGGAAAATATAAGACAGGGAAAATCCTGATGCCCTGTTTGTAGGGGTGCCATGATATTACTGATGAACTCTGCCAGACCACAGCTCGGATTCCCAAATGAAATGTGAAATGAAAATCTCACACGCATAGCTACGTGCTGTAACACAAGCAAACATACCCACAGGTAAGGATAATTAAGTAATTACCACTCACATTTTTCAACACTGCAAAAAGGCTGAAATTTACCGCTTTGAACTGTCAGCTGCTCAAACAGCTCGATGTTTGAAAGCTGTTCAGTGTGTCTCTAGAGATGGAGATAAGATTGCACAAAGGTTTGTCTTAGTTTCATTGCACTTAATCCCCCAAAAAGATATATTAACATAGCACACACATATCCCTGTAGAATTAATATTATCTCTTTAAGATACAGACTGGACATGTGTGAAAAACACTAACACTACAAAACACTTTTTTTAAAAGACAAATGGACAAATCAGTGTCTTTCTTATTAAAATTAATGAATTGCTCTTTGGACACATCAACAAACAAAACAGCTAGAAATGGGTTACTATAGGCCATGGTCCTGACTGAGGTTTGATAACATGGCTGACATTTGACATTTTATGGCAAGAAAATTTCAAGTGAAATTAATCATTTAAATAATGGCTGCCTTCCATTTTGTATTTAATCACTATAGTTTTCCTCAACTGGGAAACTATGAGACGGTTCAGTGAGATAATGCTAAGATTACAATGATGTCAGCTATGTTGTAGTGCAAAAGTTAGCTTCAAACTTAAAAAGGGCCCAAAGGTGTTTTTTTATCTAGGTATTAACCTTTACTGTTTTGGTTCACTTTTGCTGCTCTCATTAAGTTTTTTTGTGGCTGCAGACAGCAGCTGTTTTCAGTGAAAAGGTTTGTCTAGCTTTTGAACACACTGAAGCATTTAGCAGCTAAAGAACTTGGTAAACTCAGAGCTAAAAGAGGAGGAATATTAAGTTGATTTTGAGACTGGGCTTTTTATATATGTAAACACCTGGGTTTTTTTGCAATTTTTTAATTAATTTAAAGCTGTAGTTTGACATATTTGGAGTTAGATGAAAAGATCAACTACACTTTCATGTTTGCTAGCTATGACGCTACAGCCTGCAACTGGTTAGCTTGGCTTGGTATAGCTATTCAGACAGGAGGGTGGAGGAATGCTAGCTGCAACTTGTTTCAAGACTTTTGTGATTAAGAACAAGTTATGATATTTTAATTTGTGAGATCAAGATGTGCTAGTAGGTTAATTTTTTGTAAACAAGGCAAGTTGTTTGCCTGTTTCTAGTCTTGCTGGGCTAAGCTAACTAGACGCTGGTGGTAGCTAATTATTTGGAAGACAGACATGAGAATGGTATTGATCTTCTTATTTAACTAACCAAAAATGTCAAACAATTTACTTCATCATCTTTTAATTCATGGCAACTTTGGGTAGCTGCCTTTCTCATTTCTATGTCCTTTCCCTAATCTTGTAAATCATATTTCTTGAACTAAAATTCTACTTGAATTTTTGTGATCTATGACACCTTTTCTGATGATCATACAATGAAATACAGCTGGCTAATTCACCACTAAATAGATCTTTCTAAAGTCACAGCGGATGGAAATTTTACTAAAACCCCTGCACACACACACACACATACAGTTGTTTTTCACTTAACCTGGCTGATGGACGTCTCCTACGGTTGAAGGTGAGCGGAGTTATGCTGTGATTTTATGTGAGGCCACCAAACATCATGTACTTAAAATGATGAAGGCATAAATTTTACCAGCAAAATGAACATAGTGTGGGAGCTGCCAGTCAAATAACCATCTGTACATGCCCACATACTGATAACCAGGCGAAATGTTTTAAAAAACCTGTGCAGGTGCATCGTGGGTGTGTAGGGGTTTGAAGGCACTGTATTCCAAGGTAGGATATTCTTTACACTTCAGCTTATAATTTGCTAATGCTGCTACAAAAAAGAATAGAAATCAAAAAGTAGTGCTACTGTATCCCTCGACGAATATTGTATGACCATTTAAGATAAACAATGTTTTCCATTCCTCTTTACTTACATTTGGCATTGAAAATGATGAGTTTTTGCAAGAAAATCTTTGAAATTCACAAAACGACTATGAAATGCTGACCTGTCACTTCTTTGTGTTCACCGACATATCTTGTGGCAGTTTAGATAATGAGTAACAGGAGGAGTAGCTTTATAATCTGAGTAGATCTCTAATGTCTAATGTGTTTTCTGTTCTAGAAAAACAAGTATAATTACTACCTTAGTGGTAATGAATAAATTACAAATTTAAAAAACAATTTATCAGTTGTGCAATGATGCCCAATGTAACATGACTATTTTTTATTTAACAAAAAAAAAATACTATTTTTCCTAATTTGGGCTTAAAAATTCATATTTCATAATATAATCAGTATAATAGACTATTAACTATATTAAATGGTACACAGAAACCAGTGTTACAACTGAATTATTATTATTATTGTTATTGTTGTTATCTTGTGTTTTCCATGTCTTGCTCATTACACTTTGCAGCTAAGTTTACAGCTTAAAATGTGGGGGGAAACTTTGTCTTTGCAGACCTGAACAGTAAAAATGGCAAATGTGATTTATCTTCAGAGAGAGAGGAGACCTTAGTTTATTTAGCTGAGCTTGGACTAGATTTTTACGCGGGCAGTAATATGGATTGCACAACAACAGACAATGTTACTCTTCATATTTCAGATTGAAACTTAGTTACGCCGATTAATGAGCAAAAAAAAAAAAAAAATTACTCTGAGAAACTTTGCCAGTGGGCTGCATCAGAGGGAAGTCAGAGGTCATTGTTAGGAGATGTTTTCAACTGACTCAGCTCATGTTTACCAGTCTCATTTGAGATCAAAAGATATGAAAACAGTAGAAATACAAGATCTTAACGCAGGTTTCTTAGCATAAAGCGCTGTGGTTAGGGTACTGTTTTGGTTCATCACTTCCTGTGTGATGCCTTACACCAGAAAATAATTTGAGTCAACTAGGCAACAATGCCCATTAGTGCCCATGGTACCCCAAATAAGTAAAGACAGGTGTATTTTAACATAATACTTTAAAATGCATCGACAACAAATGCATTTTGAGATGCACAAATATTAACCAAATACCTCGTGGTGTCCCATCCCTACCTCAAGGATCTGCCCAAATTTCCTGATGACGAAAGATGAACCAAATAGATATTGTGCAGAAATTAGAAAACACATTTGATGAACCAAATAGATATTGTAAATAACTATACTGTTGTTTCAGGTCTGAATTTGTGGGTGTTGTTCAAATTATTTGTGAAACTGTAAAATATTT
The DNA here is from genome assembly GCA_029814665.1 of Acanthurus lineatus. Taxonomy (NCBI): domain Eukaryota; kingdom Metazoa; phylum Chordata; class Actinopteri; order Acanthuriformes; family Acanthuridae; genus Acanthurus; species Acanthurus lineatus. The sequence continues at coordinate 17,519,048 of JAPZDV010000011.1, read as the reverse complement.
CCTCTCATGCGAAGTGTTACATTTCCCTTACAAGTGCCCTCTTTTGGTACAAACAGGAAATGCATTATTGGTCATTTTGGAGCAATCTCCTTAAAGAACTAATATATGGAAATTACACTCTTTCAGAAGAATAAAACTTACTATGTAAGAAATTATCATAATTTACTATTATTGCACCAGGTTTAACCACTTTCTCCTGCACTCTCACCACACATGACCTAAATCAGTCTGCCTTTTTAGCAATTCACTATTTTTATAGTGTTGGGAAATTATAGAAATATATATGTATATATTTATGCCCATATCCCTATTTATGGATAAAGCTGGACAAGAGCAACTCAATATATTGTAATATTTGAGCACTTGAAGGAGGTGTTATTGTGTGTTTGAGCAAACAAACTCCACTGCTCGTCCTGTTATTTGAACTGTCCAAATAAATAGGATGCTGTCACATGCAAGTTGAAGCTTTTTTAAGTAAAAATGACCCTGAAAATGGTCTTTTGAAACACATGCACATTTTGTGGTTTAAAACGCACCTTTTGTGATTTTTCTCTTATTCTGCCCCAGTCTGAGCATTTTACTGGCTTAAACAAACAAGAGACTTTCATTTCTGAGGACTCGCTTACTCAGATTGGAGGTGCACAAGTTAAGTTTATGCAATGACTCTCCCTTGATGTCTGAGCTCGTTGCTCATAACTTCTAAACAGGCATACAACAGACGGCGTCTTAATGTCTCTTGGTTGTTGCTTCCACTGAAGAAGAAAAGTCGAGTCCTTAAACCAAACACCACACTGTAGTTCTTTTTTCCTCCTCAGCAAGCTGGTTCATGACACCCGTTTAGCAATAAATGACACCTAGTCACTACAGCAGCCACTGAAACAGCACAGCTACCAAAAACAGCTCCAGAGAAGTGACACGACGCCTTATTTTTACACCTTAACATTGAGGATCAGAGTCATCCAATAAATAAACTATGTGATATTTAAGTACCGCTTCGCCCTCGTTCGACACAGCTTCAGAATAATTGCTACGTTTTACAAAGTGCTCACGGAGGGGCTTCTTCACCAAGGTGCAAATTCCTCAGCCTCCTGTGAGGGCAGGATTGGAAAAGGGATTCAGAAGACCTGGAGATAACGAAAGGTAAAAAAAAAAAAAAAAAAACAAGTTGAGAACAAACAGACCCTAGATAGGCTCTAAACTCAAAAAGTCTGGATTGGATTTACAGCTGTTTATTGGCTGGATTTTCCCCTCCATTATTCTTGGCCACACGTGTAGATACCTCAGTCCCTACTGACAAGAAGGAATTCATGACCTCATATCGATGTAAGCACAGTGGGAGGAAAAAAACTAGCTACAAGCTCCACAACCATCATTTCCAGTAAATTGTTACCCATCACGCAGAGTCCAACAAGCATTTCTATGCTAGTTTGTGTATATGCAAGGAGAGTGTTAGTTCTCATGAGGCATTACAGTGATTTTTGCAGTGTTTCACAAAAAGTAAACACTCCAACCTCTTTTTATCTCAAAGTGCTCTGGTCTCTGCCTCGATTTTTCTCTCTCCATGAAGGCTGTCAGGGTCAGCCGGGGCCACTGTCTGCCTCACTGCAATCTCAGGACCTCCTCCATAAATACCCAACAAGTACTGCCACGTCTCCTCTGAGATCTGACCGTAGTCTGCACCTTGAAGTGAGAAACACATAAAAAAACATTTGTTTCAACATCTGTTTTTCTAACTTTGCATCCATTTTAACCAGAGCTGAGGTTTGTTTACCTTGCTTGAGCTGTATGTGTCCTCCTTTCATGACACCAATTTTACTGTTGTCGATGGGACCTGGAGGCTCTGAGGGAGCAAATTTTAAAAAATGTTTTGTTTAATTACAAAAATGGCTTCAATGCACCTCTGTATTTGTTGAACTTTAGAGTCATACCGTTGTCTTTGCCCTTCACAAAGCTCTCCCACTCTCTGAACCACTGCATGCTGATGCACAGGATCACCGTCGGAGCCTCCTCAGCCTGAAACTCTTTGTTCAGCTACAAACAAGACAAATCTGTTCATCCCACATCAAACTGAAAGCAAACAGACACATTTAGCTAAGCTTAAAGTCTCTTAGAACTCAGGTTTTTACCTTGATGAAGGTGTCTATTTCCATTTTTCTGCGTTTAGCCAGAGCTTCGATCTCCACCTGGCAGATGGCGCACATGTACAGGTGGTTCACTGCTGGGCCGCCTCCAAAACTGAAGGCAGAGGAGAAACAACATATAAAAAAAGCACTTAAAAAGCACAGTGACAGATAAACACAAGTGAATGTAAATGCATGCATCTAAATGCAAATCATTAGATTAACATTTAGCTGAGGCCTTTACAGATTTTGCCGTTTGATCAATATAGATCCATTTGCTTTTATTACATGATTACAGAGCAACAGATGGTCGATTTGCAGGGAGCACTGCCTTTACAATAATCTGCAGACTAAAAGGAGAAACTCA
>JAPZDV010000011.1:17490356-17501826 GCA_029814665.1 Acanthurus lineatus | reverse complement strand
AAGAACTAATGATTGTAGATCGCAACGAGTGAATAAAAGGTCTGTATAAATTGTGGATGTTCTCCAATGCTAAGAATTATGTTGAACATAGCTGTTTAAATAGACTTACACTAAGACGACATTTATAGAATTCCCCAAAAAGCCTCAGTGAGTCTGTAGATTCATCCAGTTTGAAGCAATTTTAGTCAGACTGTGTTGAGAAGTCTTGTTTGCTTATACAATGAAATTATTTCTTAGCACTTTAGAAGCATTGTGATATCTTGAGTATAGTCTCAACAAACTTGGCCTGATTGCAGTGATGACCTGAATTTCTTCACCTGAAACTTGACTTGATGGTTTTTGAGCTTTTTAACCCTGAGCACTGGCCAAAATAACCTGTCACCAGACGGGAGGGTGATCTGCTAAACAACATCATTTGATCAAAATTATTCACTTTCCTCCAGGTGTGAACACTGTTACCACTCTGGTGGAGAACAAGAAGGCCCAGCTGGTCATCATTGCCCATGATGTGGATCCAATTGAGGTAAGTTTGTTATAAATAAGCAACAAGTAATCAATATTTGGTACTGTTTGGTTTAGAAAGTGGTCACTGGCAATGATGTCTGAATTTCTTCACCTGAACCTCTGTGTAGATCAAAACATACGAGCTTTTTAACCCTGAGCAGAGACCACAAACCAACAACATGTTTTTGACCAGCATTTTTATAAAATTATCATTGAGATTACCTTAATCTTAAAATGTGCCCTTAAATATAAATATTTTTGTGGTTTTTCCTGTTTTTTGTTTTTGTAGCTTGTCGTCTTCCTGCCAGCTCTGTGCCGCAAGATGGGAGTCCCATACTGCATCGTTAAGGGCAAGGCTAGACTGGGCAGACTGGTGCACAGAAAGACATGCACTTCAGTTGCCTTCACACAGACAAACCCGTAAGTTTGCCCATAAAATGAGCTGTGTGTTGTCAGTGTGACACAGCACTACTCAGAGCTGCTTTACTGGCCTTTACTAACCTGTGGAAACTAGAAGCCTTAGAGGATTCTTTGCAGCTGTGGTTTGCAATAGTAATCAAACTACCTGTCTTTGTCAATGATTAAGGAAATTTACTGTAAGACCGAATATTGGTAGTGTTCGACTAGTCCTGCTGTAATCTTTATAAGATGATTAATAATCAAGATTGGTCTTGACACCAAATTTGAGAGGATGGGCAAAGTTCTGATCTTGAACAGTCAAAGTTTTACCCAAATACAGTTATCTATATTATCCTTATAAGCATGTATCAACACTGAATCTGTAAAGCCATGTAACCCCATTTTGTGTTAGGTGTTAGCACTGAATTAAAACTAGTTTTGTTCTCTTCTAGTGAGGATAAAGGTGCACTGGCCAAGCTTGTGGAAGCCATCAAGACCAACTACAACGACAGATATGAGGAGGTGAAAATTTATTATACTTAACCGAAGTATCTTTACATGAGTAGAATTACTCATTGACATTCAAGACCAAATTGCACAATTTTTAACTCTTATTAAATCTTGTTTTCCAGATCCGTCGTCACTGGGGTGGCAACATCATGGGCCCCAAATCCACAGCCCGCATCAACAAGCTGGAGAAGGCAAAGGCCAAGGAATTGGCCACCAAGCTTGGTTAAATTGTTTGGAATAAAAAATATCTGTCCTAATAAAGTGGTACTTGTTTTATTTTCTCAACTAAATGTATAATATTTGAAAACCAAGTTGTAGTTTTAGATCATTGTCAAAATGGTCATGGTCAGGAAAATGCTCGAATTTGATCGTCCAGTGTAAATACTGCATTTATTCTGCCTAACTCCACACATGGGGGGAAAAAAAGGAAAATATTGCAGTGTTGAGATGTGTGATTTTTGTACTGAGGTGAAATAATTAGATTTCCAGAGATGGGAGTTATCTAAGTTTTTAAGTTAGTTGAATAGGAGAATAGGAGAGTGCAGTGTAAATTTACTAAGCATCCCATGGAAAAGCCAGAAACTTGAGTTTATGCACTGTTCTGATACGACAGGACTTAAGCTTAACTTGCCTGCAGTGTTGCAAACATCTGCATATAACTGAGTCGATTTTAACTTCACAAAAAGCTAAAATCCATAAATTGGAAAGTAACTTGTGCTCCTGTCAAATAATTTCTCTCGGTTCATGTAAGGTTATTGGTAGCTATAAGAAAAAACAGTATTGGAACATTTTGAATGAAGAATGCAGGAGTTTAATTCATACTGATTTATTAACATTTCATGATAATTCACAGCTATTTACAAATTTGAGAGTATGCAGCTGGCTGAAGCTGGTGCAGTACAAATCAAGTATTTCAGAGGTTTGCTTTGCAATATGTGAGTGTATTTGTGTGCTACAGCCTCACTGTGTTAAATCACATCACAGTTTAATCTTCTTGATGAACTTAGCAAACCACATGTAGGAGGTAGCTGCACAAAGGCCATACCTGTGAAGAAAAACATTGAATGAATCAGTTTAGCAAACATTGGACGGTAACAGAACAGAGTGGGTCATTACATTATGAAAGCATCTGGGAAACGTGTTAAGGAAATGGCTCAGATATGAGCTTTCAGAACGGAGCTGCTACCCACCATGTGACGATGTACTGCATGTGTTCATTCCTCAGTGTGACCCTGGTCTGTCCACCTATTGGTCCACCTGGAATGGTGCTTCCTGCATCATTAAAGACACTTTTGTCAATTTGTGCACCACAAAAATTATTAAGTTAGCATATATATGCAAGTTTAACAGTCTTTTAAGAGAATAATTACCACCTAATGAATTAGCCAGTTGTATTTTTATTCTGATGGTCAGTGTGATACAGTTAAATCACAGCATCATGAACTGCATTAGTCATTGGATCTTACCAAAGTCAGCATCAATGAAGATGGGCTCAGCTCCAGTGACGCTGGCCATGGCCTCCAGGTCACGGTAATGCCAGCGGTTCCTCTCTACATCATTATTCGGAACAAAAGGTTTCCGAGTCTCCGTCAGCCTGACTACTCCAACCACCTCCATTTCACCCTCTGCCTGCACACAAGAGTCATTGCAGGGTTATAAAAGTGTGGAGAGGCTGCCAATGAACACATTTACAAGAACTACTCAGAGAATCTTATGGCGCAGATGTTTCTCTTTCAAGAGACTGTGAAATGTAAAATGCTGACCTGTTAGCAGCTGAGCAGCATTGTGGGTAATGTAGGTCCCAGGTTATGATAAGGAATGGAAGAAAGTGTGGAAATAAAGAACGCAGCTGTTTCTGCTGCAGTGATTTGAGTTAATTTTTTTAGCTGTCCACAGGAGTGTAATAATAAATCCTCTTTAATTACAGTGATACTGATGCATCACATCATCTGAAATACCAACCTGTCCCTTCATCCTTGTCTCTGGTCTTATCTTCTGTCTTGGGACGTATCCTCTGTTCACCAGGATTGTGATGCTGCAGGTGAAGGTGGCAAAGATTAGCCTGGGATACAGGAAGTGCTACAACTCCATGGTGAGTCCACAGCAACAGTGTTTTATCTGTTAACTTACCCGAGGTCAGTACAGTAAAATGGAGTGATGACATTCGCACCGGTCTCTCCGCTCGAGGACAGTCTGCCTGCCTCTCTGGCCTCTTTCTCCGGATCGACAGGTGAGCGGGGCAGAATGTACAGCTCCTTTGAGTGGTCGTACTGTCCACGTACCCTCACTCTTCTGTACTCCAGGCTATCCAGCTCATGGGGACTAAGATCCAGGAAAAACATGACAAGAAAATTTGCACATTAATTGAAAGTGTAGAAACAGATTTTAAGTGGAAAAGGACCACTCAAAGTAGAAAGATAAGAGATTTATTGTTACGTCCTTTGTGGTGGATTCTTTGAATTGTTTTAAATGGAGATCTGCATTTATTGTACTGCTCTAAAAACCCTGTGTTTGTGACCTGCTGATCAATCCTAAGTGTGCGTGAGAATAGCAGTGAACAGATCTGATATACACTCACTCCAGAGGCAGAGGAATTGGTTCTGCTGTGGTGAGTCTTGTCAGCTCATCGATCAGCTGCAGTTTCCACTGACGCCGTTTCACCTGCAAAGAAGCAAAAGAAACTGAGTTCATACAACAACAAACCAAAGGTTTTTCAGCACTGCTTTTAAGAAATGTGGTAACACAAAGCAGACATGCTGTACCTGCCATGTACCGAGGCCAAAGGTGGTGGCAGGGATGAGCAGCAGGAACCATTTGAGGAAAGAGTCTTCTCCTTTCTCTGCTCCGGCTGCTGTGGAGCTGGATTGTTGCCTGAGGGGAATAAACCTGCCTGGAAATCCACAAACCACCTATTATGTAGACTTTACCCCAAATGTTTATGAAAATGTCCCATGTGAGATTATCTGGAAATGTTTCTCAGTTTTGTTTTCCTATATTTTCTAAGACTATGTCTGCAATACACTTACATTTATAACACACTGTATTTACAAGCTTCCATGAACTAAATCTCTTTGCATTTTTTCCCATAATTTCACAAATCTAAACAGTTTTCTATACTATTAGTCAAAATTTTTAAATCTTTATTTTAATTTCAGCTGTCTTTGAAAAGTTTCTAAATCTTCTGTAAATTATTTATTTTAAGCTCAATCTGTTGGGGAAAGATGTAATTAATAATTTTATTAGTGCAAATCAATAACACCCCTGATTGTTTGCTTATTTTGTCTGTATTAGTATGACTGATTACCCCACAATATGTGCTTTCATTTTATTTTAAATTTATTTTCACTTAATAATGTAGGCACAAAGTGGTGTTGAGTGTCATCATTATGTTGGTTACAGTGAGCATTATTTCTTACCGTCAGCACGTCTGAAGAGCGGCTGTCTGGACAGGAGCAGAGTCCTTTTGATGCAGATGACATGTTTCTGCAATGACAGAAAATCAGCTCAAAATCTGCCACCTTGTAAAAAATGACTTTCACAAGACTCAGTTTAGTTTATCAGGTAAATAAAGACGAAAATCTAAAAGATAAGACAAATATATTACCTGTAGTTTCAGTGCCGTGAGCACCTTGGTGGAATAAACCAGCGCTGATTTCAGAGAAGCCATGCTGACCCAAAGATTATTGATAAAGGTTAAAAATTTGATCAAACAACCGTCTACATAACAGCTACATAACTGATCTGTAGGGGGGAGCGCTTTTAGTGTTACTCCTTCCGGTTTACGAAGCTCCGCCCCTCTTGTTAAACCACGTGTGTACAAGAAATGTGTTGATATTTTCTACAAGTGAATTTCCGACTTTATGTGTCCGTTTTAGTTGGATTAAAGGTCCGCTGGTCGACATGGATCTCGCCTCCAAGGACTCGTACATCCAAAAACTCGCCAGTAAAGTGATTTCTCAACGAGACCAGGAACCAAAGAAGAGGCCGTTTGGTAATTTTAGCTAACTGTAATGACTTATTTACACCATGTTGTGAATGAATACTAATTTTATGTCGTAACTACATATGTTACTGTTACTATTTATGTCTTAGGGGATTTGGAAAATAATCTAGAACTAAATCTGTCATCTAATCTCTTGCTATTACTACAGTAGACCAAAGGTGGCGCTACACTGTTTAAAAAAAAGCATGTCCTGAGGTATTAAGTATTTTAAAAACAAATATAGAAAAAAAGACAAAAGTAGTCAATTGACCAAGATATATATATATATATTTAAAATTGCAGCCATTGGGAAAGTCTGTATTATTAAGGTCATTTATTATTATATTTTATCTATTTTATTTATTTTTCAGCTTTTGAAATGTAAAGATTTAGAGCTCTTCTTTTTTTTATTGTAATGTCTTTGGATTTAGAACAATTTAGAGCTTTTTTTCATAATCTTTGACATCTTACAAATTGGCTAAAGCATTTTATTTGATGTGCCTTAGTCTGGGGGTCAAGATCCTTGGAGGAGGTGCGACACTATATATATGTGTTATGACTTATTCTTCAGTGCTTTCTTATATACTGTGATGTATGTCCTTTAAGGCTTTTTTTTTTTTAAATCAACAATTTGAGAAGAGAAAATCATTTAAGTGTTAAAATTTTAGAGTTAATACCTGAGCATTTACAGGCATACAATGGTATGATGATTTACCAGTGATTTGTTGTAGCCTTTGACAGTGGAAAAGAAGAAAAACACATCATGAGCTTGACAGTATTAAATGCGTTTTTATAAATCCAAACCTGACTTCTGCTTTAAAAAAAAGTGTCTCTGTTTCTAGCTAACTTCATCACTTTCTGAGAGGAAGAGTCGCCCACACTACCAGCTGTTACTTGTTTTTATTTCTATTTAAATGAGGAAATAGAATTAGCCTGAGCTTTTTCCTTCGGTCACTAAAAAGATTTTCTTTAAGTTTGATGGAATTGTTAATGCATGTTTAAGATGCAGATCTGCTAACTGTAAAGTCAATTGAAGCACTTTGGCTGTCTAACTGTCTGTCTAATATGCTGTATGTAACTACTAATATTATTGATGTGTCTGTGTGTAGCTTTTTTCAAGGGTAAAAATGACACTGGTCCTCCAAAAAAGAAGAAAAAGTGTAAAAAGAAGCATTTTAAAGAAAAGGATGCTGATAAGAAGACAGTTCCTCCCAAATCTCAGCAAAAGCCCTCACCTTCGCCTGCCAAAAATCCAGCCACAGCAAAACCCAATACACCCAAAACTCAGAGTGTGAATGGATCTACGACACAGCAGCCTAAAGGTACAGTTAGTGTTTTAAAGTTGAGTGATACTGTCAAATCAGTGTGTCCACCAGTCTGAGAGCAGATTACATTTTTTGCTTCCTTACTGTAGTGACACACCTGCTTCTCGTCACTTGGTCTCTTCTTGTTATTAAAAACTCTGTTTCCTGAAATCATTTGCATAATTTTTTAATTTCTTAAAGGGGGAAGTGTCGAGTCAAGCTTCTCCACAGTGGATGTGCTGCGCAAGAGGCTGCATGAAAAGATCGAAGAGTCCAGAGGGCAGGTAAGCTGCACAGTGCAGTGTTAACGTCTGCATTATTTTCAGTCTGACTTGGTTGGTAAAACAAAAATTTGATACAAAACATACCAAAGACACTAATCCTGAGGAAGCAGGTTAAGGTTTTTGTGTATTTTATAATAGGGTTTGTTCTTCTCATCATGTGGAAGACTGACTTGATTGTTAAAGGAGTTAAATACTAAGTGTCTGTTGGACTGACATGTTACACTCTTCTTCTATCAGGGAGCTCCAAAGGATGCATTATCAGAGGCAGTCCAGGCAAAGAGAGCAAAACGAAAGCTGGAACGGGAGCGCAAGAAGAGGAAGAGGAAAGAGTTTCGGATGAAGGAGCTGGCGGAAAAAAGTGGCCAAGAACAGCAGCCAGAGATAAAAGAGGAGAAAAAGCCAGCCCTGGCTGTAAGCAAAAGAAATGAAACAGCCATTATCTTCAACAAGGTGGAGACAGTGGAGGAGGGATATATAGACAAAATACAGAAAAAGAAAAACAAGAAGCAGGCAACAAAGGGCCAAATAACGCCACTGACGGGGAAAAACTACAAGCAGCTGATCAGTCGATTAGAGGCTCGCAAAGCGAAGGTGGAACAGCTGAGGGAGAAAGACGAGGGGCAGGCCCGTGAGATAGAGGAGAAGATTACATGGACCAACATGCTTTACAAGGCAGAGGGCGTCAAAATCAAAGACGATGAGAAAATGTTGCACGCTTCGTTAAAGAGGAAGGAGAAGATGCGTGGACAGAGGAAGAAGAGGTGGGAGGCGCGTAGTGAGAACGTCATAGAGAAGATGCAGCAACGTCAGGACAAGAGGAAAAAGAACATCCTGAAACGCAAGAAGGGCAGAGCAGAGAAGAAGAAGGACAGAGCGAGAAAGAAAGGCAGGGTGCTGCCGGAGGACTTGAAAAAAGCTGCAGTTTAGAAGAATACGTGTGTTATATGGTTTTTGACAACAGGCGTGTATGAATACATTTTTATATGATCTATTTCCAGCATGAATGTACTACTGCCGCTGCACGTAATGTACGTGCAGCAGTGAAGGTATTATGTGTGTTGCGGTTAATAAATGTGATCCTTCATTACAATGAACATGACCTGCAATCTCTGTGGAAAAGTTTCTTAATTTGTTAACATTCAGTTAGATGAGGAACTACACTAATACAGACTAGAGTAATATAATCCTATGATGTATTTGTTAAATATGATCCACAAACACCTCAGTTTGATAACAACAATAAGACCCAAGTATGATTTGTGCAGGTTGCCAACATAGTTCAACATAAATAATTTGATTAATTTTAGAGTTTTTACACCAAACATAATTTCTAAATGATGATATTTTAGAAACTATAAGGTACAACATAATTAGCCCATATTGAATAATCTAAGTGATAGATGTGCACATGTGTCAAATAAGTCAAAACATTTGCCTGAAGTCAGAAATTATATGACCCATATGGGAGCCGAAAGTGTCTTTTTTTTATTGCCGAGCCGAGCCAAAAGATCCGGATCACTAAAAAGAGCCGGAATTCCCGTCACTGTTAAATATCGATAAATTACAAATAGAAGCTGGTGGGCATAACTAGCATAGCCATGAGACTGGGAACTGGGAAGCTTGTTTGGCGCTGTCCAAAGGTAACAAAACCCACCTAACAACAGGTATAAAGCTCAAATATTATTAGTTTTTATACGAATTTAACAAATATATGATTGCAGACACAACAGTTTGTTTTTTGCGTGGGGTTTATGTGCCGGACTATTTCTCAAGGCGCAATGACAGAAAGGAGCCATGTGTCAACACTATGTCTTTAATAGTAATAGTTATTACTGTTGTTTTATTTTTTTAATTAATAATAATATTTCATCAAATTTGATCTACGTTACCATAGAGTAGAAATGGTGTTTTGGCTAGCTTTATTTCTTTTTTTGGCTAGTTTTATATATACATATATGTTGTGCGGTCACATAACGGTCAGGTGCAATCTCGCTCCGCCCACACAGGAAGTGAAATGAAAACACAAGGAGGCTAAAAGACATTTGAACTCTGCGCCGGTGAATCACAACTGCTTAACGGAGAAATAATACAAACTAAACAACATATTTGGAATATTAGTACATCGTCCTCTTACCAGGTTATACGAGCCCGTACACTCCGTTTTGAGGAAATAATCGCTCACTAATGGAATGATCAAAAATATTGCATCAAATTTGACTGTAATTCATCGGAGTTTGATTAGAAACCAAAACAAGGTGAGTACAGCTGCAGTAAACGGAATAAACACCTAGATATTTCGACATATGGGATACTTAAAACTGTGCTTTAATTTCAGATAATCATGTCGAGACGACTTCATGCAAGAAGAACAGAGGGTGTCGATAAAAATGTTTGGTAAGCGAAAGTGGTGATACAAGAACACAAAGGTTTTGACTCAAAATGCATGCAAGAATTTATTTTAATTTGTGTATATGGTTGAATAATTTAAAAAAAAAACGGTTTAATCTATCTAGCAATGTACTCTGATGAAGACAGGAAAAACGCTTCCGTTTTCCAACTTGTTTTTTCTGGACTCTCGTGATCTGAGTCGAGCTTACCTAGACAAGTTTTGTTTCATAGGGGTTGACTGTTTTTCCATTTGAGTACCTCAATGTAATCATGTGATTGGTGGAAAATGGGGAGTGGTACACTGCATACTGGGACTCACCAAATTCTGTGACCTGAGCAAGATTTTCAGGTTTTTCAGTGGGGGGGGGATTTTAAAGTATTTGGTTCACAGAATTTGATAAAACCTTTAAGGTTTAAATGATAAAAATACAGAATAAGTACCTCAATGCAACACTGGAACCACTGCAGAGGCCAAAGACCTATTAGCAAGAAAAAATTGAAAACATCAGGTCTGTTCAATTACAAGAAACAGCATTACATTTTGCAGTGCTGTAATACAGTGTTATATAATGTAATTTTACATTAGAATTGTTTACCTGGTGTTATTTCCCCCTTTTCTTTGTCAAAACATCAAACATGGTGTGTGTAAGGTATCACTTGTGCAAAAAAATGGTCACAATAAGGTTTGAACCATGAAATAAACCGTCCTTATCAATTTATGATGATATGCAATAAAATAATCTGACTCTTCTTTGATGCTTTGCAAACTATCTCTCATATTTTAGTGCAAAATAAAAACAATGTCTTCACACTGAGGTGTTTGCATGAATTAGAGATGGAAATAAGAGAACTTAGGCAAATTGAAAACAAAACTACCTGCATGTCCAGGTAGATATGACGGGGAAAAGTTGTTTTGTTCTTGAAATTATGGTGAATTGACTCATAATTGTAACTAATTCACTGCCTTTTTTGAGAGTTTGAGACATAAATTATACATGGCAAATACATTTATAGTTCAGTAATTAGATTTGATAAAATGGCTGCAGGGGTACTACTAGCTTGAAAGTCCGGTAACATAATAGATGACAGACACAGGACAGGATTTTTGGTGATAAATCTGTGTTTTTTTAATTCCAACTGATACTTTTGTTTATAGCACTGCAGTATCTGACCTCTTTTTCACCAACAGGGTTGAATTCACACAACTGGCAGCAGACTATAAACCAGTAAACCTCGGACAAGGATTTCCTGATTTCGCCCCTCCCAAGTTTGTCCAGGAGGCTTTTTGTAAAGCCGTCAGTGGGGGACCTTTAATGCATCAGTACACGCGAGCTTTTGTAAGTGGAAATGCACACTTGGTCGCAGCTTTATCTTTCCACAGACGTCAGAGAAGCGTGCTTATTTTAGTTCAAGTTAGAATTAAAAAACAAATTGATGCTGCACAAACAGTAAGAAACACATTTTTTTTCCACTTCTCTCCTCAGGGTCACCCTCCTCTTGTGAAAAGTCTGGCTAAGTTCTTCAGCAGGGTTGTGGGACATGAGATTGATCCTTTTGAAGACATCCTGGTCACAGTTGGAGCTTATCAGGCTCTGTTCTGTGCTTTTCAAGCTCTGGTTGATGAAGGAGATGAGGTACGAAAACAGCTTCAAAAATGCTCATAAGCAGGATGAGACTGAGGAAGAAACTGAAAATGAGGAAACTATTTAGCTACATTTTTATGTAGGATCATGTGTATAAATGCATTACGCTGCAGTTTTAAATAAACAAATTTGTGGTCATCGACTTTGTGCCTTTTCAGGTCATAATTGTTGAACCGTTCTTTGACTGCTACCAGCCAATGGTGAAGATGGGGGGAGGAAAGGCTGTGTTTGTACCTCTGAGGCCAGTGAGTGCTTCATATGTTTTTGACCATTATGACAAAGTAGTTACAAAGCTTCCTTTTGCAGTTTCACCTCAGTTTTTGTCCCATGTGCTTTATTTCATTCAAAGCTAATACCATCCTTTTTTTCATTTTTATTTAAGAAAACTGAGGGAAAAGCCGTCCTGTCAAGTGCAGACTGGGTTCTTTCTCCTGAGGAGCTGGCCAGTAAATTCAC
>JAPZDV010000011.1:17448071-17489763 GCA_029814665.1 Acanthurus lineatus | reverse complement strand
GTACGAGTGGCTGACTTATGACGGAGCCAAGCATGTAAAGATAGGTGAGGTCCAGCCAAAGTTCAGCTGAATGCACAAAAAGTACAAAGCTGAATTATTAATTATATAAATCATGCCAATATATATATATATATCGACAGCCAGCCTTCCTGGGATGTGGGAACGAACCATCACCATTGGAAGTGCTGGAAAGACCTTTAGTGCTACTGGCTGGAAGGTAATTTACTGGTTTATCTCAGTATTTATGTTTGTGCTCCTCTTCACAGCACATCGTCATAATGACTTGTATTTTTCTTCTCAGGTTGGCTGGGCCATGGGCTCTGGACGGCTGGTGAAACATATGAAAACCATCCACCAGAACTCTGTTTATCACTGTGCTACAGCTGCTCAGGTACACACATCATTAACTCAGCATTTAAGATAAAATTCTAGAAATAATTGTGGTCTTTTCAGCTACAGTCAAAAAGAAACTGGAAGTAACTTGGTTCTTCCTCTATATATTTTAGCAGTGTTATGCAATTATGACTAGTGCCCCAAAAGTAACTTATATCTCTGGCTTCAATGCTAGTACTCACAAAAAATGCCACGTTAACATGCTATGCTAACATTTTCATTTTATCTGATGGTGTGGTCATTGTCTCTGAAATAGTTCAAAAGGAATACTTATTTTTTTCCACTTAATTCAAAGTCAAATTCAAGTGGAAACTCTGGGTTTCAGAGATGAGTCAGAAAGATGAACGTGATCTCTGCTGTTAACATGTTGAAACGGGCAGAAAATGTCGATAGTTGTTTCTCTTTTGCTTCGTCAAATCTGCACTATTATCTCTATAACTCCGGTTTTAACTTAAAAACTTTCATACATCCATCGCTGCCTTTAACAGGAGGCTGTGGCTCAGGGGTTTGAGAGAGAATACGAGTTGTTTGGGACTCCAGAGAGCTACTTCCAGCAGCTGCCTGCGATGCTGCACCACAAGAGGAAGAAGCTGGCCTCGTGTCTGGAGAGTGTGGGTCTGCAGCCCATCATGCCAGAGGGAGGCTACTTCATAATCACAGACATCTCCTCCATCAGTGAGTATTACCAGGAGCTGGATTATTAAATGTCAAAGAAACTCGACTTGACAGGCCATAACGCATGGAAAAGTACAAAAAAGCTGTGGTCAGTAACACACATCAGAGCCTTTTGTGCCACAAACTGGTCAGAACTAAACCAAGAAAGCTGCAGCTGAAACACTTGTGTTTATTAGCATATGAAACATCATGTATCTATGACTAACTTTTTCTTTTTTTGACAGAGGTGGATTTCAAAGACCAGAGCACTGAAGATGAACCCTATGACTTTAAATTTGTTAAATGGCTAACTAAGGAAAAGGTACAACCTTAAATTTGGTTAAATTTTTACTAAGGATGGAAAAAAATAATATCTACACCACATACATATACCACATATACACATATTTTCTTGTTTGTTTGTTTTTTATATTCAGGGTTTGGCAACAATTCCCGTCTCTGCTTTCTACAGTCCAGAGCACAGCAAGGAGTTTGAAAAATACATCCGATTCTGCTTCGTCAAAGTTAGCAAATCCATTTAATTGAATCTTAATTTAACTCAGATCTTCTGCACTTTCACTGTGTTGCTCTTTGAAAGTCCCTCTTACTCAGACTCACTCTCTTTGTCTAAAAGGAGGATGCCACTCTGGATGCAGCTGAGGACATCTTCAGAAAATTAAGACTGTGAAATAGTTCGCAGTGTGCAGCATCAGCATCATGCACTACCAGCCCATTCAACAGGGTAGTTGACCTCACACTGTTTTGGTAAAAAACACTCAGGAACAAGAAAATCTGCAAATGTTTATGTGCAATAATTTCTATTATAAGCAAAATGCAAAAACATGAAATAAATATTTGTCATGTATTTAAGTATCCAAGGGGTTTAATAAAGCTTTTAAAAAATCCAGCTATTCTTTGTGCTTTTATTATTAAAAATTTCTGTCCCATAGCCTCATTGCAAGCATGTTATCTCATAAAGTATTGTGAAAGTTTCAGTGTTTTCATATATAGAAGGAAAAACAGGAAAACTTTGCCTTCACAGCCCCTTTTCAAGGAGAAACATTCCTTTTGAAAAACTTTTTAAAAAAACATAAAAAAAACTGTAAATGTCTGTCTGTAAATGTCACATTTCGCTACAGATTTAACCTATAAAAAAAAATAAAAAAAGAAGGGAAAATGTGAAAAATCTGGCAAAGGCGATAAGCCGGTATCAACCATTGACAGTATAGAGGCGTCAACAGACTTTTATTTTGAAACACGGATAGTAACCCGGAAGTAAATAAACCTCACGTGTAGGTGCGTGTAAGAATGTCGACCGATGCAACATCTAAAATTGTATCTCCTCAGGTACTGTTACTTTATTTTTTCACATAAAAATCATACTATAATTTTGTCTATATCACGTTAAATGTGTTTCTTGGTTTTTACAGACGGAGGTGAGGGTGAACTGGAAGAAAAGGAAAGCAGAAAGTGAGTAAACAGACTGCTAAAGCTAACATATGGCTAACATCTTTCAGCTGCATGTTATCTGTTTGGTTTGACACTGGATAATTTTATCTGCATTGGCTCTTTAAGTCTTTTTAGGGCTGCAATTTTAAATTAAATGGCTAGCTATTTCTTGACTAATTCATTAATGTTGTTGTCTTAAATATTTCCTTCATCAGATGACTTGTGTTGTCAGACCCAGTCTAAACTACAAAGATATTCAATTTACTATCACAAAAGATAAAGAAAAGCAGCAAAACTTAATTTTCAGAATCTGGAACATAAGTCACAAGAAAATAATATTACCTCTTTTTAAAGAGTCATAAACCAGAAATGTTTTGAACCACGACATCAGAGCTGAGACTTGGGTATCTCCTGTCTGCCTACAAACAGCACATCAAATGTTCTTAAAAATGCCCTTGATTCTTCCTCATTTGCAGTAAAGGAGGCTCAGAAGCAAAGAAAACAGGCCAAGCTGATCAAAAAGTTAGAAAAGCAGAAACTGAAGGAGGCTGCAGAGACAGAGGCAAAACTTGAACAAAGCCAAAACAAAAAAGGTAACCTTATGATCATTTCATGGATCGTTTTTAGCCCATAAACCTGTGAATAAAGAGCTATAATGTGAAATCTGTTATCTGGTCTCTTAGGTCGGGCTTACACAGTGAGCGTTGCCCTGCCTGGTTCTGTCCTGGACAACGCTCAGTCCGCTGAACTTCGAACATATCTGGCCGGACAGATCGCCAGAGCCTGTGTTGTGTTCTCTGTCGATGAGATTGTCGTGTTTGATGAACAGGGGGAAGATGTCAAGTGAGTTAACTAAAAATTACATTTCATTAAAAGTGCTTCCTAAACTATAAGACAACTGATGGAAAATATTCTGTTTTGTTTTCCTTTGTCTTTCAGGAGTGTTGAAGGAGAGTTCAAAGGTGTCGGGAAGAAAGGACGAGCTTGTATTCAGCTCGCCAGAATACTTCAGTACCTGGAATGTCCCCAGTAAGTAGGAACACTTTGTAATCAAATTACTAGTATCAACCAGTACTGACAGACAGTAATCCCACTTTTCCTTTCCACCAGATATCTACGCAAGTGTTTTTTCCCAGTGCATCAAGATTTACAGTATGCAGGTACTAATCCAAATTTTCTTAGAAATGCGATTATTTTATATGTATTATATTATTATACATATATTATTATTATTATAAGTTCTGAAGTTGTTAGAAGAAAATTATTGTATAATTTATAGTAGATTTATGGCTTTTTATGAGTAGTGGATTATCAAAATAATAAAATCTTCAGAAATTCTAATATTTACTATATTTATTTTAAAAAATGCATGATCATGTATTGTATTTTTTTCTACCAGGTTTGCTCAACCCTTTAGACAGTCCTCACCACATGAGGATAGATGATGAATCAGAATACAGGGAAGGAATCGTCCTCGACAGGACGGTCAGACCGGGACAAGGCTCATTAGTCAACTGCGGCATGAGAAAGGTGGGAATGTCCTCATGAAAGTTACTGTCACTGTGACCTAAACACTCTGATCAAAAATATTGGTGGTTTTTAAGAAAGAATATAAAATGTATCGTCTATAGGTTCATTCTGATTAATCTAGCAGGTATTTTCTAAATTGTTGGTCCTAAAATGTCAGAAAATATTGAAAAATGTTTGTTGAAATCTTCCTAAGCTCAATGCGATGTCCTTCAGTGTTTTGTTCAGATCAACCGAGAGTCCAAAACCAAATATACTAGTATTCTATTAAAAATGACAAAGACAGCCAGAAAATATTAACACCTATGAGGCTGAACACCAGTTAAATTTTGGCAGTTGTGCTTAAAAAAATGAGACAGAGTCAATTAATAATCAGAGTTTGCAGAGTATTTTTCTGTCAGTCTGCTTGAAATATGTCCATCTGCTTCCACAGGAGGTTCGGATTGATAAACAGCTGCAGCCTGGACTCCGAGTCACAGTTCAGCTCAATAAGACACAGAATCAAGGTAATTATGTCCATCAGACTGTGAATTTTTCGATGTTGCATATTTATTTTATCAATAGAAGTTCTTATTGTGCTCAAGATCCTGCACATCAGTTCAGTATGTCTGTCTGTGTGTCTGTCTGTCATCCTCAGAGAGTAAAGTATTTAATGGTGTCGTTGTGGCTCCTCATGTGCCGAGGACTGAAGGAGGTCTCTACTGGGGTTACAGTGTCCGCCTGGCATCCTGCCTCAGTAGGTTTTCTATGCCTGAGATACAATCTATTCACAGAAACTCATGCCCCATATCAGTTTGCAGTGTCTTGAAGGATTAGGAGTTCAATTGAACTTGGTTTTCTGTTACTAAGTCGTTTAAGAATCTTCTGCTTTGTTCTCATTGCTGTTGGTTTGTCGTTTCAGGTGCAGTTTTCACAGAAAGTCCATATGAAGAAGGATACGATGTGACTATTGGCACATCAGAGAGAGGCAGCAACATCGACCAAATGACACTGTCACCTTTCAAGTAGGTTCAGAGCCAAAAACGGGAAGGGAAGCCTGAGAGGCTTTTCTTCCCCCTTTTTTTCTTTATTTTCCTTTATTTCCTGAGGCAATGCTAACAGAGTGGCAATGATGGTAAAATATCTCAAGAACCATTAGATAGATTACAGTTAAATGTTTTAAAACATTTATGGTCCCCAGAGGATAAATTACGTTGGTTTTTATGATCCTCTGGCTTTTCCTTTCCTGCCGCCGTGACGTTTATTACAATTGATTTCTCTACTGGATTAAATTTAATGCCATGGAAATTTGGTTAAAAAACGATAATGTTTCACTAAGGAAGAACTATAATAACCTCAATGACGCCTCACAATTTCCTCTTACATCATCAGAGCAAAATTTAATGTGTCTAAGCTTCATTTTATGACCAAATGCCTGCAAAACTACTGACATTCCCATCAGCTTTTGGTTTAATGCTAATTAAAAAGTGTTGTCATGCTTGTTTTACAATTGATGGTATTTTTTCATTTAGGTTTTCTTTTAAAATTGACTTTTTTCCCACTTTTTAGACACCTTTTGGTAGTTTTTGGAGGACTTCAGGGATTGGAGGCCAGTGTAGATGCTGACCAGAACCTGGATGTGTCAGATCCCAGTGTTTTATTTGACTTATACCTCAACACATGCCCCAGTCAGGGCAGCAGGACCATTCGCACAGAGGTGAGGGGTTATTTTAAGTTTATTTGTATAGCACCTTTTATACAAGAAATGCAGCTCAATACATTTGCTCTTCTGATCTGCAGTTTGTTAATATAGTTTTCTCTTTATTTCCTTTTCAACAGGAAGCCATCTTAGTTTCCATGGCAGGGCTGAGAGAGAAGATCACAGCTGCGTTTTCAGACATGTCCAATGATTTATTAAAGAGTTAGTGGTGGTGGAGAGTAAACAAAGACATGCTGGCAGAAACTGTATCGTCTAGCTGGTTTCCACCATGAAGCTCATCACATCACACACATCAGTGCATCGAGTGCAGTCAGTGCCAGATAATGTCGGACTTCTGTTTGTGTTTTTATTTAATCACAATCCTGTATGTCTTTGTTTCGAAATGGTTCAACAAATTGTACATATTTTAATACAAATATGATCCACACACTCAAAACTGACTCGTGTTGTATTTGTCAAAGCATAAAAATTAGTTTTTTTTCAAGAAACATTACAGAGTTTTTCATGAAAAATGGTGTTGAGATCAGCACGACGTGGACAAACAAATGGCACTGAAGTTAAGAGTTAAATTTTCATTAGTAAACAACACAGTCTGCTTCAGCTTTCTGAGCAAATAGGTCAAACACATGCCTGCATTCAGAGAAAGTGAACCATCTGCTCTTAGTACCATATGAAACGTGAACGAGTTTATAGTGCAAAACTGGAGGCCACAACTGCTCTCAGTTTGTTGTTAATGAATCACTTTCCAGTTGCCTTGCATGCTGCATGCATCTTCACCTTATACAAGTATTTAATTTCCCCTCAGTGAGACGACAAAAGCCAGGCACAGAATTCATTTTGATCCCAGGTTTGTATGAGACTGTTGTAATCTTATTTGTGGCCTTGATAGACACTCAATTTCAAGATTAATAGCAAGAAAAACTCAATACAAGTGATTAAACAGTCCTGCAATAAATCCATATTTATGAAGATTACATAAGTGTTTTTGGTCATTTAGAAGCCTGTGGTTTGTGGTGTTATTGACTTCTATTGAGTTTTATTCCCTGGTTTTCCAATAATTAATTTTGAGTGGATTCTTCATTTGAAGCTCAATTTGAAACTTCAGGGGTCCCCAAACTTTTTTTAAGCCCGGTTCCCCTCAGTTACATTATTTCACAGTTGAGGCCACTTCTGTCAAAATATCTTTGAACATCCAACTACAATAATACAGCAAACATTTTGAAAACAAGTGCAACGGTAAATCAATACTGTCTGTATTCTGCCTTGGGCTTGTTAGTCTCACTATGCCAACAGTTTGAGCTTTTGCCAGCTGAGCCGCTCATCAGGTCTTTTTCTTCTAAGAAATGTTCATTTTTGTGAGTTAGCACTAGCTAGCTAAGTTTCAGGTGCAAAGCAGCTTTGCAGGCAGGCAATTAGAAAGATGGTTATGGCAAATAAGATTTTAATATGTATAATATTTTATAATAATAAACATTATGATAATTTTTTTTAATATTTAGCTTTTCCTCTCCCTTCACTTGTTAAAGCCCCCCTCCGCCTCTCTGGCAGACCCCCATTGAAAAACCACATTCATAAAACTCTGTATTGGTGCTATTTGAGGCTAATGTAATATAAGTAATGGTAATAGTAAATTTAGCAAGCAGTCTAATCTTGGTGAATTAGCATTAGCATTAACAGTCAAAATGGTTAATGTGTTTTCGAGGAATAAACAGTACAATCTCCTGATCCAAACTGATCAAGCACATCGTGTCTGCAGTGACTGTGTGCCTCTTCTGTGGTTGATTATTCTCACAAACTGTCTGTTGTTTGCAAAAGGCAACAGCTGAAGAAATGACACCTTTCTCTGCTTCACACATTCGACAATAAAAGCTACAGTTATTCATGTTTAATATAATCGTGCAGTCCTTTGAGTGACATACTGATACGCGACACGACCGTGATGCCGTCTGTGGGCCGTTTGAACTCGAGCTGCATGCGCTAAGATGCCACTGAGGTAAAGAGGTTTAACTTCATGAGGCAACAGTTTCATGTTCATAGTCTGAATCTTCACAGAAAAACATTACATTAGCATCTAGTGCAGCAAAAGATGTTACACCACACAGCAATATCTTCATACTGAGGGTTTGTCAAGATACAGAGATTTAAAATGACTTCTGTGTGTTGAATGTTAACACAGGTGAAATCCCTCAAAGTAAAGATGCTGCTGTGCTTCGTTTATCATACTGACACATGTAACCATCTGACATTTGTTACTTCAGGCTGGATTTTAAGTCTCAAACGTTTCTTTTTTAAAATAACCAATCAAAATTTGTCTGTAGCACCAAGTTGAAAAATCCGATGTTGAATCCTTGGTCAGATTGTTAGATGTCTTTACTTTTTAAAATCAGATATTTCCTGATTTTCTTCACAACTTTGAGTTGTTGCACAGATATTTGTGTTATGATGTTAAACAGTAAATTTTTGGCTTTGTTTTTTTAAATGAAATGTAAAAAATGTTAAAATGTTAATATTAATCATGCTAAAATACTGATAATGTATGGCTATGGTATCCATTTAAATACTGCTTTTATGGAATTTCAAACAATAACCAGCCACATTGCTCACATACTGCATTGTGGGGCTTTACTAAACATTTTGTCTCCAGGCTGAATGTTTTTTTTTTACATAAAACGGTGGAATATAATCTCTGTTTTATGGAGTGCTAATTCAATAAAGTGTTTCGTAAGCCACTTTGTCATATCTAATGAGAATGCTTGCTGATGTAATTCCCCCACAACAAGGAAAACATGAGTGAGAGCATTTTCAATACATATTAACAAAAATATTATAAACATGTAAAAATTTATCCTTAAATTTATTTTCTTCTCTATTTACAGTGACACCTGTCAGATGGCTGTCACGTGTCGATTTTTGGAATATAGACAGAGTCTTTGAGAAACCTCTAAAACTGAGATTTTTGCCTTCTTCTGCCACAGAAAACATTCTCAAACACACCTCCTCAGTCATTAGGTCCAACAAAAGGGTTTAACAGAAGCTGCTTCATCCTTGTGGTGAAGCTGTAATTCATCATGTGGCTGTTTGAAGGCTTTATCAGGGGGGGAGTTACAATAAAATCCACCTCAAAGTGCCTTTTATCATTCCTCTGGGAGATCTTCTCCGTGGGTTTCACAAACGTCCTGTCACCATTTGGGATGAGTGAAAGTGATGTTGTATTGTTTCGCCCAGCGTGCAAACACTTGTTTCTCTGTAATAAAACGATGGTGGTTCCCTCTTTGTCCGCCTTCGTTCTGTATGTATGTTAAACATTCATCAGAGCCCCTGGGCTTGTAGTAGTGGTAGGGCATCTTCTTGGTTGCAGATTTTCTTCTAGAAAAAGACGGATTTAAATATTATTCACCTGTTTAACTATCAGTCTTTCTGTGCTTTGTACTTCATAAAGTGGCAACCTTTTCACATGAACAAATAACCACTTAACACCAATTAAAATCAGACTTTTTCTATAATGGAAATAGGTACAATTAACAATTAGTTCCAGGTTTAATGAGTCTGCAGAGCTCACAGGTAATTTCAGCTGCAGCTGAAAGTGATGTGAATGTGATATGAAGGTAGATTTTCTGATTTTTGCCGCTTTCCTAGTGCAATACTATGCAAGTGTTGGATTTAAATAGCATTTATTGTTTTTTTACAGTCTGGGAACTACAAATAACTGCAGTTTTGTATGTTGTGTAAAATGCAACACTGGCAAGACAGCAAGGTGACATAGCTTTGAAAATAAGGGAAAATAACACCACGTTCCATATCACTCTTCCTTTAGAGCAGTACTCTGTGCACTGTGCTTGATAAGATGTATAATTGTACTCACAGACAGTGGGTCGGGGGAACCATCCCATACACTTTGATATTGTCACATATCTCAATGGCAATGACCATGGTGAACCAGCCTGTGCTCAACCAGGAGTGAGATTTTTGTCTGGAAAGAAAAAAAACAACAAAATAAATAGAAATCAGAGTTTGTGAACTTGACATTTTCCAAATATGGTGCTGATACATAATTAAATACATGCCCCATGACACTGGCTCCTCAAATGCTCACCTGTCTCGTCCGGTTTCCCTGTGAAACAGACTGTCGTACTTGCGCATCTTGCTGGGTGAGATGGTGAAGCAAGACAAGTTGCTGTAGGTCATGCCGACCCTCTGGATCAATCTGTACAAAGTTCCTTTAGCCTCCTTCCCAATCTTGTTCGGAGGTCCCCAGAAGATAATCACAGGGTTGTTATCTGCCCGGTGCAGGAACTCGTTTGGTTTCCGGACCACCCTGAACACACTGGAGTGGGCCACGACCCTCAGAGAGGTGTGGTTTCCTACATCAGTCTCATAGCCCAACGTGGGGGCGTCATTCATACGAATCACACACTCCGTTAGGTCGATCTCTTTTCCTGCTCCAGTACCGAGGATGTGGCTGGAGCTTGTCACCAGGGCACAGTTGTGACAGTGCAGGGTCAATGTCTAAAAAGAAATGTGAAGAAAATGCTGTTGGATGATCCACTGCTTTGGTTCAGACAGAAATATCAATAATTGGATGGACTGCCATTAGATTTTATACTCAAATGTAAAGTGCACACCTGAAAAATGTTAAATCTATGATCATGGATAAAATAAAAACAAGCAGAAACTGCAGAGACGGACAGGATGAAAATGAAGAAATGAAACGGCAGGTTTTGATTTGCAGAGAAACTTATAAAACAGTTCACCTACATTTTCACACTTTATTTATTATTTTAAATAACATCTTACATAAGCCGCAGCTGCCTACTGTTGTGATTTAGAGATCCACGCTCACTCTGATAATAATAAATTATTTACACTCTTATGGTTTATCAAAACCCTTCGGCATTGTTATGAACACCTAATTCTCAGCAGGGTTAGCAAATAGGACTGAACTGAGTGGTGTTTACTCACATCCTGTTACATTAAGAGTCCCAAAGTTAAGATAACTGGGTTTGCCGTCATACACATTTGTCTAATGTAGCAGTAATGGACACCTTTCACTTCTGCAGCATTCCTCCCTGCCTCTCCGCCGATATCGATCATAACAAATCACATTACATGGACAAAACCCAGACCCACTCAGACCTGGTTCACTGTAACAGTTCCGTGTCTGGATAAAATCTTTAAGTACCTTGTTCCCATAAACTGGCACATAGCCTTCTCTCCCTGCCCACTTCTTCAGGTCTGTAGTCCTCGGTGCGTGATTTGTAGCCACATGGAAGGGAGCATAGACGTCATCGATGACATTGTTGGAGCCATAAAGGATGAGGAGTGTCATGAGGACGAAGATGGCTGCCAAAATCACCATCCGATGGCTCTGCTGCCCCTGCAAAATGTAATAAAGCACATTTACTTGAGTAATTTACAGCAAAATTCTACTCTCCTTAATTAAAGAGGTACCATATTTAACGGATATATTTAGTGATACTCGCTAGTTACTGTGGACAAAACCTATGAGGAGCTTACAATACAAGATGGTTTGTTATAGATTAAACTACCCAATAGTTTAACAAGTTCCTGAAAAAAAATCTGCATCTCTTTTGGAAACTGTTTGATCATTTGCCTCATTTTTCCATGAAAAAATGTCAAAACTTCATGTTTCAATTAAGCCAATCACAGTAAACATTTGAAAAGAGATGTAGTGCTGCCTGGCCAAGGCTGCAACATGAAGAAAAACAACAAGTCAGGCTAAAATCCACACTCACAAGCAGTTTAAAGTCACACATTAACCTCAAAACTGTGCTGCCCTTCAGCTGAGATGACAGTAAAATTAATGATTCTGAGGTGGGACAAAAACAAGCAGTTTTGAAAATGTCACTTTGTACTCTGGGTGATAATTGCAGCATTTCTCAGTTTTTTCTGATGTTTTTTTACAAACCAGAAAATCACAAAAATCTAGATAACAGTATGTAAATTAATAGACTGAATGAAAACAACTATTGATTGTAGTAGCTGTTTATAAAACTTTTAAAAATGAGCTCCTCATTGACAGCAGTGAAGCGCTGCACACATATCACACATCACTGAATAATTTTTTATATTCATTAATAATTTACAGGACATAATGTACACGTTCATGGACAATATCATTCAAAACTGTTAACTCAACATATTAACTTCCCCTTGAGACTTGTCATTGTACACAAAGCTACATTCATGTCACTTCTCGTACTGTACTTCAGTTCCTCGAGAAGTGACTTCAGATGCAACACTTACCCCGGATGTGGGTTTTATTTTTAAAGTTAAACGTATATGAACTTTCTGCGGCCACTGCTGCACTATAATTCATGTCAATGCATCCACAGTTCTGTTTAATCATTTGCACACTTTATAATAAATTACAACAGCTGCAGAGTGACACATTAACATGGTTTATCTTACTTCTGAGACTTCAAATACATCCATCTGACCATACAGAATGTTTTCAATGTAGGATTACTATTTTTATAGTGTGATATTTGTATTTTTAATCAAGGAAACAATCTAAACCTATAAACAGTAACTACAAGTAATACATGCATGTATGTATTTATTTTAGACCTAACAGAACTTGAGATAATGATGGTGATAATGATAAGGATGATGATGATTATGAAGGGCAAAGGTCTGAGTGCCGCACCCTGTCTTACCTTGCCACTGAGCTTGATCCCCATGCTTTCTGATCAGGCTGTGTACCAACACACTGTCTGTGGCTGTCTGTCATCATACCTGACAGGAGCAAACCAATTTCATGTTACTGCATCATGAAATACACATCTGTGCTGATTTTTTTTCTTTTTTCCTTTCTGACAAGTCTATTCAGGGGCTATAAAATTTAATCCAACGCTATTTTTTCTGTTGTTGCGCAATACATGTCAGTGTCAAAACGACGTTTTTAACAGTACGCTAAGTTATAACAGTTATTTAAAATGTAAACAGAGAGCAAAACATGCTAATTTACAGTGTTATAGCCTCGCAAGCTAGTTTAATCTCATATTTACCAAACGTTTTTTACACACAAGGCGTTAAAATGTTATTATTATTATTCATAAACAAACACTATCCATCCAGCGCAGCCAGTAACGGGTCCGTTATTTACGTACCTTAACCGGGAATCCGCAAAGAAAACAATATTCCGCAGCCGTGACGAAGGTGTAACCAAGCGACATGTCAAAGTGTTGTTAATCCCGTTCACCGTTTCGTGGCCTTTGCGGTCCTGCTGTTTGATGTCTCCCTCATCTCTTCTTCGTCCCCCGTCTTCCTGCACCACTTGCTGACGTCACCCCCACGTCTTCCCACTGCAGCACGGTGATGGTGTGTTGGTGGGCTGTCCGACCCCCAAGTTCCTCCCAAATGTTCTCGATATGGAAAGAACATCAGCGATGCCAAAAACTTGTTTTACTGAGTTAACCTTTTAGATTAAAGATCAATTAACTTAATCAATTGATTAAATATGAGGTATGGGGGGTTTCCGAGGGGTGTTTTGGGTGGGATGAGGGATTTTAAAGGGTAAAAAGATAACCAAAATTCTCAATTTAACTTTTTTTTTTCTTAATGTTTAAGGCTTTTTAGTTTTTAGTGAAAGAGTGAATTCACAGGGTCATTCCAAATCTGGGATTATTAAGGGTATATATACATACTAATCGGTTTTCTCCGAGGATTAAGCGGGATTTACGGGGAAAACCCCTTAAAATGTACAAATAACGTTAAAGACGCCATTAAATGTGTACGTTAACAATACATAACAGTTCATATGTGTTCCCTAAAAACAGGATTATTTAATTGAAAACCAGATGGACTATAAAATATAAAGGGTTTTTTTTTATGATAATCTTGCCTGGATCAAGGGAGATTTTAGGGGGAAAATGCCATGAAAATTTGCAAAATATACCTCAGATTAATAACATAATATAAGCAAAATCTGAGGCTATTTAAATGATAACTGAACATTTTAATTTATTAAAGTTTTATCAGTTTTTGCATGGAAAAGGGTTAAAAAAACAAAAACCTAAAATTTAAACAAATATAAACAAATATAAACAAATACAACAATTATAAACAAATACAACAAATATAAACAAATATAAGTATATATATTAGATACATCCCTTGAGTTGTCATGGTTTTGCTGTAGGTCATGCCAATTTGAAGTGAATCAATGTCGGCCATGACAAACTACATTGTTTTACTTCAAATCTGGGACTAATTAATTATTGACAAGTTAGATGATTTCTATACATTTAAAGGGGTTTTTAAGTTTTTTGTAACAAGTTTAAATGGGTTGTCAGGAGGGAAATGCTAAATGTACAAAATAACATTACAAGCACCCCCTAATTTGTATCATAAGAAAGAAAAGGCCTTGAAAGAGATTCAGCAGATTTATTGACATGTTGATTTAATGACATACTGACACTCATCCACAGTGACCCATTGTCAAGTTTACATTCAAGGTTTTACTTAATGCAGTTCACAGCATAAGTAGACTACTTATGGTTACCAAAATTAAATAATAACAATACATTTTAACTCAAACATTTCATATGAATAAATGACAGTAAAATACTTTGACACAGTAGTTTGCGCAGTTGTGCAAATACTAATACAGACTTTGGAATTAGTCACAAAATAAGCATTATGCAACAGAAAAGGCAGCGCTATATTTGTCATTGTAAACAAGCAGCAAAATATTAAGGGTAAACAATTTTTTTAAGTAGAAGAAGAAAGAAATATAATGGACCTGCACAGCTCTCCTCAAACACAGACATTACACACACCGACCACAAACATCTGCAGCCTCTGGTTAAATCTTCTTATCCTTCTCACTGTATTTAATACTGTGTATTTGGACACTGATGAGTGTTAAAGCTGCAGGCTGTGTATAAGAGGACTTGTGTCTGTGGTTTTGTAACATGGAGGCTGTGGACAGCAGATTTCTTTACAGTGACATTGTAATACTGTCTGCTCAGTGATTTGTAGTCACGTTATCACTTGAACACTGATAACTCTTTGGGAAAAGATGGCTGAACACTGTTTACATTAAAAAGTGCAAGAAAAATGTCTTGATCATATGAAAAGTTTGCTGATAGTATCAATACTCTCAGCATTTAACATTGTAACTGGTTGAAATTAGGGCAGGTAATCAGTGTAAAGCTTCAATATCAAAACCTAAAAAATAATGCTAAGTAGTTTATGAAGAAGCCCAAAGCTGTAAGACTCAGGATATTAATTTGTTGTTGTCTCATGTATGAGTTAGATCATCTGGCTGTACAGTTAAGGCCTGAGGCCACAGCATAGAGGCCGCAACAAAAATAACAGAGGACGGGGGGAAAAAGGATGAGCAAAATTAACAAACTTGCCTTAAAATAAAGGTTTTGGTCATTAAATCAGATTGTCCATGATGCAGTTTTAGTTTGAACTCCACTCTGCTTCAAAGCAGGTGAATCATCACAGGAGTGTTTTGAGGCAAATTACTGATTAACTTATAGGAAGGGGAGCAGTAGCCTAGCCAATCAAGAGAAATTAATCAGCATTTAATTATATTGTCATTATTTTGTGCAAAAATGCAAAAACTTCTCTGGTTCAGCTTTTTGAATGTGATTATTTGCTGGTTTTCTTCAGCTTTTATGATTGTAAAATGAACAACTATGGAATTTTTGACCAATAATTTAACAAAACAAAAGTTTAAATGTATGAACTAGAGTTCTGAGAAAAATGTGACAGGCAATTTGTAAAAAAAAAAAATTTAGAAAACAAAATGCCAGATTTTTGCTACTTAAAATAATTAGTTAGTTGC
Organism: Acanthurus lineatus; assembly: GCA_029814665.1. Lineage (NCBI taxonomy): Eukaryota > Metazoa > Chordata > Actinopteri > Acanthuriformes > Acanthuridae > Acanthurus > Acanthurus lineatus. The sequence goes on along the minus strand of JAPZDV010000011.1, from coordinate 17,474,221 downwards.
AGCCCTGATTGATAAGCGTCCTGTCTGATAGAGCAAAGGTGCAGATTGTAGCTGCCGGCCAGATTGCACCTTAAAGTAAAACATTGTGCAGAAAAAGACTTTAAGTCAAGGCACAGGTATATAAAGATATTAAACTCAGTAAGCTTTGGTATAAACTGGTTTTAGTGTCTAGTTTAGTGGCTTAATACTCTTCAACAGGATCTAAAAAGATTTATGGCTATAAGTTACAGAAGTATTTAGTAATACTGAAGGTGGTACTCTACCAAATGTAATGTAAATGTAACTACTGAAATGTAAGCATTGACATGGTTGCAGATAATTTTTTAAAAAAAGAGCCAAAATAAGATGGTGTCCATTAAAAAGAAGAAGAAAAAAAGAAGTCGAATACAAGCTGTAGTCCACCAGTATCAAATCAGTGTCCTTCATGAAGTTCCTGCTCAGGCAACAATGAAATCTTCACTGAAGAAGGAAAACTGAATACCACAGTGTAGAGTAGGAACATGTTCTGGGTAAACATCTTCATCTTTAAGGGCTCCAAGTCGGGTGCTTGAACTCAATCTTGTGCCGTCTTGCCCATTTGGCATAGATGGCCTTCTCAGTGATGAAGCGATGACCTCCGCGCTGTGTGTGCTCGTGGACTTTGTACATCTTGCACTCATCTATTCGGTTCTTCTCATAGTAATGGTAAGGAACAGCACTGTGATTTGCACGACTGTCAAGAGAAGTGAAACACAAAAGGTCAGTGAAGGTTATTTACAGTGTTTACACGGTTAAAAAAAACAAGGAGCATGTGTGTAGGTCATTAAAGTGGATCTCACCTGCAGTAGTTGTCATCAATCATCCCATACACACTGATGCTGTCACACATATCAATGGCCAGGATCATTGTAAAGAATCCAGTGCTGAGAAACGCCCCCGTCTTCATCCTGAGAGAGAAACAACAAATATCAGCTTTTAAAACTCACCAAATTAAAAGCCAAAAACTAGGATCAGTCATTAACTAAACAGTACATCAATACTGTTTATACCACTATGCAGTATACTCACTGTATATTATATTACCCTAATGCGTTGTGTGGCTGTTAAGCAGAATGTGATAGGTTTGCATTTTTTGTTGCGTGGCTTTTATTTTGTTATTTCCTGTTCAAACCAGTATCTTATTTTGGAGGGAACCTTGTGTCAAACAATAACTGACAGTAAAAAAAAGGGTTATGGTAAAGGTGAACAGTCTTTTAACACTCATAAAAATGAACAATAAGGCTGGAGAATATGGCTATTATATTCTATGTTATATCATTTTTCAGTCATTTATGTTTTTTCTTTAAAAACTTTTTAGTTGGTCATTTTTACCTTATTTATATTATTTTATTGTCATGTGTTTTATATTTTTGTATTAATGTTGTAACTGTGTTTTGAAAGATACTATATAAATCAGTTTCTTATTATCATTGTGTTGTTTTCATATATTTATGCTGATAAGGACCAAGTTTAAGCATTTAGTTCACAAACTTTGTGAAGTTATTAGTCGATTGATACAATACATACACAACAGTAGATACTGTTAAAAACAAACAGTGTATTGGGAAGAAGCAAAACTCACCTGTTTTTCCCAGTTTCATTCTGGAAGACAGTGTCACAGTACTGAATCTTCTCTCTGGTCACAGCGTAGATTCTGACATTTGGGTACTTCTTTGCTATTTTCAGGAGAGCATTAAAAGTGCGTCCTTTGCCGTCTTGTCTCATGTTCCTTTCAGGACCCCAGAACACATAAGTGGTGTCTGCTGATTGCTGGAAATAGTAGACCTCGTTTTTTACCAACAGAGGAACACTGGTGTGAGACACAACCCGAACACTGGTGCGGCTCCCTACGTCCTTCTCATACCCCACAGTGGGCGCATTGTTCATCCGAATCACACATGCAATCTTGTCTATCTCCTCTCCGACCCCAGCTTCGAGCATCTGACCTGAGCTGGAGACCAAGGCACACTGGCTGCAGTGCATGTCCAGGAACTGTTGAGAAAAAAATGACAGGACAATAAGTTGTTTCAGATTTTGGTTTGTGCACATAAATCCTGTAAATACATTCAAACCAGGCATATCTAATATATATTTGCTTTTTTCACAGCAGCACATCACTGGCACTACATTAATAACAACTGTCAGGCTTCATATACATATAACTTATTCATTCCTTTTCACTATTAACTACAGGAAAGTAGACATAATAGTGCATACAGTGCAAGAGCATAACAGTAGTAAAAAACCGAAAGGCAAACTCTAGATCTGCATTGTGGTGGACTCAGTGAAATATCTATAGACATACAGGGCTCATTTGAGGGAAATGTAAACACAGCAGTTCTTATTTTGAGGTGTTTATACACTAATAAAAGTATCATTATAGAAATAATATTCATTTTTACTACTATATATCCTTAAATGTATATTCCTACATGCTAGACCTTTAATTGAGACAAAAAGTAGTAATAATAATTATAAAATAAAATAAAATAATTTATATTTTGAATCCTAATTTGATCAGTACCTGCCTACAAGGCAAAGCTGGGCCAGCAAAGCAATACCACCATCTATGGACAAGATATTAAACAACAACAAAACATGACTTGAGGGATCCAAAATAATTTTCAGGGTCATCACTCATGTGCTGAACTTAGACCCAAACCTGTGGAAACTGTACTTTGTAGAAACCCCCACCCCTGCCTCTCACCTGGTCCATCCTGCCGGGGGGGATCCTCGTGTAGCCCCTGAGCCCGGTGCTTGGCAAGGTAGGCGACGGAACATCCCGTCTGATCACATGCCCGAACCATAACACCAGAGGGAGGCTCAGGCTGAGCAAGCAAAGCCAGCAGATCGTCTATGTTTAACAAAAGGCAGAAAAGTCTGGGGTTAAAGGAAATACATCCGGTGTGGAATACCATATAATAAACAAATCAATTAATTTCTTCGTTCTTACCAATGATTTCATATCAAAGCTTTTGGGAAAGACCTGCTCCACAGAGCCAGGCAGCGCTCATTTTCTGGCCGCTTAACCTGAGACGGAGGCGGCGAGACAGACGAGGCCAACAATGGTCAAATCACAATCAACAGGATTCATATTGGCAGATTTAATGGCTGCTCTCGTTCAGTTTTGATGAGTGTTCTCAAATCCAGGATCCTTTCCAATTCGGTGTATCTTTTCATCGCCTGGCAGACGACAGTCTCACTATTGTTGTTTAATCCACATTATATTGAGTTTAGTATAATTTGAAACAAGTTCAGCTGTGTTTCCGTTACAACCAGTAGTCTACAAGTGATTTCTTGGATATGTTTTTGATGAATCCGTAGTTATCCTCTTTCCAGTATAACACTTCCGGTCTCAAATTTCCGCAAAAAAAGCATCATCCGACAAGGCACTCCCCTTGCGCTCAGAGAAGAATACACGCAGCAGAAAAACATCAAAGCAGGGGAAAATGAACATTTATACAATTGAATTATAACACACGATTGATTTTGAGACTTATTTCTCAGAGAAATAAGTCAACGCACTTTTAAAATCTTGTACAATCGTGCTTTTGTTCTGAAAAAGAGGTACCTACACCGGAAACAGTCATGTCAAATTATTAAGGTATACTTAACGCACCTGTGGCAACCCTAAATGCCGCCTTCAAGTGCCCTTTGTAAATTTACCTTTCTAGAATACACAGCGGGCAAGGATTAATGTTCTCGAAAAGCTACTCCGCTATACATAAAACGATATTTCACGATTGTTTACGCTGGCTACGTTGCGTCTTTGCTTGAATTCCTCCGAAAACATTACCATAAAAACGCAGTTTTCCGATCAGTTTGCTTGCTAAACATCGGCCATAAAGTCATTTTATACTCAGCTTAATTATTGGTCGATCAAATTATGACAAAGTGACCAACGGAAGTGTCTTTAACGTTATCTTAATGTAAATTGCAACCCATGAAACTTTTCATGATGATATTGCCTATTTTGCCTTTTGATTTTTGTCCATGCAGCGATGATGCTTTGTGATCTACGACTTGATTGGACTTTAAAAGCGCTCGCCTCTCTCACCTTCTATCTGATTGGTCAAATAAAAAGGAACCGTGTTTACCCCTCGTCTCATTGGCTGTTAGCCGCGTCAGTCTTCCTGCGTTTCTAAAGTCCTCGCCCCCGAGCAAAAAAGCTAGTTTGCGGCTTTCACTGACTGTGACACAGGAATGCCCTTACCTGCCGACTTGGATGCTGACGGTATGTACCAATGTGAGGGATTATGTTAACAGTAGTGCTGCTGGTGAGCTGTAACACGGAGCCGCTGAAGCCTCCGAGGTGTCAGTTCAAAGCCCCACAGGCAGGGTCCGATTGACCCGATGATGCTGTGATGTGAAGTGACAGATGAGGCTAGGTTAGGCTAGCTAAACATGATAGCTAACCCTAGCATGCTCGTCTATGAGGGCTCTTAGCTGCCTGATAGAGTTAACATTCATTTTGGGCTGTCATCAACACGTCTTTTTAAAGACAGAGCTCAGACTTGTTGTGTGTTTTACGTAAATATTAAAAATTTGATTTCTGCTTTCTGCTTTCCGGACGGCTAACTGCCTAGCTTGCTATCCAGCTTGTTGTCAAGGCTGTTTCAGCTAGCAGGCTCTCCATTATCAGTACTTAGTCATGTGTGACCGTAAAATTATTGTTTATTATATATCAGTCGATGATTTATTGATTGAGATTCAGAGAGAGAGAGAGAGAGAGAAATAGTCGGCTAGTCACACGTAAAGTCATACCTGCTGTTTGTCATGTAGGTGTAACTGAGGGCAGGCTGGTCTAGACAGCTGCATTCCAGACAGCAGAGATTGGTTAAGTTAAGTAGTTGGAACAATTTCAAGTGGCTCAAGCGCTTAACAGTTAATACGAGCTTGATTTTCTCAGCTCAAACCTAGAACTGTTGCAAGTAAACTGTATGTCTGAATCTCAAAGTTTTCCCTTGACCTAACAGCCCTGTTGTAGTCATAATTATCTCTATTAATGTCACGTCTGTGACATTATCATACTGATATAATGTTATACAGCTCTTAAGGTGAAGGCTTGCATAGTCAGATAATTTCCAAAATTCGTGTGTTATCCATTATAGGGTAATAATTCTACAGCCAGACGCTGGAGCACAAGCCCAGGAGTGGATGAGGATAGACGGTCCATCAGCAAGCCCCAAGCTGGCTGGTCTTAGAACAGAGAGGAGACCTTGTTTTGAGTGAACCTAAAGGGGCTTTAGAGAGCTGCGGCCTGAAGGCATTTTGATTTCTGAGATGTCAATCAAACAACCAGAAGGGATGTCCATCGCCCAGGCTTTGGCCATGACTGTCGCAGAGATCCCTGTGTTTCTCTATTCAACATTTGGGCAGGTAAACCACCTTTCACACACAATAAGGTTTTGCATATTTATACACAAGCGCTATTCATAGTCCTGTGTAGATAAAAGATAAGTAACATTGCCAAGTTATTCATGTTTAATCTCTTGATGTTGACAGCTTATGGTTGCTTTTCCTCCCTTCAGTCCATATTTTCGCAGCTAAAGCTTACCCCTAGCTTGAAGAAGGTGCTGTTTGCCACAGCGCTGGGCAGTGTAGCTCTGGCTCTCACTGCTCATCAGTTGAAAAGGCGGGGGAGAAAAAAGAAGCAGGCAACACAAGGAAAGGAGGGCCAGAAGACAGTGGGAATACCTGAGGCGCTGTTGAAGTCAGGCAGACCCTCATCGTTAAAGAGAGGTGTGCAAGACTTCATTTCTGGAGGGGAAAAACAGCTTTGTCATTGTTCCCGATGTATAAATATCTACTGAGAAATATACAGACAAGACAATGATGTTCTCTGTGCAGGTCCATTTAGTGGCCGACAGATGATGAGTCCCAGCAATCGGAGCAACGACACCATGAGTGGAATTTCTTCCTTGGCTCCCAGTAAACACTCAAGTTCCTCTCACAGCCTGGCATCTGTGAGTTTTACAAAGTCCAACCAATTTGTTCAAATTTAACATTCCCCTCAGTCCATATTTTTCAGATATGTTATCTACATGTATGTGTTTGTGTAATAGATGAGGGTCCCAAGCTCTCCAAATCAGTCGGCTAATCCATCCACCCCCTGGGAAGCAGAGCCTGTGGTGGAGGAGTCTGGAGCAGTAGAAGATGCAAATGCAGAGAATCTCTATTTAATGGGTAGTTATTTATAATAATAAATAAAATGCAACACAATAGCAGTATGTCAAATGTGAAGACATTTTCTTGCCGCTATTACAAGTAAAGGGTGCAGGGACAGAGACATGAGCTCTGCTTTTCCTCTTTGTACATGTTTAATATACTGTATTTTAGGCAGACATAACAAATTGTGAAACGAAATCATTGATTCTTACATGAACTATTTCTTATTTTTCCAGCTCACTAACTGGAAAGTTTTGTCAAATCTAATTGCGCTTTTCCTGCTAGGGATGGAGCTGTTTGAGGAAGCCTTACAAAAGTGGGAACAGGCCTTGAATATTCGCCATAACGTCAATTCAACACCAAGCAACAGCAGCCTGGCTCTGCAGGGGGCAACGAGTGGAGACCTTCCTGTGGTAATCAGCAATCATTACCAGTACATGCTGCTTGAAATTTTCATACATGGATGGATTACTTTCCTGTCATGGTTCCTTATTGTAATTTATGGTGCAGTTTTTAATGCTTTTTCTCTTTTCATTATAGGTCCAAACCCGTAATAAAGTGTTTGCTGAGAAATTGGAGACACTGCTGCACAGAGCGTACCACCTACAAGAAGATTTTGGCAGCAGCATCCCAACAGACAGTGTATTGGCAGACTTTGGTAAGAGTCATTTGGAGCTGTTATACGACCTTAAAAAAAAGTAGGAGTAGAATTGTTACAGTCTCGGTTTGTTTGTACAGTTTTGTTTAGTTTTTTTTTACGAGGGACACACATTTTATATTCTGTCGTGATTCCTTCCCTGTCAGTTAGAGTTTGTGTTGTTTCTTTGGCAGAGAGTGAAGGAACTCTTATCTTGCCTCAAGTGGAGAGTTTCCACAGACTGCAAGATGATGATGCAACTACTGTTACCTCCGATGATTCCTTTTTCTCAGCTGCAGAGGTTAGTTACTTCTTATTCTTCATTCTCTAAATACTGACAAACTCAAAATGGTCTATTGCAGTCACTGATTTCTCAGGGTGCCTGTTTCAAGAACACATGCCAACACTGCTGTGTCTTGCAGATACATTCACATCTGCTGTGTTTTTAAATAAAACACATGTGGACTGTACACTGAGTCATGTGTGCTTTGTCTCTGCAGCTGTTTGATGCCATGACTCTAGGTGAAGTCTACCAGCCGCTCAAGCCAGCAGCTCTCTATGAAGAAGCCTTAAATCTGGTGCGGGAGAACAAAGTGGCTTACAGGACACTGAGGTAACTGAGGTGTAACATCTGTAGCCAGATATGTAATGCTGTACTGAAAACATGGCAGCTCTTTTGATTCACCCTTGCTGCTCTCATTAGCGTCATGTTCACATGTAGCACTGTTTTGATGGTGTCATGTAGAGGTGTGCATGGTGTAGTGAGCCAGAGAAAAACAAGGTCATACTCACCTGGAGACCTGGAGAGGTTGATGTCTTGGAGACAAAAAACCCCCACCACAAACTGAATGACAACAATGCAGCACAGGCTAACAAAAGAGTTCACCGGGTCTAAATAAGCTGGTCGCAGGCAGCAAGACAGTCACCTGGCTTGTAACTAGCTGATAAACATAGTGTTAAAAAAACTCTACACGGGCACTATTTTTAAAACAAAAAAATACCAGAGCTGTATTTATAGCTTGGTCTTCTTATTTAAAGCTGCCAAAAACCTCCTCTCTGCTACTTTAAATGTACAGTGACTTAGATTTTGTTTGGCTTCACACCTCTCTCCATCTCTCTTTGTTTACCAGGACTGAATTACTTGAATGTTTTGGTGACCAAGACTTCCTTGCCAAGCTCCACTGTGTGAGACAAGCATTCCAGGTATGTTTTAACTCATTCAACTTACTTATAATACAGAGATTGTTCCCTTTATTTGGATGACTGTCAGTTATTTGGTATTTTTGCTTTATTTTAAAGGCATTTCTTTATGTATTGAAGCTGAATGGCTATGTTTTTTTTTCTTTTTTTTCTTGTCAGGTCCTGTTGTTAGATGAAACTCACCGTACATTTTTCATGGAAACTGGGAAGCAAATGATTGCAGGGTTGATGGTGAAGGCAAACAAGGTAAGACACACCACTCATTTGAGTCCTCCCCCATTAACTTGTCCTTTTAGGATGAACAGGAAACGCTTCTGCAGCTGTAGAAATATTTGCACAGCTTTATCTAATTAGTTCCTGTGTTGTTCTTTTTTAATTAAAGAGTCCCAAAGCCTTCCTGGAGAGTTATGAGGACATGCTGCTTTACACTCAGAGAGAAGAAACGTGGCCCATCACAAAGATGGAGCTGGACGGAAGAGGGGTCAGTAATGCTGTCATGTTGTCATGTTTTCAAATCTCAGTTTAGTGTATCCTGTCAGCAATTTGCTTATGGTGGCTCAAAAGTCAGCCAGGCTATGTTAAATGATATCTCACTTTTGAATCTGTTTTCTTTCAACTATAGGCATACAGAATATGTTATTAGTTTAATAATGGGCACAGTGGCACTCAGGCACATTATTTGAACTTGAGATACCGACTGACTCACCTAAATTAATCTTTAACAGTGAGATAACTCTGTGCTTTACTCGGTGCAGGGTCATATTATGTTACGTAACTTGCAAACAATCCATCTTTTTATAAATAATTAATTTGGTATATTAGCATCAGAGCTCTTAAAGATCCACAGCACATGTACAGTCACGCCTGCTCAACACACGTTTCTCTTTAATTTTCATTTTAACATTATAGTTGAAAATTTCAGATATATCAGATATAAATATCAGATATTGATTTATATGTGGTAATTGTTTTTTTTCGTTGTCAACTTACTAATTTAATTCAGCGAGAATAATTAAAAAAAATTTCAATTTGCTATTCATTTTCTCATTGATATATGTAATAACTTATTTATTAAGTTCATTCTCAACTAATCAGTTTATTTGTCTCTGTATGAACATGGTTATAACCCACCTAGTCGGAAATATCCTCCTTGCCTCCACTGACACATTTTTGTGGGTCATTATCGCCCTCTACTGTTGACCATAGGAATAGCATGAAAGTATCAGCATGACTGGCATCACATCACCCGAAAAACATCATTCTCCAACAAAAGTGCTTTGTGTTTATTAGAATTAATAACTGTTTGTTCAGCTGTGTTTTGTTTTTTTGTGTTTGAGATGAGATATAGTTGAATGAAGCGTTGGTTTCCTCATTTAATGATCTCTGCAGGTGGTGTGCATGAGCTTCTTCGACATTGTGTTGGACTTTATCCTGATGGATGCATTCGAAGACCTGGAGAGCCCTCCTTCTTCTGTGGTAGCTGTGCTGAGGAACCGCTGGCTCTCCGACAGCTTCAAAGAGACGGTTAATTTACAAACACACACACACACATTAGTTTTAAACTACTGATTGGTTAGTCAGACATTACTTTAATACCAGAGTTGTTTCGGTGTTTCTGTGTTAGGCTCTGGCAACTGCTTGCTGGTCTGTTCTTAAGGCAAAAAGGCGTCTTCTTATGGTAAGTTTGTACTTTTAAATGCATTTCTTTTTAATAAAGATACTGTTATTTTTCTTATGATTCTGAAGGCTCTTTTCTTTTCACTCCCCAAAGGTTCCTGATGGTTTTATCTCCCACTTCTATTCGATATCAGAACATGTGAGCCCAGTTTTAGCATTTGGGTTTTTGGGACCCAGGCAGCACCTGAGTGAAGTGTGCACAATCTTCAAGGTGAGAGCAAACACAATTTCCTGTTGTTAGACTTGCAGTTGGTAATGGAAGCTTTAGGTAGTAAACTTGTAATATGTAAATCCAAACTGTGAGGAGACATTATACAAGAGTAAATAAACAGGGTTGACCAAAGCAAGTAAACCAACTTTCTTGTGTGATTATACTCCTTGGAAGGCTAAGTTTGAATCACTGTGTTACATATAGTAGAGTCTGTGTCATTTATTTCTCTCTTTCCCTTTGCAGCAACAAATCGTTCAGTACCTGAAGGACATGTTTGATCATGATAAGGTCCGCTTCACCTCCACTCAGTGCTTGGCTGAGGACATCCTGAACCTTTCTCACCGCCGTAGCGAGATTTTACTCGGGTATCTGGGAATCGATAGCCTAATGGAAGTCAACGGTGCCCTACCCAGAGACACAAACAACTCATCAAGGCCCAAAGAAGATGCTTGAGGGTCACAAAGGGCTTCACTGGGCTTGTGTATGCGGAGTGCAGTGAGCTGAGAGCAGCAAAGACTCGCAGCCCAACACATATTCTGCAGCTCCATTAAGACCGGACTGAATCATGCTCCTGTGATACACCGAGAACCAGCTTTATTGGTTCATCCATCTGTATTCATCAAACACAACTACTGTAAGAGGATATATTTTATATATTTTCACCAGTCCTACAGTATCACTTGTCCTTGAGCTACAGAAGGACAGCAGTTTGATGATATTGTTAACAGCTGCCTTGTTGCAAATCAGGAGCACCAGATGTAGTCGTTCAAAGGTCCAGTGTGTGGGATTTAGTGACATCTGGTGGTGAAGTTGCAGATTGCAACAGATCGAATACTCCATCCCCAGTCTTCCAAGCATGTAGGAAAGCCAACAGTGGTTGCGAAGGATGAAAAAATGCAAAAGGTCCCTTTCTAGAGCCAGTGTTTGGTTTGTCTGATCTGGGCAACTGTAGAAACATACAAGTACATCATGGCGGACTCTGTTGTAGAGTATCTGCTCCCTGTATTGATATAAAAGGCTCATTATTAGTTGGTGAAAACATGACAATTCTTAAGTTCTTATTTTCAGATGATTATATACTCATGAAAAAAAAATATGAATATTATATTTCATTTCTGCCACATTTTGCCAAGAGATCCCCCTATATCTCACACACTGGACCTTTAATCTTAGAGGTGTGAAGACCTGTCTCTGCCATGTTGGATGTCATGGATGCTTCCTAAAAACACACCTGACAGAAAGGCTCTTAACACACGAAGAAAGGACCTTCTACACTCTACTCCACATGGTTCAAGCCTCTTCTAGGAACTAATGGTTGTATCATAACCATCATGTGACTTGTGGAATCTGGTGGGATATCATAGTCTTTATTATTATGTGAAGAGAAATGGTGTGAGAGTCTGTTGATACTGTGTGTTGTGTATTTTATATTAAAGGGGGAAGGAACATTTGTTAACAACAACTGCAGACAGGACTTGAAGGACTAAGTGATGGATTTGTCTTCTCACTGATGATTCCTAAATCATCTTCAATATGAAAAAGAATCTATTCTAATTTGGTTTAATCAAGCAGGCTGTCACAAAAAGATTGTTAAATGCAAAAGGACATCATTGTAAAATTAGTGAAGGGTGCTAAGATGTTGATTAATCATGTAGGAATTGAATTATCCCAAAGCTACATTTTGATTTAAACCACCATTCTCTAAGTGGGCAAAGCTAATGTCACTAAGAAGTTTTGTAAGGTTTAACTTTCTGAAATTCATAGTTTATTCTTCAGATTTTAATTTTGCAACTGATAACTTAATATCAGAGTTTTAAATGGCACTGCAGCACAAAAAGAAACTTCCCACTACAAATAACACAACACCAGATGTGAAAACAGCTGTTTGAATACCATCATATTGAAGATTATGGACAGTTCTTAAGGTGAAACAGGCAACAGACATCTGGAACAGTGTAACACATCTGTGCTCTCAGGGAGTGATAAGTGACGTTATAGCTTAAAATCAGTTTTAGGAAATGTGTTACTTCAAATTCTTGCAGTTAACGTATTTATTATTTGGTTGGGCCACTTAAATGGCTTTAAAATATTTAGGCCTAAATTGTAAAACTTGCTAAGCTTTAAATTATTTACAGAATCCAAAATATATAAATAAGGTAATGACTTTGTTTTAAAGTAAATTATCCAAACAAAAAGTTAGATGGAGACAGAGGTAAATCACTGTTTTCAATGTAAAGTGTGGAACAATAATTCTTTTTAAACATGGTTGCACTTCTCATCTGAAAGGTTACTGACTGTATGAGCATAGAATAAGTGTGTTAAAAAATTAATTCACAGCCATTATTTTGAAGTAATAGAAAAAAAACAGGTGTTACTTAAATGGCAGTGATTGCACATTACAGTTCAAGTGTCGCAGTAAGCTGTAATTGTGTGACAGAGTCAGCAGCCTCAGTACAAGAAGGCTGAAACTGAAGCAGCTAAATGAAATTAGCTGCTTGATTATTTTCATCTGTGCTTTTCAAACATGTCAAAAGCCCTACTAGTGTGTAAAACAGTAAAATGAACAGAGATTAGAAAAACCCATTGGTATTTTACTCCTTAATATACACACACAGTGTACATGTGCTGCTTTCTTTCTTCCCAGAACATTTTAACATGACCTCTAAATGAAATAGTGCCATTTAATAGTCTTAGCAAAGGATATTTTTGTTTCGTTTTTGGTTTCATGGAGACCTGTAATAAAGAACTGGGCATTGTACAGTCAGACTGTAACCCTCATAACAAGTGCACTGATGACAACCCCTGAGATCTCTTTGTTTTTCCAATACTGTGAAATACTGTTGGGGCGCAGAGGCATGAAAGGGGCATTGAGATGCCAAAAGCAAAGTTTTCTTCTGTGATCCTAACATGAAAAACTCTGCTACTGTAAATGCTGATTTGTGTTAAACAGACTGTTGTTTATGTGTGTGTGTAAAAACGGTCAATACTGAATCATCTTACTGAAATTTGATGACAAGGTTATTTATTATTAACAGCAGTAAAAGCACAGAATGTATGAGTATGGTTTCCTGTTTGAATGAGAAAAGGGAAGTAATTTCCATCAATATGTTTCAGGTTTCATTGATCTCGGGGTACCTGGATTCCAATAGTTTATCATACACATTAGTAAAAGTGAACTCCTTGTTGTTCATAATCATATAAGTGTGTCTTTTGTGGTCTTGATCATCCAAATCAAGCTCAGAAATAATGTTTTGGCTCCTTTGTGTCACAATACAGTAACGTTTTGTTCTCTTTATAATTGCACTGTTTAGACTCATGGGCACTGTAGGTGTTTTTCTGTTTCTGTTTCTGCCTAATCTGAACCATAAGTGTAAATAGAGCTTTTACAGACAATAATTTAGTTCTTTGTTTTGACAAATGTGCAGCTTTTTGTGTTTTTTGAGCATTTTGCACTTTATCAGAGATGCAGAAAGATACAGGAATGTCCAACAATCTTTTGGAGATAATCAGTCCGAGAGTTAAACTATTGACACATATTGAATTATTTATTCATAAAGAACTATAGAACTGACATATTATCAATAACACAGAGCATAAAGCTGTACAGTAGAGAAACTATCCCAGAAAATGGTATAATGAAAATATATTCTGGTTACTATTTAAAGTTTTAGTTTTAGTCTCCATCTTTGAAATGTTGAAACTTTCTGTCGACCACGTGTGGTCGAATCCCTGATGCTTTAAAAAGAAATTCTCGTGTGTTTTTGTCCTGTTAGTGTGTATTCTGAGTATATTTGCAAAAGTATGTACTATGCAGCTGCGGAAAAAAACTGCTAACATTTAGTCCTGTGTTTGAATACTGGTCTGCTTCTTCTGTGTCCTGAGAGTAGATGATCGGAGATGAATCCCCCCCCCAACAGCCTTTGCATGTTAACAGTGTAGATTCTGTAAAATGCATCAATCAGTGTATCCCTGCAACATTTAGACCCAGACTTTGTTGTAAGTTTTGAAAAATCCCAATTAGAAATTAGATAAGGAAAATTTTTAGGTACTTCAAATCATTTTAAAACTTCAAATTGAGGCATGGGCTCTCCTATTTGCCATATGTCTATTAGATTTAGAACAAAGTTTTCAGATGGCCAAAATGTGAGAAGAATGATTTTTTTTTTTTTTTTTTGCAAGTCACTGTTGTAAATTACAAGTGTCCTATTCATGCCTTTTTGTCTTTTCTATTGTTAAAATTACAATGCCAGCATAAACTGTAAAACAATTTTGATTCTCCATAATAAATGTTATTTTTTGCTATATATTCATTACGCCTTTTCCCAACTGATGACGACTCACTGTGTCTTTGTTTTGTTCTTATTTTGCCTTTATTCGACCGTGAAGGATGAAGTGGCAGATGTGAAGTTAAGTCAAATTTTTTCTCAGTGAAGGCAAAGGATAAAGTTATTTTTAAATTAATTTTATTTAAATTAGAAGTTAGAAGTTATCACTGCTGTAGATTCTCAATAGGTATTTTGTTAGCCTTGTTTGGCCTTTGTTTCTAAATGTTTCCTGGTACACTAGTGAAATGTCTCTGCAATAATTGGACCGATTGCCTCTGAGTGACAAAAAAGGACCACATCTGTCTGATCAGTTGCCAGTATTATGTTGGCCACAATGGTGAGTGAAGTGTAAAGTTTAATGCCTCTGAATCATTGTAGGGGTTTTTAAATCGAAGCAGGGTCGATTAGAAGGATAGAAAAGAGAAGTCTGTCTGGTGATTCAATAAAAGGCCAGTGGAGGGTGCACAACACTTACTATAATTTTGCTTGAACAACTTTAGAAACCTTGTTATATCCACATCTAATTGCTATAATTCAACCTTTTTAGTCAGATTTCATGAACCTGTTTGTACTGCTTGTGATTCAGTTACTGGAACGTCGCAGCAGCAAAGTAAAAACCAAACAAAGGACATAATCATGTTTTGAAAGATCACTGCTTCTGCAAAAGTTGAAGTACTGTTTTTCAAGCTTTCATCAGTCATCTACACAACTTTTCTTATTTTCTCTGTAAAAGAAAAGAAAACTTTTTGTCACCACTGATATGTAAAATATGCGGACAACAGATTTCAAACAGTAGGTAATATTGATGTTTGGAGTCACTAAAACTCTGTTTTTTGGTGTCTTTAAAATGCAGTTGTCAATTGAACACACAATGACACAAAGTGCACCAACATCTCCACCATTTGTGTTCCTCAGTTACTTTGCTTTAAAGTTCACAGTTGGAGGTTTTGTGCCTCATTTTAAGGAAAGTTGGTTTGCTCTTATTCAGGTTTTTGTTGTGTACTTTCTGTGTAATTGTTTGGTCGGTCTGTGTAAACCTGTTACTCATTGCTGACTTTATGTGAATTGGAAAGAGGCAGTGAATTTGCTGCTGTGTTCATGTATACATCAATATTTATTTGTGACTCATGTTAGTGGAAAAGCCTGTACCTATCATGAATCCAGTGTCAACAGAACAACTCAAAAACAGGCCATGATGCTCTATTCTTCTAATTCTGGGACATGGGTTATTCGTTTGTGTTGAGATAACGACATTTGCAAATGTTTGTATTGGGACCGCTTTTCCCTGCACTAAAAGATACCTAGAAAGCAGTGTAATATTTAACAAGTGTGGCACATAAGTCTTACTTGCTTAGCAGAGTGAGGTTAACTAATGCAGTATGATACAACAGTTCTGCATTAAATCCTCCCTTCAGGAAGGTTAAAATGTCTTAATTAAACAGTTATTGGTTTAATTATGGAAAAGAATGGTTATTTATTAGTGAAAATAGTTAACTACAGTTGTGGGGGAATTAATGGTTCATAACTGATTTACAAAGCATTAATAGTGACTCATAAGTCATTTTTAATACTTTAGAAATTCAAATGTTATAGCTTTATTATAACCTGCCACTATTAAAGAGGTATTTATTATAAGGTAGTACCAAAATGCTTTTTAAAATTATAGTTAATCAAATAAACTGATCAGAGGAGTATGACTCACGTGGTGAGTGATTATTAACCCACATTAATTGGCAATTATGAAATATCCAGAACTTTTCCCTTTTTTTTGAATGAGTGCCGTGTGCTTCTTTAATGTGGAGTGCTGGACTTTTGTGTTTTTTGTTCATTCAATAATTCTTCTCTATGGGCAAAATATCTCCTCTCCGGTGTGCGGCTGGGATTGGACGTCTCCTCCGCTGCCGCACACCGCTTGAAGACGGAGCTCCGTTCACCATTGGTTAGACACGTGTCTGGGGCGTTTCACTGGGACCGCCCGGTTGTGTCCGGGTAAGATGGCGTTGGAAGAGCAGTGCTCGGCACCACCTCGATGGCGGTCCATATCTCTCACACACGTAGAGTTCCCCGAGGGTGAGTAAACTTAACATTTTTTGTCAAACTACTGAAGCTCTGCTAACCTCCAGCTTTGTTATTTTCGAAGAGTGCGTGTGTTTTCTTGCTACTGAATGGACACGGCCGTTGGTGATATTGCCAAATTGTGAGACGCTGTAAAAGCTCGAGCACAGCGGGGAATATAACCCGGACTGCAAAATTGTGAGACAGCGCCGCATGCGCAGTTGGTGTCAAGGTCCACAATGAAGGCTAGCTAGCCTGTTAGCTGTTTTAATATCGGTTTGGATATGTTCTCTCCAAAATTAGCGAAAATGTCGTGTCCTGACAGAATTGTTCTACAAAACTCACTCATTCCAGACAGTAAAATGTGACTTATGACTGTAGTGGAGATAATTAGCTATTTCCCCTTATAGCAACGTAGCCAGGAGTGTAGCTAATGTAGTAGCTAACGTAGTAGCTAACGTTAGCTTCTTGGCCTGATACTGAACAGTATAATGTTAACCAGCACAAACAGTAATGCACCGAGCTGTCTGACTAGACAAAACTAAATAATGAGGTCTCTTGATTCAGAGATTGCTTGGCTCTTCCTCCATAGTCACTTCCTTTACCTGAACTCTGTTCAATGTTTCAACCATCCGGGTTCACTGAGTACCTCAAAGTGTCACTCCCACCAGTGCTAGGTGACTTTACTGGGGCTTATGGTGTGTCTTAACATAAGAACTGTGTCACTGTGTTTTAGATGATCTGACGGGACAAGTGCTGGCCTACATCAGTCTCCTACCCATAGCAATTCTTGTGGGATTTGTTACACTCATAGTGTTTAAACGGGAACTGCACACGGTGAGTCCTGCACATGCACCTTTAAGTGGTGTTTTCAGAAAAAAGCATCATTCTTTTAAGTCGATTTATTGTCTTACACATGACAGAGAAGTCGAATCACACAAGTCAGAACAAGCTAGAAGTTTTTGAGTGTTCATGTGTTGCTGTTTGTACAGATTTCCTTCTTTGGTGGGCTCATCCTGAATGAAGGGGTGAACTGGCTGTTGAAGCACATTCTCAGAGAGCCGCGCCCATGTGCAGGTAAGTAAGCAACAAGCTGTTTTCCTGGCAGGTTTGGAAAACATTGCAATAGCTTTTGAACATGCAGGATATCTTACTTTTATGGAAGTCACGTCAGTCCTCCATGCGTTACATTGCATTTTGTCCACAACACTACAGACACTCACATGAAAGCTGGGCTTGTAATAGGTTAAAAGACTAAAAGAGCTCAGGTAGTCTGTTAAATGCAATTTTATTTAAACTTTGGTTATTATCCTGACCAAAGCAATGAGCTCTTTATTTCTGTGAAGAGGTATTCCATGTTGTAAATGTATAAATATCAGGATTTATTGTCTTTCTGCAGGCACTCACACAACCCTACATACAGACTATGGGATGCCCTCCAGTCATTCCCAGCTCATCTGGTTCTTTGTTGTTTACTTCTTTCTTTTCCTTTATTTAAGGTGAGCTTTTTGTCTTCTTGGTCCATAAGTCAGCTGTAAAATTCTTGAAGTACAACAACTAACTAAGGTTTACATTTACTGCTATGATTGTATATGAAAATATCAAAGCAGAGGAAACATTTTTTTGTACAACCTCCAGCAATGTTGTATCATTGTTGTCTCATGCATATTTTCATTGCATCATTGATGTTCAAGACAAACAAGTATGCTTCTTATATTTGTATCTGTAGCTTGCTTGGTTTATTTCATAGTATGTGTTTCATAGTTGCTTGAATGTTTTTTTTTTTTGCTTATCACTCATCGGTTGTTGTCACAGTCTTCAGGTGAAGCGGATGTTTAGGTTTGAACCCAAACTGATCTCTTGTTTCAGAATGCATCAAACGAACAATGCTCGATGTGTGGACCTGCTGTGGAGACACGTACTGTCCATCATCCTGTTGGGCATAGCCTTATCAGTCTCATACAGCAGGTAAGGTACTGATCTCCATCTCACTAAAGAGATGCTCCTTACATCTTCCAGAATATAGGAAAAACTCTGTGTCTCAGTCTCTGTATTGAGATCTTTGTGCCCTGAAGTCACGACTCCATCACCTGGTCACTGCTTGTATCTGGTTACTTTCATCCCTGTCAGAAGTTTGGCAGAAAATTATACTAAATGTGAGGTGTCTGTAACTCCAAACTCAAAGTACTTTTACCTCCAAACTGTACTCAGCTGAAGTACATATATTGACTCTAAACTTGTTGTGTTGTGAGATAAAACCGCAGTTCAGTTTTCATCATCCCCTGAACAGAAACTCGCAGTCCTGCAGTGTGTTTAGCTCTGTCACCCAAACACACCACTGCTAACTGAGTGCTAATACTCCTGTTGATTTCATTATGGATCTGCAGTGTTCTCTTTTGTTTTTTTAACAAGTGCAATGTGTTTTTGAGGTTCTACCAGCAAGCTGTTTTTGACTGAGGTGATAGATGGACAGGCACTGCAGAAACGTTTTAGAATATTTATATTTTTTGCAGGTTTAGTGCTGGGTAGCTAGCCAGTATTAGTTACTATGGTAAAAGTATTAGAAGATATGTTCCATTCATGCAGCTTTTGGTTCAGTTTGTCATTTGCAATGCAATAGTTATTTCTTCGTACATACATAGATAAATTCCTTTTTTAATTGAGGTGTCCTGGAGAAAATTTCTGTTCTTCCTACACATATTAAATGTTGTCCCTGGCCATGAGTTTTAAGCCCTGCTGTGCTGAGGCATGTAGCAGTGTAAAGGGAAGCTGTTTCTCTCAGTCAAATTGTTTAGAACAAATATCAGCTGATAAAAAGAGGTGGTCAGTCATATAGTTTTGCTGACACGTCTGCTCACACTGTGTCAAAGGAAGCCAAAACTGTGCCACTTCCTGTGTAACACCATTTCGACTGTGTGAACACACAAAGTGGTAAACTATTTTAAGAGTGTGCTTACATAGTGAAGAACTCTGAGCTCAATGTGTGTTCTCTCTCTTTCTCACTCTTAGGGTTTACCTGTTGTATCACACCTGGAGCCAGGTTTTCTACGGCGGAGTGGCCGGTAGTACGATTGGTATAATCTGGTTCTTTTTCACACAGGAGGTACTGACACCATTATTCCCCAAAATAGCAGCGTGGTAAGTAGTGCTCTCATTTCTCTGCCTCCTTCTCATGTCACAGGGGAAGACAATTCATCCTCAGCCTGAATAAGTGGATAAAACTGGTCTTTTATGGCTACTCTAATGGTTTGTCCTTTCAATTTCTTTTTTTCACCATTGATAGGCCAATATCAGAGTACTTCCTAGTGCGTGACACAAGCCTGATTCCCAACATCTTATGGTTTGAGTATACAGTGACCAGATCAGAGGCGAGGTAAGTTCCTTTTTTTTTTTTTTGGAAATAAATTAAGACACTATATTGATTACTATTAGGACTTAATCACACCAGAAAAAGGCACACTGAGCTAAACCAACATGCCTTGTTGACAAAAGCAGTGCAGGAGGCTTTATAACAAGTAATGCTTCATGTTCCATCAACTTGTTTGTATGTATATTTTCAAGTAAAGCGTTACAACAGGCATGATAAATGGCAACATTTAAAAAAAAAATGCATTACTCTTAGGTCACTTAAGGTGGTTTATAAGAGTTAATGGGCATTAAGAGTTAATAAGTTGTGCAGAGGCAAACTTTAAACTCTCATGACTGTTTCGGTTGTTTCTGCTTGGACAGAAGAAACAGATGAAACTTTGTCCTCTGTCTCTCCGGTTTTGTCTCATAGATGTTTTCTTAGATGATGAAAATGCAGTTTTCATTTTTCAGACATTTCAATTGAAAACTTAAAATTAATTTGACAGTTGAGATATAAAAATAAGGCTTTTGTGAGTACTTACAGGACTAATAGGTGAACTACTGTAGCTTTGCAAACTAATGGCTAATGTATTAACACTAATCACATATGTGGTCTATTTTGCTGTTTTTCTCTGGACTTCGTGGTTAAAGTGCAAAAGATTTTGTATAAATTTACTTTGTCCCTGCTCAAAACCCCCTGAACGCAGTTTTAATTTAATGCTGGTGTGACCAAGCCTGCAGTCGGTCTGGGGCTGATGCAAACATTGCGTAACTCATTTATTTTTCTCATGCTTCTAGGAACAGACAACGAAAGCTTGGAACAAAACTTCAGTGATCTGCACAGTTTTTTTGTGAAACTGAGTTTAGGACCACATGCACACACTCACACACACACTCTCGTACAGACACTCACAAACACACTCACACACACACAAAAGCTCACTCAACAAAAACACACTGGAGAACCATCTTTTGGACTGACGTGGTTGCAAGGAGTAAAGGGCAAAAACCGTTTACAGGTGGCGAAAGAGTGCCTGGACCTGGCCCGGAGCCTACAGCCTGAGCAAGTCCGTCCACACGCCTCTCCTCCTTGTACAGCTTGCCCAAAATGCTCGCGAGTGCATGCAAGACTGTGCAAGAGGCATACTATTTAATGACAAATTAATATATATATATTTTAACTATAAACGCACGCTGACAGTAACAGTGTACTGTAAGAGATTCAAGGAGCCTAAAAGGAGGCTTTGGTCAAGTTTCAAACGAATTAGTGGGCGTCATTGCAGCATGTATTTAGTGATTCCTTTTTTAAAAATATTCTGATGGGTAGCTGGTGGGCAATGGGTGGGGAGGGGGGTTGGTTATGGCTAGGTTTTCCATTTTTCATTGTTATATAATAGAAAACGAACAATTTCTAAAAAAAAAAAAAAATTGGTTATGGTGTAATATAAATGAAAATTTGCACTTTGTGAAATTTACAAGTTTGAAAAAAATAAGAAAAAAAAAAGACTAACACTAGTTAAATGTTAAGACCCTTCCCCTCTTTTCCCTCATCAGTCTTTGCTTTGTATCTATGACTGTCAGTCCTAATATATTAGACTCCAAAGCTGTCAGCAAGCAGTGTAAATTTAATGTACCTTCTGTACTATTGAGCACTGAGGTTGTGTTTTCTGTTCATATCCACATTTGAGGATTATGAGACTGAATCACAGCAGCAGGTTTCAGTTATTTTTTTTGTTGTTGAATACACTTTGGACTGAGGTGGTGTTTTCTTAATGCCTCACACACAGTAGCAGCCTGGGAACAGAATTCTGGGAATTTTTTTTTTTTAATTCAGTTTCTTCTTATCTTGTTTTCTGCTGTTGCTGAGAACAGTTTTCTTTTTACCTGCATTTCCAAAATAACATTCCATATCATTTAGTGAGAAAACATACATAATAACTGCTGAGGGGATATATTTTCTTTTTGTATTATTTTTGAAGAAAGGAAAAAAAAAAGCCTCAGGTCAGTCGTAGCATGTGATTATGCTTTATTCCTCACAGCCCACAGCAGCTAATGTTGAAAGCTGTCAAGTGGGGATCTGAAGCTGATTTAAAACTGTCATATCATTAGCTCCACAAAGGGAAGTAGTTCTCTTAGACTTTTGATTTTTTTTTTCCATGTGTAACCTATATCAGGCTGAATAAAATGTGTTTATGTACATGAGCTCGTCCAGTGTCGTTCTTTAAAAGAAATTGGTATATTCTTGCATTTAACATGCTGTTGTACTTAGTTGTATGTTTGTTGTCAAAAATGTGGCACTGGGTAGTTTGATTCACTGGTTGCTCACTGCATTAGTCAGTGCAATGTGTGTTTGATGACGGCTGGGCTATTATCCCACTAAAAAGCCTTGATTTTATTTTTCCTGATCCTCATCAATGACCCCTGAACTGAAGAGAAAGATAACTTGCTTACAGAAGCATTGATGAAACTTAAATATATACTACTTGAAAATAGCCAACAATCATATTCAAGCCTATAACTTAACTGAAAAGCCATTTACATGCCTCCACTATTATGTTTTCAGGTTGTCATCCCATTTCAACCTATCAGTCCTGTGTACTCACTATAAGTTGTTCACTGGACTCAAAAATGTCAATAATTTTGCCAAAAAATACACCTTAGGCATTTTAATAATGTCCTTTTAAGTCTTCATAATATAAGGTTTGCAGTCCAGGATGTAAACTGCAATTTAACTGGTTTGTGGAGGCACACAGCTGCAAGGCAATAACTCTAGTTTCTCCAAAGGGACTCATTTTGGCACAGCAATGTTCTGGGCTAAATGCTAAAGTCAGCATGCTAACATGCAGATACTTAACAGAGTTAATGCCATGTTTGTTTGCATGCCAACATTTTTGATAACATAGCTTTTGTCATTAATCAATTTTAAGATCATCAATGCAGTTGCAGTTCATCCGTAATGGAGCAGGAATGTCTACAACAAATCTTATGGCAATCCATCCAATAATTGTTGGGATAATTCCCTCATAACCACAGAGTGCTAGAGGAAAAGTCAGAGGGTTCACAGAGTTCACAAAGAGGATCCTCTGGAAACAATGTATGTCCTCATGAAGTTTCCAGGCAGTCTGTCCAATAGTTGATTTATTTCTGGACCAAAGTGATGGACTGACAGAGTGAGAGGCAGATGGACGTAAACATAGAGCCATGATTCTAGCATGGCTGAACAACATGCAACTGCAGGCTATATAAATACTAGACATTGCAGAAGGATGTACAGAATTCTCTTTATATAATAAATGCAGTTGGCTTCGTAATATGATACGTGGCGGCTAATTCTGCAGATACCAGTTAGCCAACAATCAGACCTCCAATGAAAGTGCACTAAACTTTTCTTTTTTTCGCCCCAAAGAGACAAAAATTGCAGAAAGTGTGCTACAATGAATTCCAAATGTTGCATTATTTGCTGGAGGAGAGAAGCATTTCAGTGTTTATTTGGAGACTATGGGGCTAGAGAAGGTGACAAATGAAAAATAGCTCTCTGTCTGCTTCAACAATGAAACAATGAACAAGCTGCTTGCATTGTGAAGGGAGCGTCACGCACTTTCTCTCCCTGCACTCCATTCCCCTGCTGTGACTGCCGAACACTGCTTGAGAAAATACTTTTTATCTTCCTGACTTGCCGTGCGCAAAAAGAAACATGTGCCCTATTTAAACGACCCATTCCATTTTAGATTCACTTTTCAGGTCTAACCTCAGGCTATCCCCAAACACCCGTCGGGAACGGGCATAGCCTAGATAAAAAAATGATGGAGACCTCGACCTATTTCTGTTTTTCTAAGCTATTTTCTCTGACCTGCACTGTTTTGGATGAGCTGTGAGCATTTCATAGAAACCTTTTTTTGGATTGGCATCAAAGTGATGGTTCAAAGCGGGTGGTCCCCACCCCCACCCCCACCTCCACCCCACAACACACACAGATATGTCTTCTCTGAGCCGAGTCTGACAATGTTGATGTTAAAATTTTTGGTCTTTCAAACTGTCAAGGTTATAAAAGCTTGAGGCCACTGTCAGCCTGGGCATTATACATCTAAAATTTAAAGCATAGGAGGACTGACACCTGCTGGATAAAACTTGTTAGTGCAGTGTTGCAGCCTAAAACTGCAGATTGTCACAAAAGAAGTTTAAAACCCTTTGTTAGACGGTATTTTGTTTGATGGTTAAACTTCATATCAGGCCACAACTTCATTAGTTTAGAAAATATATAAATATTTTGTTTTATTTTTAGAAAAATATGTAACAAATAAAATATTCTAAATCAATGGTAGATATCAGAAAAAAAATATTGTTGAATATATGAAAAAGTGAAAGTGAATATTTAATTTTGTAGAGATGGACTTAAGCTTATTGTTTTCTGGTTCCCTTAAAGTATTTACTCACAATCATGAATTTTTGAAGTTATACACACCTGTTCTGTATTTGAATGTAATTTGACCAGAAAAGAGACACCAAATACTACACCAAATACTACACTTGAAAACTTAGAAATTTTAGAAACTCCCCACCCAAAATAGTCCTTAACAAATGCACTCATTCACTCCTGTTTTAAAACTACAGGGGCCAGCTATTTTACATCCTAAGAAGAAATAATTTGCTTTGGCCTAAAGGCCTCAGACAGGTTTGGGAGGACAGATAGAATTAAAAGAAGAACTAACACATTCTTGTAAATGAATAACACCATCTAGATAACATCTAAATAACATCTAGAATAACACCAGCCATATTTTTCAAATTATAGAGACATTTTTCATGTTAGATAAACATAGATAAACAACTAATCTAACAGAAGCTTCAGTTTGACAATTGCACTTCCTCCACTCTGGACTTGTTTATGTAAATTCTGTGTGCCATATAAATCATATAACTGTGGCTTAGAGGGATACTTGATAAGTTCATGGCCTAAGGCCGAGGGAGATAAGATATACAGCATATGCATTACACACAACTGCACTTCAGCTCTTTGAGGGATTATGCACAAAGTATGAAGTTAATGACTTTTATGGTATTTCTTTTTTTTGTTTTTTAAATATTGCAAGTCAACACTATCTCAGAAAATAAACAGCACTCTTCTTCATCTTTCCCAAGATGAAGAAGGAGCTTAATGGTCACTATTTTGGTACCATGGCTGCTTTGGAGAACTTTTGAAAGGCCCAAATAAATAAATGTAAATGTAGAAATGGACTATGTTGAAAAATAACTTGACCATGTTTTATAAAACTGACTCCTTCTACCCTCAGCCATGAACTTCTCAATATATAAATATATAAACGCTGCAGACCGAGCTTTGTATTTTAGCTTTGCATTTTATGCAATAACAGATAATGACAGATGAATGTTTTGGTAGTTAGATTTCTTGGCATTATATCTAAGATTTAACAAATAGACAAAAAGTCCTAAAAAAACAAAGAAAATACTCAGATAATTTTCAGGCTGTTCATTCTTGTTGCAGTTACAGTCCAGAAATGGCGACATGTTGAATGGTTTAATAGTATTCTTTTGTTTTTTACTATCTGGAGACAAATCCATAAACTTGAATCAAAGGGATTTAATTGGCATTTTAGATGAGAAGTGCACATATCAAGTAGCAGATCTTGAGGGGATTTTCATTTAATGAAGCGAACAACTTGTTTTTTGTGTTCGTCGAGTCGCCTGGTTTGGTTCAGCTCTCCTGTAAAGCTCAGCCAAACCTGCCAAAAATCCTCGATTCAAGTCTTCAAAAATGTATTACTGAAGAAAACCACCTCAACATTTATTACAACAAACACTGAATTTGTCTCTCTCATTTGGAATTTTTTTGTCAAATTTTTACTGACTGGTAAATCACATCCGTGCCAGCAGATATTGGCAGGAATTTCAGAGCGTAATCTCACAGGATAGCAGCAGCAGCTTTGAGTGTGTTCACTCCTTGGAAATGGAAGTTGTTCAAATATGAGCTGCCTCTGCTCTAATCTTCTGTCAGGAAATTTACTGTGCAAGGCTTGGAAATAAGCACTTTACTGTATATGTGTGTTTCATGCTGTAATAAGCGGTCACATTACCACCTCCAGCATAAGTAACACTGCTGAGATCTCTGTTATTTTGGTAAATTTAGGATCTAATAAAAGAAAAAAAGACATCGAACACATTAGCTCATGTTTTTCTCTGAAGCTGCTCTAAGAAAAAATACAGGTCAGCCAAACGGATGAGCTACATACTGTATGTATGTATGTTTCATATAGACAGTGCCTCAACTGTGGATGAACCACTAGATGGCGCCCATCTTACAGCTACGGTAGGACTGTTAAGAGATTAGCACATATTTGTTTAGAAGCTATCACATTAAACTCCATTTGAGCTTCACAACGTTGCTTTTTATCCCTTTTAACCATTGTGATATCATCATAATAGATAGATAGATAGATAGATAGATAGATAGATAGATAGATAGATAGATAGATAGATAGATAGATAGATAGAT
>JAPZDV010000011.1:17361421-17445392 GCA_029814665.1 Acanthurus lineatus | reverse complement strand
TAGATAGATAGATAGATAGATAGATAGATAGATAGATAGATAGATAGATAGATAGATAGATAGATAGATAGATGTCAAGTCAAGATTTTAAGAAATGTTAATGTTGATAAACAGAATCATTTTAAAGTATATTTTTCAAGTCTGTTAAAAAAATGTGTCCAACACAACCAGAAAAATAACAAAAACTTCACCAGGATAAAAAAATAATTAATATAAAATATTTATTCTGATGGCCTTCTTTTTCCAGTTTTTGTTTGTTGTTGGGTCTTTCATGTTCTTAAATCTGTAAGCAAGCGCCCATTTCTTCCTCCTGAAGAGCCCAAAGCAAATATGTGCTCAGCAGATCCTCCAAACTGACTTCAGTACACAACTTCTCACGCACTGTCATCACACACACCGATGTTTGCTGAGGGGTTTTCACAGACTAGTTGATGAGTTGACTGGAGGCTCTACAGTGGACAATAAGATTTCAGATATAAACAAAGAAAAACCTTTATTATAGAATCAAATGATAAAATCAATGGATCCATTTTAATAATATTAAAAGTAAATTTCAGAGCGATAAGAGAAATTTGGCTTAAAAATCAGAGTTTTATTAAGACTCTGCCAACTTGTCTCTAAACACTGAAGAGTCTGTGATAATTAGCGGCTCAAGTATCTCCTCCGCTGAAACGTGCAAACAAAGTGTTTATAGATAACACTATTGTTCTATCGAATGTATGAGCAGAGCCATAGCTGCCGCCCTCACATTTCTGTTTTTGGGTTTTGGACCAAACACAAAATACAACAAACCGCCTGCCTGATCTTAAATTTAACTACAACTGTGTTTTAACAAATCTTTGTTTCCCTGCTCTTATTCTTTTCTTGGTTTTTGACTGTGTGGACATATTCTTTTTTTTTTTTTTTTGGTAGTAAAATAACCATTGTTTATGAGCCAAATGATTGTTTTATTCTGCAGCTCATTAAGTCTGTTTATTAACTGAATTCAAATAAAAGTGTTGAGAAAATGAGCAAAAAATAAACTTTTTCTTGTTTTGCTTATCTTAATTTCGGCCCTGTATTGATTTCATTTGTGTTTCTGCAGCTATGACAGTAAAGTCATTGGGTCCACTGGCAGGAGATGTCTTTATTTTCAGCTGATGGACCCCTGCTTGGGTGTCTGTAAGTTGCACAAGTTGAAGAAAAGCTTCTGCACACAAGTGGATTCCTGCTGAACTCAACAGATTCAGAAGCTGCAGGAAGCAACAACACAAACAGACTGACTGGAGCCCAAAAAGAGAAAACAAGAATGAGAGAGACAAACAAAAAACAAAATGCTCCTGGTCACCTTTGTTTGATCACAAAAAGCCAGTCAACTGATATTAAAACAAATATTTTTTTTTAGCCATGTGAGCAGAGAGGCTCATGGGATGGCAAAGTCAGTCTGTCCACTGCTTTGGTCTGAAATATATCAGCAACTATCAGACTGATTAACATGAAACTTTGTACAGACATTTGTGGTCCCCAATGGACGAATCTCACTGCCTTAATTTTCCTCTAGCGCCATCATCAGGCCAACTTTCAGTTTGACATTTGGGTTCTAAAAAAACCTAAATAAGTGTTAAAGCAGCGTGAGCGTTTCAAGCAATTTTAATCTAACTGTTGAGAAATATCTGCATTTGTAAATTTTAAAAAAATTAGACACATCGCTGATCTAGAGTTGAGAAAAACAAAACTGGATCTTAAAAAAATACCTGAAACAAACTGATTTGTGCTGAAAACACTCTGGTACATTTTCACTACATTTTTGGATTGAAAAAATTAAGGATTAGGATCATTTAGACAAAAAATGACCAAAAGAGAATAAGTTGTTTTGCAGTGATTGTATGAAAAAATCTTAATAAGTGAAGTAACTACAGCAAATAAGTAGATGTTACGAAGTAAAAAAATATATTACATCTTCTTCAGTGTGTCCAGTGTTGCTTGAAGTCTAGTTATGTAAAAGTAATTAGTGACTTTTCACCACTGCATATGCTAACAAAAGTCACAAAGCTTAGAAAATCTATTATAGATAGAAATTGCATTTACATGAACTTTATTATAATTTTTAGGTAAATGTCAAAAGCCTCACCTGAATTTCACTGTTCCCATCTTTCTTTCTGTACAGTCCCACCACTTGGGGGCACCACACACTTACTTGTAGTCTTCCTCAGACGGTAGAAGTTACCTTGTAACGTGGGTCGGTTCAATGACAAAACAACGATTTGAAGGGCAAAAGTGTTAGGAGTCAAATAGTGATAACAGTTTTGCTTTTATGTGTCTTTTGTGAAGATAGATGAAGTCACAAAATCCAGTTTCTGTCTCCAGAGCTGACAGTTTTTAAGGGCTAGTTTTAAAATCCAACAGACAAACATTTTTGCAGCAAAACCTCCATTAAATTTTATTATGGTCTTGCAATAGTTGATTCATATCACGACAACAGCTAGTAGACTTTGCCTTAAGCTGCAAGGCTTTGATTGCGGAGTTTTTTTTTTTTTAGATCTGCCCTCTCACCTCCACTAGTTTGAGTCTTTATTTAGAAACGAAGAGAACAATGAAGGAAACAGTAGAGAGAGTCTCTGTTAGGTCCTGATCCTAGGCCAGCTGGTGAGCATCTTGTGCTATTTTTACACAATATTGAGCTTATGTTGCACTAATTTTAATATCGCAAAGGGTAAAACAAACAAACACAACGCATAAACAGTGCTCAAGCTGTGGCCTGGCACTATTTATACCAAATATTGTGTCCATGAATCCTCACTGTACACCTGCGTCTGTGAATCCCTGCCTGGCTGTCTCATGCAGCTTCAGCGTGGATCTAATTGCCACAAGTTGTACACTAATTTATGAGTCACTTTCGCATCTCAGAATGTCATCCCAAAGAAAGACCAGTTGGACTCTCACGCTGCAGATGGGGGTGAAATCTGCACTGCAGTATGATTAAAGCAATGGGGGACATTTCTTTGGTGACGTGCAGCCTTCTTCCCCTCGGAGAAACAGCGAGCTGAGAGCCTGAGGAAGAAAATACTGGCATTTGAATTTGACAGGCAACTCAATGCCTTGTTGTGAAGTGCATCCACTACTGATTATTTAATGTCTAAATCTGGAAACACTAAGTTATCCGTAAACAAAAACACTCTATAATGTTGTTCCAAGCAATTCTAAGTGTTTATTCATGTATTTTATAGCTATATCTCCCATATCTAGCTATAACTTCTGCTATTATACTGAAATAAGTTTACTATGTGAATAATTGTCCTAAGTGTAATCACTCTCCTGTTAACCTTTTTTTCCTGTTACTTCCTCCATCTCATGCAGTCTTTTTGGTTTTTGCCTTCATGTTCCTTCTCTTTTACCCGTCTTTTTTCAATCCTTTTCAGCTGTTTTCTTCATACTTTCTGATAGCCCCAGGCCGTCACTTTCCTTCACCACCTAACCTTTCATTCTCTCAGCTTTCTCTCTCCTTTTTTCCATTGATGCGTCTCCATTTCTCAGCCAGACCTTTTTGCAGATTAGGAATGCAGAGTTTGCACCTTTTAGAATAGATTACAATAAATTAGGAACCAATTACCTATAATTTACTCAATATATGTTTGATATAAGATGGCTGAACTGAATTTAGTTGAAATGGTGAGATGTAACAAATGCTGTGTTTGGAAGAAACAAGCCCACGATCATATAAAATGTTGCCAGAAGTGCCAGTTTTTTCTGCGTTTGTGCTTTTTCTTTCTCCTCTGATCATGTTCATATAAGTGATAAAATAAAAACACCCACCTTCTCATTTCCTGTGCCGGGTATCTTTTATCAATTTTCTGTCAGGTCAAGGATCACATTTGTTGGAAATTATTACATTCAAATTGCAGAAGAATCTAAATCCCTCAATAAATATTAAATACAGACTTAAGACCCTTTTGATGAACAGAGCTGCCTGAACACTCCCACATACAAACTCATGCATTCATACATTTTCTGGCCAGGTTAATGTGTGGCTAAAAGAACAGCAACGTCGGCCCGTCTGTCAGCTGGTTGGTTTCCTCGCTACTTCACCACCACTCAGCAACATTAGAGAGATTAATGTGAAAGTTTGTACACACAAGGAGCTGCAGAAATGACCCCTAAAACCTGTAAAATAGTTGCCATTGTTGCACTTCTGGTTCTCTCTCCTTAAAGTCATTGGGTTGCTAATTTTTTGGTTAGATGCCTGATATAAAGTCTGTGATTAAATCAAGCTTTCTATGTTTTGTTTTGCAACACACATCATTAATTTTTTTAATTTTGAAGCTATTAAATGTCTTCGAAAAAGGTTGTGATTTCACTAAGCTAAGATGGCCAATTTTTTTAACATTACATGCTAAACACCAGTGTGTTAGCATGCCACCATAAACATGTAAGCATGCTGACGTTAGCATTTAGCTTTGTAGCACCATTGTGCCTAAAAAACAGCCTCACAGCGCTTCAGTTGTTTAAACCTCTATTACTTTATGTGTTGTCTTCCCCTCTTTTGTACTTTTGAAATGTTTTTTCCTTTTGAATTCTTTGAGTGTTTACACTTTTTAGCTCCATTCAGCCCTTTTTTCTGTGCTTGTTTATTGTATGTGTTCCTTATGGTACTGACTAAACAACTCAGCTCGAGTTTAACTCAACTTTCCTGAATCAGGAGGAGATCAGACGCAGGATCACAGCCAGGAGACTCTGGTGTTCCTGGGACTCCCTCATCTCCATAATCCTCCCAGTCTGGATGAATAGCTTGTGATCCTCCTTAATGTTCTTGTGTGTTGTCACCTGTTTGTACTTCTGCTCTGTCTTAATGGGGATGTTGATGTTTCTCCCTGCACAGCTCTTTGTTATAACACTGGTTTTGTCAGATTTGTTGAGGCAAAAGTTTCTACAATAAAATTTTGATTTTGCTTTTGCTTCATGGACAGAAAACACAGCAGCACTTGGGAAACCTTGTCACCGGTTACATTTGTTCACTGTTTGTGTTTTTTGCTGCTTTACTTGAACTATTTCTAGAGTTCTGAATAAGTAAAAGTCTGAGAAAAGCATATTTTATATATTTGTGATGCTCAGACATACATTTTTTAATTCAGCATCAGTAAAAGACCCAATAAAACCGCTGAAGTTGGCTCAAGATTGGCCAGAGTGCGAGTTTCTTTGTGGACAGTAGAAAACTACAATGAAATGACAATAATTAACCGGTGAATTTCATAACTTATCTTGAAAAGCTGGTTTGTTGTTTGCAGTGTATCTTAAAAATGTTATAATCATTTTTTTTTATTGACAATGGATGAAATAATATAACTGAAATGAGCTGTTTGTATCTCAGAGGACACAGAGATTTTTACATGATTTGAAAGTTCATCTCAACTCTAATTAGCAAATTACTGTCTTTCAACTCATTGTTTTAGTTCTACAGCCAAAATTTAATCGATTCTGGTTTACTTTTTCAGTTTCCATGCTACAAGCAACAAAAGCGATATGACCAACCATATGCTACCGATCCAACACTGAACAGCAGACAGGCAAAGTAAATGACTAACTGCTGATCATAGTAGAGTATTTAACATCTAAATAGTAGCATATTTCCCTCAGGATTTTGAGACCAAACAGCTAGAAATAAAGAAAAAAATGGTCTTATATTCACCAGCTGGCCAGAAACAATGATAATGTTGCTTCCTGTTTGATGAATGTGTAAACAGGCAACTGTTCACTAACATGACTGCTGTATATTTCCTGTGATATTATGTTCGTGTTATGTTTACAGCTTGTTAATCTTTCCTATAAAGATAAATCAATGCAGATTTAATGTGGCTGCTGATGTATAATTTGCTCACATGTTACTTTGCTGCCTTTTGTGGCTTTTTAATCTCCATATTATTATTTTTTTATCGATTCCTCTACATGCAACTTGTCTCTTTTTTTTCCTGTCACAACAGAACTCTGCTTGTGGTTCTCTGAGGGAGCATCTTTACAGGTTCATGTGTCCCAACTACTAAACAGGATGCTGCCAATGTGATGCTTCACTCCAGGAGCAAGCTAAAGTCTGTTTTACACTTAAAATATCAACTTGCATTACGGTACAGGTCTGCCGGGTTCATTTAATAAAACTAAAATCTCCTGTGTCATGCACTTAAAATCTTTTCATCGTCTTTTTGCAAACTCTAGGATGCTGTCTTCTGCCATCTGGCCAGTCGCCCACACAGTCCAGATTTGTGAAGTGCTGCACTGACTGTTGTCTTTCCAGAAAAATCTCTTGTAGCAGCCAAAGAACGCTGTAGTTCAGTCAGACAGGTCCTTGGATCTCAGTCACCTCAACAACCAGGGTTCATTGTTGCCTGTCGCTTTATTTGTGGTGTGACATTCAGCTTTGGGATAAACGCTGTTCTCTGGCTACTTCAGTGTTCTCTGTGCTCTCAAGAAACCTGAACTTTTTTTTTAGGGAATAACTCGAAGTAAATGAAGAAAATTCAGTAAATGCACAATAGAGACACAGCATGTTTTGCGCGCAGTACATAGAGACGATGTTACTGATGTGGGACAAAGTTATTTTTTCACATTTTATGCAGTTTTTCTGAACACTACAGAAGCAGTAAGTTCTTCCTGTGGAGCTCCTTGTCATGCTTTTGTTTAACTGATGGAACGTGTCATCAAGTGTGCAGTGATGGACAGCCGTGATCCTTTCGAGAGCTGCGGGGAGCTTAAGTCCACATGCTTTCCTGATTTCCTGAGCTGTCTGACAGCATCATGAATATTCGGCAATACTGACACCCTTCACTGCTGCGACATTTTTAGTTTTATTCATTTTTTGAATGTTTCCTGACTGTCATTAAATTCTAAATACCCCACAGGGTGTGTAGCATTTAAGCAAGACGCTCCGCTAACATCTAGAAATCAATATTTTCCAATAATAATCGTAGCAGCGTTTCATCCCCACGGTCACATCTTTGTTCATCAAAACATCTGTTATATCCACTCTCATTTATTGAATTCCCTAGTTGGAGGTTGACTACAAGGACTTAAAGGGTTTTTTTCAAACACCAAGAGAAACATAAATGCGGTGGCTGAAAACTAATTTGTACAAAGCTTTTTTGCTGTTATAATATGGTTTAGATATCCACTTATCTCGTCAATTCAAATTGTAATCCTTATAAAAACTTCATAGAAAGCATATTAACAGCCTGGAAAAACAATATTTACAGTAATAAAAGGCCTTTCCCACAGCAGCAGAAAAAGCACAGGTGCAACAGATAACATTAAGGATGGCTGTGCTCCATGTAGGTGTGTGTTTTTTTGATTTATGTAGCAGGGTGACAGGAGAGTCATCATTTTATTGTTCTTACTGCTGCTCTGATTATCATGCTTGTTCATTAATGCATTGCTGCTGGGTCTCTGTTACTCTTACTAATGTGATTTCACGTTAATTTTTATGTAGCACTTTATTCCGCAAAAAACAGGCTCTTCGGGGACTGAATAGATCTGCACACACAGTCAAATACCACCATTGTCTTTTTCTCACTCTGTGAAGAGAACTGTATGAATGCCATAAGGTTTGACATGATCAGATGAATGGCAGCTGCTTGTCCAGCTGTCTGCCCTCATTGTCAACCAGTTTGAAAACCTTCTGGTGGCAAATAAAGATGTGTGTAATTAAGAGTGTGTTTCTGAGAAGAATCTCATAATCACAACACTCAGCCATGTCGCCTTATAAAATGGTGTTTTTATGTACTTTTAACAAACTAAATTCATGTAAAATGTATGCATTTCACAAATCACATTTTAGTGTCTCCACAGTACATATCAAAGTAACATAGTGCAGATTTAATTCAGGTGAGATAACTACTAATCAGCAGATCACCTTTTGAGACCACATCAAGGTCAAAAGTTCAACCCCTTGTGGTGACTGTCAGGACATTCCCAAACTGTATTTTTGATGACAAAACAAGGAATTTTATGGAAACATGTGGTGTTTTTATAACCCTACCCATGTAGTTTTTGTGCCTAAAGACAACCAGACATTAACCACAGAAATGTACATTTTTTAATATTTGGAAAACTCACAGTTTCAACATTTCTGTGCTTTGTTAAAGCTAACAATGCCAAGATTAATTGTGGTGATTAGTTTGCCAGATTGGGTATCAAAAGATTTATTCATTATAGTCCCCTGCATGCATTGACTTCATTGTCCCACTTGTAGTATAATTTGTGGTTTTTGAGTTCGAAAAATGAGGGAAAAAGTGAAATGCAATAGCAGACACAATGTCTCTGGTCTGTTATCAGCTACACCTGTGCTTAATGAGTTCCTAATTAGCTCAATCTTGCTACTGTACATATTTTAAAGTGCATTTATGTATTCTTTTTCAATGATTTATGATATTAAAATATTTATTAAATCTAATTATTAATAAATTATTAGTGGAAAAGGTAATTTAACTGTTTAGAGCTCTTATTTTGGGTCTTGCATTTAGCACACTGCATTGCAGATCTAATAACATTTGGCAGAGCTTAAGCTCCTCTGTCCTCAGGGAACCTCCTGGCACTGCCTCATCAATATCATGGCCTGGTGGCAGACTCAAAAAAAAAAAAAAAAACAACAGCAACAAATGAGATATGTAGAGGCTGAGATTCACATCATTCTACTTTGAAAATGATCTGTACTGTTGTGAACCCTTGTTGTCGAGGTCATCTCTTTGAATATTTTAGTTTCATTATACAGCAAAATAATAATGAAAAACTGCTGTAGCTCCCAGTCATGTTACCTGTACAGAAAGTGGCTGAATATTTAAATTAAGACAAGAATAAAGTAATACAAAAGAAAAAAGTAGAGCAGCACTGAATGAACAAACAAAATCACATATAAAGTGCCTATAAACAATACTCAGACTTTGGTAAACAGGTGTGATTTGACACATTTTGCTTTAGGTAAACATCTTTTTCATTCAGAGGAAAATTACAGATAATTTGCAAATGCATCACAACCAATAATAGGGAAAGAAAAATTCCTTTAGATTTTGTGAAATACACTTGTCTGCTGCCTTAAACAGTTTTAAATTAGATAGTCAATAACAATTTCATCTGTGCACATCCAGTACAGAGATGTGCAGCTTTGATTTGCACAGAAACTGTTATTAAGCTGGTTATGTCAGCCTGACTGTGTCGAAAGCTTGTCTTACTTTCAGTAAATAACACATCCGCACAATTATCATTTCTGTCTCTATCATAAAGAACCACGTTAAGAAAAACAACCCTCGCTTCCTGTTGGCTCGTCTCTGCTGCTCTCTGGCAGTGAAAGCAGAGTTCATGTGCTGCAACACATTCTCATCATTGGTGGCAGTGGTACAGGGTATGATGGCATGGCAGACCTGGTCACAGATGGTACACTTAGGCGCCCCAGAGGCTGCCTGCTGACAGGACACACGCATTACACAAAAACACTGTTATCCTCTGCTTCCGCTTTAGACAGTATGACCAAACACCACTGTCAGGGCCTCCTCACTGATGTATGTATCACTGATACACTCTTTAGGTATCTGGCAGACCTCTCTGTATACCTGAAAAGTCATGATGGACGTTTGTAGCAGCTACAAAGGAAATGTGACGGCAGTTAATTCAGGAGTTAAAGAGGATTGAAGTTCTTGCCGGTAGTACCACCCTCACTCACATCGCTTCATATTGTTCTCCTCCAGCTTCATGCAACCCTGAACACATGCATTAAATTTTTAATCGCCTGTATGTTGTAAAAAGAAATTACAAACTTGACATCACGTCAAGCAAATGATTTATTGAAATGATCTAAGTGCCACAGTATGACTTGTGAATGTTGACAGAGCTTTCAAAAATCAAAACTATAACTGTTTGTTTTGCTTTAAATTAGATGAAAATGGCAGCTGACTTCATGAGCAGCGATGAATAATTTTACAAGCTTCTGTTTTCGAAATTTTTTTGAACGTTGGGCACATAAATTAAAAGAAGGTATGATGATGAGTCTCAGAATGTCTTGGATAAAAAATCTAATAAAAATATATCAAGAGTCTCCTTCAAATGCTGTGTGTGTTAGGAAGTAAAGATGTGTAGATACAAATTAATTGGACCAGAATTACAGAATAATCCATGGAAGTAGTGATGCATTTTTGACCTGCTGTCCATAGCATTTAATAATTCTATCACATAAGTTGACATTAGCTGGCAGTACCAGAATATTTGTGGAAAGACTTGATTTCCTCCTTCACAGATTAAAACCCTACAGGTCTGTGCCCGACACAAGCACACTGGAGAAATTCGGAAACTGACTGTTGTTTACGTTGAGCCAGCACTAAATCTTTAGGTTGAAATGAGTTCTGGACGTTACCAAAATACTCTAATTTCCAAGTAAAACCCGTAGCGTTGATGTCAGCTCTGCAAACCCCTAAAAGGAAGACATGCAAAAACATTACTTCACTGAAAGCAAAGCAAGACACCTAAGGCACTGATCCTTAAAAAAGAGGAATATATTAGTATTCGTCCATACCCTGAAGACTGAAAATTCCAACCCTCGTTTCTGAGCTGTGCCTATTTTCTGGGGAGTTATTTGTAGCAAATTAACAAACAATCCAAATTTTTTGCAAAATGCAAAAGCAGACCTTTTGTGCAACAGATAATTGCACTCTGGTGTTCGGTCTGAGTTTCTGTTCCCGGGTCTGCAGGGAGTTTCTGAACGACTTCACTTTCTTGCTCTTTCTAAATTGACCTTATTGACTTCATCTCTGTCTCTTTCTTGTGATAAAGTGCTTTTGGCAGATCTCATTAAAGCTAGACGTTACATCTAAAAAAGGCTTATAGCAAGTCTCCCCAAGGCCTCGCATCTCTTTAGCAACATCGGAAAGTTCTTGAATCAATCAGAAATTTGAAAGCTCCCGCTGTTCCCGCTGTCTGACAGTCTTTAGGCATCTTTAGCCTTGGCGGTTAGGGAGCCTAATGACCATATGGCCTCTTTAAGCCAAATATTAACACTGTTTTCAGAGGACTAATGCCATTCCACAATTTCTCCAATTCCATCATAAAAAACCTTTATTTATTCGGATAAGTGTCAGCTCGGCTCTCTTTTGTTGGCAAACCAGTTAAACACATTCACACCTGGAAGCTGCCCAGTACAACCACAGTGTGAACTGCTGGGCACTGAGCTGCTTCACTGGAGCACATGGGGTTAAGGGCTTTATACAGTGAGGGAGGGGCACCCTTTCCACATTTATCCTGGGGTCCTTCTGATCACAAGGCCGCCTCTATAACCTTTAGCCACCACTGCCCCTGGTTTATTTATGGCTATGAATGAAATGTCAACTATTGAATGGGTTTTCATGGGATGTGGTGCACACATTCATGTCTCCCTCAGGATTAATTAAAATAACCTTTATGATCTCTTAACTTTTAACCTGGTGCCATCATTACATCAATGTTTGTCCTTAATGAAGAAATACCTTAAAAACAATGCTATTTTTGTCAATGTTAGCATGCTAACATGCTGAAGTAAGATGTAGAACATGGTAAATCTTACACCTGCATAACATCAGCATTTTGCAATTTGCATTGTCACTGTGCATTTGCAGCATGCTGACTTTTGCTTGAAGCACTACTGTGAAGCCTAAATAAAGCTTCACAGAGCCACTTGCATGGCTTCAGGCTTTCAGTCTTCCTTCCCTATCATTCACATTTTCCTGCCTATGGATCAGGCGTCAGGTGCCCTTTTTAGGGCCCTTTTTAGGGCACTTGATGACTTTTAATGTCTAACTTGAAGGAGAGAGGCAGGCACTGCTCAGTCGTGAGGGTTTTGAAAACTGCCAACCTTCAGGAAAAGTAAGCAACTGTTTTTTTTTCCTTATTTCAGAAAACTGTTTCTTTTTCTCCATCAATATACATTAAGTACATATCTGAAGCCTTCACTTAAACGTTCAGATGTGTGACAGTTGCTGACACAGTGCTCTGCCATCCATGAAGGAACTGCAGGAGTGGGGTTGCTGTGAGAGGAGTGTTTGAAAAGACAAGAACAGAGAGTGCAAAAGAGGTGGAAATATACTGTCTGTAACAGAGCGTACAAAAACAGAGCAACTTGAGGAGGCTTTCCAAAATCTGAAAAGTAAAGACTATCCCCAGAATTTTAAGATATCAAAAAGAGAAAAAGGACTCTTTTTACAGAGCTGTGGAGCTGTTAAATTTACTTCAGAAGTAAATGAAAATACAAAAATAGAGTGACAGAAACAAAATCAGAGAGTAAACCTGCAAAATAAACTCAATCATGATATTAAGTAGCTACAAATTCATTTAGCACTAGTGCTAAAATAATGCAATCATACACAGTATTATACTGTATATCATAGTATGCAAATGACTTTCACAGCCCTTTTGTATCCCTTCTGCAAATTTTTTTCTAATCATGCTCTGGCAGTTGCCTCTGTAAAAAACATTTCAAGACTGAGCTGTGCCATCTTGGCAAAACTCTCAGTCTTCAGGTATCTTAGACTACACACGTCGCTGCTGGAGAAGTTTTTTTTTCCCCACTATGAAGTCATTCATTTCTTAAAACATCAGTACTTTTTCTGTTGATGAACCCAGTTTCCTTCCCTCGCGTCACTTAGCTGCCAAGTGTTTTTTTTTTGCGTGTGTCAGATTTGTTTGTAGACTATTTCTTGCTCCAATTTCTCTTGACCTCCATATTGCTGAGTGGTGTGTTTCCCTCAGATCTCATTTTTTAATCGTTTCAGTCCGACAGGCTGAAGAGAGAGAAGTGGGTTGTGAATTCCCTCCTGCTGCTTGAATTGAATAATTGTCACTGTGTTTATCCAAATTTCTGTTTGGTCTCAGAAATTTCATTAAAAGGACAAAATATTTGCATCTAATATAGTTCTTTAAAATACTGCAGCTGCTTGTCTTCCTCTTTTCAGTGAAAAGTCTTTTCTTTTAGTCTCTCTGTGTGACAGGTACTATTTTACACTTAAATTTGTCTCTAGACAAAACCATCTGGAATACGTGGACTGTGCTCTCTCATGTGACTGTGAGGGTGACAGCCAGGTCCCTTGTGTCCTTAACAGCAAACGCTCTTCAAGTGTCCAACCTGCAGATAAATGCACCTGTGTCACCTGTGGTTTTGGCATATCATTGCCAAAAAGTAAACCAGATGTATCAATGATGAGCATGTAAATATATTCATGCTCAACTTTCCACACACAGACTGATTTATTTTATTTTATTTTATTTAAATTATGAGGTTTCATCTCGTCTCTCATCTCGTCCCTCTTTGGCCTCCTTGCTACAAGTTTATAGGACCTGCAAAGCTAAAAAGGCATAACATATTTAATTTTTTCATTATCTGTTCAGTTATATAAGCAGTTCATCAAAATACAAACAACAAAACAAATGAGTGATAAAGGCTTTTCAGGGAAAAACACATAATAAGAGGGATGTAATCTAAGGAAGAGGATTATCTGCATTATACCTGCTTGCTCTCTTCGGGTTTGCAAAGCCACTTGTTCCTGAGAGGTGAACTGTTTGATGTCAAACCCTCGAGGCTAATGAAGAAGAGCTTTGACATTATCTTAACTGGGAGTCTGAGCCTCCAGTCACTGAGGCCCCTCTGGCATAATTCAGTGAAAAGCGACACAACAAGAATCAGTTCACAAGAAAAGAAAAAAAAGAGCACAAATTGAGACAAATACAATGAGACTGCATGTCACAGCTAAAATAAAGGTTGTGACTTGCAGATTTATTTGACACTGCTCTTCACACAAAGAATATTTCACTTAAATACTAAATACAACAGATTCACTCATCTCTCCTCTTTCAATCTTTTTAATAGAACGTTTTAACACCTACCTTTAAAGCCCGAAATAGACTCTCGGTTATTCCTGTCATTTATTAAACTTCTGAATCTTTTAAGCCTCACAAATAAACTAATTTGAATCTAAAAGAACCTTTTACGACTCAAACAGTTTTTATTTCGTTACTGTGCCCTTTTTGTTAAGTTTCTTCAAATGAGTGAAACAGCGACCCTCTCGGTTGTTGTTATCAGTCAATGTAACACAGCTGTAGTGGTGAAAGATGGTATTGCACTGTCAAGCCAATCCATCGCCAGGCGCAGTTAATAACTTTTGATTAAAAAACCGTTAAACGTTGAGCAAAAATATTGAGACAACAGGCGGAGGCACCGTTGTGCTCTCTGAGGAGGAACTCTGAAGTGGATTTTGAAAACAATGATACTTTAGCCTCACAACAACAGAAAGTTATCATTTAACCTTAAATCAAGCTGCCGCGTTTTTGTAAAACTAACGTTAAACGTCAGCTGCTAGCTAGCAACAACAGAAAGGAATGAGGCAACATCCTAACGACAAGTGCTGTTGGACAATATAAAGTATTGGCTGTAAAATATTGGATATGGACAACAGGAAGGATGGACTTTTACATCATGAAAGGTCAGCCAGATACACCTTCAGTCCTTTTGTCCGTCTGTCTCCCAATATATCTACTTTCCTGAAAGCTAAATGTCACTTATGGCTGTCTGTATCTCATTTAACTAGCTAGCTAACTTTACGTTGTCATGGAGGTCATACTGTGCCCTGATTGTTGGAACCAGCAGGCTGTTGTGTAGTGGAAAAAGTGTTTGAATCCTGTATTTAAGTAAAAGTATAATAAGTAGTAGTAGAAGTAATAAAGTAGTACGATTATAAATATAACGATAATATTAAATAAAATATACCATTTGTGAAAATGCTCCACAACAAGCAAAAGTCATGCATGCATTCAAAGTACTTAAGTAAGAGTTTCAAAGTAAGGGAAATATCTTTTTAACGTAAAGGAATATTCTTTAATCTGAAATAGTCCAAATGAAAATGATCAACTTTGAAGATACACTTCTTCACTGGACGGGAAGAGTATAAAAAAAAAAAAATAAGGCTAATCCTCAAAGCAACTAGCAACTAATGCAGTTAGACAAATGTAGTTTAATAAAGCCTCTGAAATGTGCAAAGTTGCTTTAAATTAAAAAGGTAGTAAAAAGACACTTTGAATTTACATAATAATAATAATCTAAATGCAAAGAAAGTTTATAGCCAAGTTAAGTCATTGTATAGTTTCTAAGAAATAACTATGTGAGTCATTTGTCAGATACTTGCATGGATGCTGTTTCAATGTCAAACTTTTGGAAAGTCAAAAGTTAACAGTTGAAAGTCATTCTATAGATTTATTTACACAAACACACACACACACACACACACACACACACACACACACACAAGCACACAAATACAAAAAGACATTAAGAATTCTTTTAGAAATTCCTACGAAGGTTGTAGCCTCTAGATGAGTCATCTTGCTTCCTTCTCACCTCTTTTGAGAGTTGCACATGCACAGTATCGATCAACCACCTGTCATTTCATCAATGCGGATGGTGGGGGATTGTAAGCCAGTGTGCTCCTCACTCGATTCAACGCACGTCCGAGAAATTCACATCCAGCCACTTGCTGTGTAAAGTAGGCATGAATGCTGGATTGTCAGAAACTACCCAATACTGCTGGAAAATTGTGGGAGGTTTCAGATGCTTTTAGACAATGTGGCCTGTGCTTCATTTAAAGCACACTGATTATCCAAAATGCCATTCTGTGTGTGTCTGAAGCTCTTCTCATTTGATAAAAGTTTGATTAGGCCAGACATATCCTGTCAAATGTCTTTGGAAGAGAAAGCGCTGCATAAAAACCATTTAATAATACATATGCTCTGCTGTTGTATTAAAAAGCAAAATAAAGTAATTTTTTGAATTGGGTGGGAATTTTGTTTTTGTGTTATTTATCGTATCTGATAAGCTTGGTCTGCTTAAATTCTCATACAGATTATATTGCAAAGCTACTACTCTGAAATAAACTTAATTTGTCACCTTTAGGGATGCTGACATCCCTAAAAGCATTGCAGAATTTAGCAAAACATTAAGAAAAAAAAATCTCAAGACACACAAACTCCATCTTTGACAAGTAGTCTTAAAAAATTCAAAGAAATTGGACTTAGACCCTGTCAGATTGTATTACAGAAAAATCCATGAGAATCACTGCAGATGTTTCTGCTAACAAATGTTTAACTTTGTTACAAGTCGGATTCATGAGCTCAAAGCCGTTGGCATCTGGTCTCACATCTCCACATTGCTGTATGTATGCAGAAGTAGTGGAGAGGACAGACATCCCAGCCCAACCCTGTTTTACAACTCTTGGAACTTTGATGTTGGCCCCACTGGTATGCTGAGCCTGACAGCTTAGTGAATTGACAAAGATTTAAATATTTTGCCTGAAGCAAAGGATCTTTGAGGGTGACATGCTGCACAGTGGCAGCAATTTTCCAGACATAATGCCAACTAAGGTTGGATACCAAACTAGTTTTCTTTTCGTTGTCTTTTGCCTGAACGTCTACTCTTTAATTAATGTACAAGGATGTTAACAAAAAACTGGACTGGGTTCAGGCTTTGATTTGTTCTTTGTTGGTACATTATTAGAAATTTCATCCTTTCTACACAAACATGCATTAATTAATTTTTTATTCAGAGAGACCCAGCACACCACCCCTGAGAAGATTTAGGTATAATTACACTGCTTGCGTTAAAAATGAATAGACTACAACAGAAAGAACAGCAGCAGTAGCACAATGCATTATCAATAAGTGAGCAACCATGGCAAGCCAGCATAATAGTTATATCATAAAAAAGAAATGTGAAGTCGTAGAAGCTAAAGCCAAAAATAGTTTTCTAACAAGTTTCAAAGATATATGGATATATTTGAAAGTTATACATTTATGCCCTACATTAACAAAAGAGCATCTATAGCCATCTGGATAATCTTTTCATATTAGTTTAATATTTGTGAATCATGTACCCTGAAAAACCTTTGATTTCCTTAAATATTCTCTTACTAAGGAGAAAGTAAGTGTATGTGTGTGTGAGAGAGAGATGGAGTTTGTGTATATGGATGGAAAGACAGGTAAAAATACATTTTTTGGTGCCTTAGGGTGATTCAGTTGTTTATCAGTAAATTGTACTGAACTACACTGCAATCTGGAGTCTTGTTGCCATTGCTGACATGAGCAATAAAGCAAGCATTTTCAGGCAATAATATGAGTGAAGCAGAGCCCCAATAAACAGCATAGTCTAATTATATGGCAGCCCAGGCTATTTCTGTCTTCCTGTACTCACTGACTGAGAATATACTTACTGCGAGTTTATATATTTAGCTTTTTTTTCTTCTTGTTTAAATGCAAAAATGGATTCTCTCACATTTTTTCTGAGTCACTCACTTACTTGCTCTGTCTCAAGTTGTCGTGCCTTTATCCTCAGATGACAGGCTGATCCAGCACATCACTGTCTTCTCTGCAGTAGTATTGAACTCTGTAATCTCCTTTATCTCAGTATCACTGTGGTCCTTGTTAAATTGGCCAGATTTTTATGGTGTGTATGTTTTGATGTACTGCGATGATGCTTATTTTTTTAAATTACATTCTGTTTTAATCAAACTTTCTCCAAAAAAACTGCAGAGTATATGTACAATTGTAAGGTATAATTTCTTCACCTGTAGTCATTAGTATTCAAGAGAGAGATGCTGACTTACCCGTACTTTCCATGA
This sequence comes from Acanthurus lineatus, assembly GCA_029814665.1. Lineage (NCBI taxonomy): Eukaryota > Metazoa > Chordata > Actinopteri > Acanthuriformes > Acanthuridae > Acanthurus > Acanthurus lineatus. Next base: position 17,427,756 of record JAPZDV010000011.1, on the reverse strand, counting down.
ATTTAAACTTGCTCTTTTTTATGTTTTGCAACGCCTCTGGGTGTCTTTACAGATTTCTTTAGCTCAGCCTCAGGCAAGACACCTCATCAAGATGAGTGATAGAAACCTGACCAACGAACAGGAAGCAGAGTGGGACTGCTGACTCAAAGTTGCATAATTTTGTATTCGATATAATTATAATATGGCTTCAATTTACATTTGTAAACATTATTGGTAGTGCAAAGCCTTTGAGAGGACAGACTTACCTGTGGAAAATGCAACATGTGTACCATGCAATGATCAGTGTCAAGCCTTTAATGCCACCTGTAGTATTCAGATGCGCGGTGGTGATACATGTCAAATGGCAATGTTGCAGGAAGATACTTGTAAAGTGTGTTCCACAAATGGTTATTAAACAATATGGTTAGCATTTTAAATGACTCTCATTCTGTATACAATTTTTTTCTGAGAATTTTAAACCCTAAATATTAAGCTGTGACTAAATTTGGCTATTTTTAGTGTTTTCTTACTTTGAGACTAGTCACATAAGTTAAACTTATACTTTAATGTCAAGGAAATTAGTTTTTCGTAAAATATATTATGAGGGGCGTGCAGCTTCTTCTAAAATAAGGTAATCAAAAAATAAATCAAAAGATAAATAATGTAAAAACTTAGTGTTGAAACTGAAATGTCACCCTCTTTTCTAATGGAATACAGACTGTATGTATTTGAAGTTCTTGTGACAGGAGGGAGGATTTGCTTTGTTTTTTATCTGTTTATTCTCATAAGTGATAATCCATAATTTGATTTCTTGTAACGCTGACTGTCAGACACCAAAATATAGAGGTTGCAGAGAGAAAGATTTTCAAGTGTCCCATAGAATCCAAGGATTAAAAACGAAGGTCCGTGAAACCATACAAACAACTGTTATCTGCTGTACATGGACACAAGTGGGCAGTTTGCCCATAGTATGTGTGATTTTGTTATAGCTCTTGATTATAAAAATAGTTGTGCATCTGAACTGCACTGCAAACTGGACTATGTAACAGACTAGTGACTGCTGATTCATATGAACATGTTTAATGCACACGTTTGGTCCATGTTTTAAAAGTCTTGTGTATGAAACAGCTGTATCTCTACTTTGCTGCAGTTTTATAACTTTGATAAACCGGTCATGAGTCACCTCTTTCATCCTCTCAGGTGCCATCTTCATCTGTCTTCCTCTGTTTGGGGCGGAGTGGGCCTCGCTGATGAATGCGTAACAACAACCCAAAGTAAGTAAATCAGATTTCAGTGATTTTTTTTGTCACTTTTTTTAATATTGCTGTGGTGCCCCACCATGGCAAAGGACACCAGCAGAAAAGCTGCTCTCTGTGTTGCACATGATATGGGCCTAGTCCCACTGTCTCCAGAAATGGTCGTAAAATATGACTACATGACTGCAGTCTGGAGCCCTGACATAGTAAAATGTGACTGATGTGAGGATGTCTGTGTACGAACAAAGTGGAAGTTGAAGTGTGAAGCAATACACGGTTTTTGAGCAAGAAGACGCCCATGCTAAACTCACAAAAAACACAAGGTGCTCTGTCAGGGCCCTTCCAGGGGGATTTGTTTAAGGTTTATCCTGTACCTCTGACTCTACATGTACGAAAAGATGATGAAACAGCCCAGTGAAACCCCAGAGAAACTCATGACCCAAGAAAGGAAATCAGGTCATGTACAAGAAAAGGTTGTGCTGTACAAAGTATGACTGGCAGAGACCCATAGGCACGACAGGGGTAAGGTAACTGGCATGTGTATTCTCCAAACAAAGAATGTCAGAGAAAGGGAATTTTTAGGGCAATGAAGACGTGGAAGCCTAAAGTACCCATGTGAAATCCTCAGCCGAAAATAGTCCAAACAGGAGGCAGCGGTGCAGCTGGGAAAACAGTACAGGGATGACAGGGACAAATAGAGACATTTTTCACCAAACTCTGAGTCACATTCAAGAGACTGAAGGCAAACTTATTGAGATGCTCTTCTCCCACTTCTCTGATCTCTTACATACACACACTGGTGTTTGTGTGTGCTAAACTGTACCTTTACAAGTCGATTTATAAGATCAGATGACATGTTCATGGTATATTCGTAACACTACGTGCTAACTTCTGCATCAGCTGTACTTTGTTTTGCTCTCAATCTCTTTATGTTGGTGAAAAAAAAAAATGAGTTGGCTCATTGTGCAACTGACCATTTCAAAATGTACTTGTGACACCCACTCATTTTTTACAAAGAGATACACAAGACAAACCATATATAAGGATTTATATTCTAATGCTCTCATCTAAACCATTACAGTGGAAGTAAAATGAAGAGCTCTCTGTTGTTTAGAGAGCTTACTGTCATTCATTTGGACTTGTTTCTAGTGGGCAGTTCTGAGCTGTAATATTCCTGTCTGAAGCACCATTTGTAGGATTAGCTGTTTCCCCTTAATTCGAGACTTTACGCTAAGCAAACCTAACCAACTGCTTGCTGCACCTTAATATTAACTGAAGAGACATGAAAGTAGATATGTATCTTACCTAGCTTTAGGCAAGAAAGTGAAGAAGCACATTTCCCAAAATGGATTACTTTAAGTTGTATTTTGTTATGCTTTCTTGGCCAACTTGTAATGACAAGGAGAAGAATATAGCAAGAATGTATTAGCCTCTCCCATCATATTGTAATATTACCTTTTTAAATGTAATGATCTTTTAATAATCTTAATTAAATCAAATTATTTAAATTTATATTTATTTTTATTTATATTTATATTTTATAGATAAGATGTTTGTACTGTATCTGATGGGGCTGCACAATTATGGCCAAAGTAATTATGCTTATTTTGATTAATATTGAGATCACATTTCTTTATCATGATTATTCATTGATTTCAGGGAATAAATATTTTATTGCACTTCTACATTTAAATTAACAGAGCACTGCTTTTACTTTAATGTTATACTTCACTCCTGCTATTGTACAAATCCTTTCATCAATATGAGACTGGTCCTAATTCACAGTGCAAAATAAAAAATAGCAAATAAAAACATATAAATAAATATAATACTTAAATCAAAAAACCAGAGCACTCTTTTTACTTCCAGTGTGGCTGTTATGGAAGCATTTGTTGATGCTGGACAAATACCAGGAGTCAGTGAGGTTGTATTAGGCCAAGAAGATGATATTTTTCATAGCAGACACAAGTCTTATGCACTCTTTTTTTTGCGATTTGTTCTTGCTTAATGTCACTTGCCCTAAATATGAAACACTTCTGAACAACAGATGATCTGTTTTGATGAACTAGCTGCTCTCTGTTGTTATTCTTTTACTACTTTGAACTGCCACTGCAGCAGCACGACCCCACAAGTGAAGCCAAGACATCTCAACTGCCCCCTGGTGGCTTGCTTACATTTTTTGAAGTGCTTGATATAATATGCAGTGAAGTATTCTATGAGCCGAGCACACATTTTAAATGTCAATATCACAGTCAATCATGTTCATTTAATTGTGGGAAACCGAAATTGTCACTGCAATAAATATTCGATTAATTGTGCAGCCCTAGTATCCAAACATAATAATACTGCAATGCATATTCTTCTGGCTGCAAGCACTATCTGCTCTTTGATCCACAATAGAAGTGTGTTCCTTTACATCATTTCTCAATGTTTTACATTCATAAACTATTCCCTCCCAAGTCTCAGTTCTTGACACCATTCAGGCTCAGAGGGGATGAGCCCTACACACAGAATAGCTAATACAGCTACTACCAGCTCAGAAATAGGAGTAATACCAAAATCTTGTCTTGTCATTTCGCACAGTCTCAGTCTCACTTTTATCTTTGATACACACTGTATCCTTGTCTAATGCAGCATTGATGTGTCTTTATCCTCTGTGTACCTGGGCTGACTCAGCAATAGAGGGTTTCTCAGTGAAATGAGGTTGTAGTTTTGCTGAAGAAAAGAACTTGAGGGACATTTTTGTCAAACAGTGTGCAACAGGAACTGCCATGCAAGTAGTGATCTCAGGTCAGTTAAAGATGGGCTCAGACTCAGTCACTCTGTCTCTCAGAGCAGTCGGGCATCAGTATTTCTCCATTTGTTTGTACTGTGTAATGTGTTTTTTAGCATCCCATCACTTGTGCTGTTTTGGCAGGCGACATTTTCAGATACAAAGGCTCTTTGCAACTTTTATCAGAATAAAATTATTTATATTCTCTTGACAGGAAAGCAATTCTGTGTGATTGTCAGACAGACTGTTTGATTTCAAACCGAAATAATCTGTTTGCAATAATGAGCATTCAACACCATGTCCAAAGTGAATGACATAGATCAATAAATGATTTGGAGTGATGACTCTCTCATATCCACTTGCTCTTTTTTTAACTGCTGAAGAAAAAAACATGTTAAAAGCATGTATGCATGGACACTTGATTATATGAAAAAAGTAGAAGCAAGAAGGCAAATAACAGTCATATTTACTGCAAGGTTTACACTTAGTGTAATAAAATGCTCATTTGTAATAGTTGTAAATGTAATTTTTTATAATTTATTGGAACTCCAAACAAAAATAATTTCTACAAAAAATATTCAAATAATGTCATATAATAATGATACGTGGTTGATATCTTTTCTCTTTCTTTTAAATTTCTCATAAGTTAAATTCTGTTAAATTCTGCTTCCTGAATACTGTGTGAAGATTAAATCTCGCTAAGTGTGGCAACAATCACTCGTTCCTATAACAACCATAATAGTGACTATTTTTTTTTAATAATTTGTAACCCCCTGGATATTATATATTATGTATAATCTCAGCATCTGTTAGTGGGCACATTAGATACAATGACTGAAGGTATAATTAAAAAAAATGCAGCAGAAATAGAATAAATGTCAAATCAAGTCTCATCTTTTGAGAAGAAATGAAACCTGGTTAATATACTATGTAGGCCTCAGCAGCAGGATCAAACGCGTACCTCGCCTCCAGACCCGTCCATCGTGTCGACGTGTCTTGAGCTCTTAACTGAGTCTAACCACACACACACACACTGGCCGTCAGTCTAAAGGAAGCAAGATCCTTAACTCAACCAAGAAAAAAAAAACAAAAAAGAGAAGGTCCTCGTGGTTACAACAGCCATTCCCTTTGAAGTGAAACAGTGGTGATTTAAGTGTTTTGTTTATGCTTTTTGGTTTGATGCACATTGCTCCAGCTCAGCAGGAATAAAGGGAACAGTGGTTGGTATGATTTTTTTCCCCCTTCTTCTGCATCTCTTTTCTCTGAGGTTGCTTCCCTTTTTTTTCTCTTGTTTGTCCTTCGCACACCTGAGCACACACGCAGTATCATAACAGTCCTGTGAGGTGTGTGTGTGTGCGCGCATGTGTTTAAAAGGAGGCTGGGGCTAGTTAGTGTTGAGTGAGTGTGTGCGTTCTTTTTTTTTTTTTTTTTTAGAGTGCTGCATTTGTGTTCATGTTCGGTCCATGACTGGGACTGCCCCTACCCCCTCTGGGTCATCCCTCGCCTCACGCACACACACATATACAGCCACTTCTTGATCTGGGGGAGGGGGGGGGTTCTTGGCTCAGTGGGGAGTTAACATGGCCAGCAGGTGGGCTAGCAGAGTGCAGAGCAGCAGGGTGGCCGTGGAGGGGTGCAGGGATGAGGCAGCATTGCAGTCCTTGCCCGCCTCGCAGCGGGAGTGTTGGCACAGTACCCCCTTAAACTCCGGAGGACAGATGCACTTCTGGCTCTGGTAGCACGTTCCTCCGTTCTGGCAAAGGAGCATCTCCTCATCGCAAACGTTAGCTGTGAGTGGAAAGAACAGCAAAGGGGAGAAGTAGAGGAAAAGAGGGGGAGTGATGGAATTGCAGAGGTAAGGAGAATGAGAAATAGAAATGGGGGATAAAGAGAGCACAGCAAAGTGACAGAGTGACAGGCGGTGATAGGAGTAAAGTGCGCAAAGAGGAGAGAAAGATGTATTGGCAAAGATAAAGACAGGTGAGGGAAGATAAGAAAGGGCAATGTAAGAAAAAGCATGATGGGAAACAGAGATACACATAGAGGAGAAGAATTCAGGGCATAAAGAACAAAGTAGAAAGGAAAGCAGGAGGAAGGAAAAAGAAGATAAATTCTCCAGTCTTTGCCTCAGGGACAACAACAGGTAACACCTGCCTTTTTTGTTCTGCAGCCCTTGTCTCTGTCTTTTTTTTCTTGAGCCTGCACTTTTTAAGGGTCAAGCAAAAATCATTGTCTCAAACCTGGCAGAATACACTGTGCGTGTTATATTTGTTAAGTAATGATTGGAAGAACAAATAGCATAATTAAAATGCTATAAAAGGCATTAGGAAAAGCACTGAGGTAGTTGTACTGCACAAGATACTTGACCTAAAAATGTACTGAGAGCAAATAAAGAAGATCAGGCTTCTATGACAAGGCATAATTAAACAAGGTAATAATTGGCCTTGTTGCGGAAGAGTATCTGAAGATGTCAAAACTGTAGTAAATAAACCTGTAGTTTTAATGCATGCCTCAAGAGGTTTAATATATGTGTGTGTGTGTGTGAGTGTGTTTAATGGTGGGGAGGGTCTATGTGAGACTGAAGCCCCTGACTAGATGGTAGATGGTAGAGGAAGAGAATTCTCTGTAATAGGGTTAAGGAGTGACAGGGTCATCAATTAAAGGAGCAGCTGATGCTGCTAATGAGCTACATGATCTATTCCCATGGGAGTAAAGAAAACATTGGGGGTTTGCACAAGCTAAGGCACAAAGGTCCTGAAGGCCATAATATTATCTCATCCCTGATTTTATTTTTAGACATGAACCCACCAAAATTATTTTCTTTATACTCACGGAAACAGCCTTGTTTCCAGTAGTAGCCTGGCAGACAGTCATCGCACTTAGCTCCTGTGGCACCTTCTTTACACTGGCAGAACCCTGTGCCGTTACACCGGTCATGAACAGAACCCATCTGGTTGCAGTTACACTCTGAAAGAACAAGGAGTCGATTAATATTTTGATTCTTGTAATTTGTGGGGGGATTTGATCCAGTTAACTGTAGTAAAAAATGTGCCCATTTGCAGTCAGTTTTTGCAACCTTGCTACAGTACTTTGCATTCAAGGTGGAGTTTCTGCAAAGCATGGACATATTCAAAGATGCTGCAGAATTTCAAACCCACAATGACATATCCCTGACTGTTTAACAAAACTAACAGATAATGTGATATGTGTAGTGTGTCTTGGTCTGAAAACTACAGTGATTTAATAAAACAAGTAGGGACAGATTACAGTGACTCCTCTCCAGTTTACACAAAAAACAAACAGACTTTCAATAACTTGACATTACTTGCAATTTGCTGTATTGAAATTAAGGATTTTTCTTACAACTGATTTTCCTGAATCTTAAATATCTGTTTAAACTTAGATTAGCCAACTATTCTTAAGATGGGAAAACAGTCATAATTTATCACAATTGAATGAATTTGGTTGAATCTGTTTGAAGAATATAGTATGTATTGCATTCTTTAACAACCATACACAGTTGAAATGTGTGTGCTGTGAGTTATAAGCAATGCAAATGGTTGTGTTGACTAGCTGACCATAGTCAACTACTCGTGCACATGCCTACTTAATTAGAGTCGTTCAAGTCAGAGATAGATTTATCTCTTTAGAGTTATCCTCTTTTAACATAATTTAACATTCAATTTGTACATAAACTACTCCCATTTCTGTGAGTAATTATCATTCCGAATACATATATTTATAGAAGCGACTGATATCCAGATCAGTGATGGTTGGTAACAGATCAGAGATTGCAAAAAAACTGCAAAGTCACATATTTGCATCGAATTTGTCAGTCTGTTGATGATGAACCAAAGTTCCTCTGATGATTCGATGTAAGCCGAGAGCTTGTCTTTTTACTTAAACCCAAAATCAAATCAACTCATTAACCATAAAATGTATTATAAAATATTCATAAAAGTAAGACAAGCCAAGAGGCCCAGATGACACAAACATAGGAATGTGGTTGATATCAATGTGTTTGTGGGTCGTGGGCATTAATACTGGGATTGTATGTGAGCCACTTAGAGTGAATATGTGTGGAGAATGTGTAGCTCCGTAAATTGTGTGTGCAAATGCTTTAGTGTTTGGTCTCTTGCTCTAGAGACGCTGGTGTGAACTGATTTCTGTTGCCATGCTCAGTGTGCCAGTGTGCTGGCAGATGAGCTAATGGGGCCTTATTTGTGCTGACTCCAAGGCCTGGCCCTGTGTGTGCCCCAACCGTGGAGAGGTTACCCTCCAACCCCCTGCAGTCCACCCACAGATGGAACCAAATTAACACCAGATTTTAGCTCCACAGATATGCAAACAGAGTGACCTCTTATTAGGACATGCCCTTAATACAACTGAGTTTCAAAAGAGTAATAAAAGGGGAAAAATGGAGAGCATACAAACAGTGCATACTACTGTCAATAAGAATGTAAGTGTCTGTTTACAGATTTTTATTATGATTGTGTTATTTTTATTTTTTTGGCTCTATACTCGAGTACATCCGATTTGAATTGAGGTTCAAGGGTTGACGTTCAGCTTTATGGATGCTTGAGGTGGTTCGCATTGGTATTAGGTGAACAGGGTTAGACTAAACCTATTTATAAGCATTAAAATGTTTCTTGCAACAACAATGGATAATTCTTGAAAGACCAGGGCATATTTTTTACCTGACACAAGCAGAAGTAAGCATTCCTAGCTGCTAATGTCAATAGGTTGTACATTGTAACCAGTCACTAACTGCAAAGGATTTGCAACCAAATATTGACTTTTAACAGCTTTAAACTGTAAAAAAAACCAATGAAATATTACAACCTTATGAAGATGCTATGTAAAAGTTTTAGCATACAGTGGCCTTTTTACAAATCAAGCAGATATGGGGAAACATCAGGATTTATTTGGGAGTCATGTTGCCACCTGACAAAAGTAGAAGAACTTTTTTGGGAAACATCTCCACTACAGACCCAGCATAACAATGTGTCCTATAAAAGTGTCAGAAAAGCAGCTTTATTGTTAATATTTATATATAATTTTTGTTTTGTTTCTTTTTTTATGTGGATCTATTTAAAATTTTACTACTACACTCCCTTGGACGTGGTTACCTTTCTTTTAATATATGAATTTTAAAAGCAGAAAAACCAGCTACAGCATCTCCCTGTCAATCACGGGCAACTTCACCTGCATACTGACACACAGAAACAAACAGAGACACTGTCCCCCCTACACACACCTGCAGACTCTGCCCCCCTCCCCTCTGCAGACTCACCGATGCAGACGCTCTCATCATCCAGTTCGGCAGAGGCGTTGCGGAAGTATCCCAGTCTGCAGTGTTGGCAGTTCTGGCCCCTGGTGTTGTGCTTACAGCTGACGCATGTGACGATGTTCAGGTAGTCGATGTAGCTGCAGCGGTTGGAGTGGCCATAGCACTCACAGTCTAGAAGAGAGGAGGTGGACTTAAGTTTCTTTTATTAAAGGATAGCTATAGTTAACATTTAAAAGCTGGGACTGGATGGCATTGTTTAAGCATTCTCTAAGGATTCTCTGGTGACAGCAGGACATGATAAATGACTCGCTCTAACCGATATGTCTAACGGTTTTAGTCTTACATGTCAGAGAGCAAATGAATGACTCTGAGTGTGTTTTATGACTTAACTTTCTGACTCTATATTGGTTCAATAAAGACAAACCACTCCCTCTCCATTACTGCACTCACAGGTTTGCTGAGTCTGCTTCACTGGGCTGCACTGATTACTGATGGGAATTCCACTATCCTGTGAGCGTGTTCGTGTGTGTGTGTGTGTACATGTTTGTGTATATGTCTGCAGGTGTATGAGAACAGGCATGTAAATTGCGTCTGGGAATTAAATTGAATTACTGGATGAGTACATTGTAAGCCATGGAATCATAACCAAGGGAGTTTGAGGTGAGTAATACAGTGCAGTAGGTGTTTTCAGACTGCACCTGACACTATGAAATCACTCTGACCCTGCTTAACCTGATACAAAACCTCTGCTGCCTGCCCTATCTTTTCTGTATGCTCAGTATTTCCACAGTCTTACATTCTCTTTCACAAAGCGCTTCATAATGAGAGCTCTTAATTAAATTTTCTCTTTGTAATTCATGAATTATCTGAGAGGATTTGATTGCAGGCTTTATTCTCCATGCTTGTACGCTTGATAAATTAAGAGCTCTTCCAAATTTCACACCCTAAAACCAAAGCTAAAAAAAAAGATCCTGTGAAGAATGGTGTAAGACCTTCGTATAATTTTTCCACAAAGAGAGAAATGAAAGCCTGATATCATTTACTGTAGGATCTGCATTGTGCAGAGGGGTGCAATGAGAAGTAGAGGGGTGTTGCTCCACGTTCTCACTAGGATTATCTTGGCTGAAGCCGGTACTTAATTAAGGTTTTATTAAGCCTTAGAAGTTGGCTGCAATAGTGTGCTGCAAGGCATCACTGTCCTCTAAAGAGGCGTTTACCAGGCATGTTTATGCAAATACACATTTAAATGCACATTAAAAAGTCGGAGTTTAGCTGTTTAATCAGCCGTCACATTATTATTTTATTATTGTTTGGTTGATGATGCCAGCTGAAATATTAATGAGCTGGTTTAAAGGAAGCCAGTGAGAGGAGCACCATAAAGTGCCTCTCTCAGCACTGAGGGAACCATGCTAGCAGTAGGGGAAGAACTGCCTAATTAAATATAAATGGCCAATTACTCCACAGACCAGAGAGGCAATGGGACATTGTTCCACAAATTAACGTTACGAGTCAAGATGCTGCTTTATTGGTGTTTATCAATTGTGAACTGTTAACAGTGAAAGACAGTTACATTGAAAGAGAGAAACAGAGCTGTCTGATTCAGAGAATCTATATCGTTGGGAGAGTAGTGGCATATTTTGCCAACAAGCATTCATTAAAAGACCAATAACTAGAAATGTAATTGTAGGCTACTGTGTGATAGTGTAATAACAATTTAAGGTTAAACACTTACCTTGATCATGCACATAAAGCAAACACAACCATGAGGCAGTCACAGATGCAAAAGGAAAGAATGAGCAGAATGAAAAACATAAAACATGCAATTGAAGGAATTTTTCCACAGATTTTATACCTGAAAAACAGCATCCATATGAGGAATTTTAAATCTACTAATCTGAACCAAGGAATCCAGAGGGTTTTACCGAGCTTGAGTCTCCTGTCAGTACCTTAAGAACACGTGCTGCTCATCTGAGTCTCTTACCTTTGAAATCATCATATATGATCCCAAACAACTGTCTGGCCTGGGGCTCTCCTGAGATCAAGAGTTTCAGAAGCCCTTGAGGGATGAAGGAATCTTTGTTTAAGATTTGTCTACCACATCATTCACCGTGCAGTTCATCCAAAGCACTATACCTTCACACAGCTGGAGAAGGTATAGCCTATAGGTCACTATCAGTGCAACATAGAGGTTGTATGGATTAGGTGGATGGGATTCCTGCTAGATTCTACCTTAAAGAAGGGGGTTGCTTTGTTCTACAAAGCTGACTTAATCTGTAGTCTAGTGCAGTGTTTCTTTACTCTTTTGACAGAATCCAAAAGTTATCCTGAGAGTCTCTGCAAAGAAAGACTGTTGTGGCGCACCTTGACTTTGAGTTACAAGTCAAATCTGATTTTACAGCTCAATACTTGTCTCTCTAAACTGATGTGGATTTTTTTAAAGTATATTATTGATTTTAATATTTATACATTAGGTGATTTTCAAAACACTCCAAAAAGATTATCTTGAAAGTTTATTCTTAGCCTTGGGAACAGCAGTTGGTACAGAAATCCCACTACAAGGTCAGTCATGGTGGGGTTAGTCACTATTCCGTAACAAATGACCCTCCAAGAGCATCACTAATCACAGTTTCCATGATCATGAATGAACTCTCAGTCTCAACCTTTATGGCCAACTCTGAAGAGTAGTCCCTAAAGTGCTCATAAAAAGAGAATTTTAACATTTCCAATTTCTCTGTTGAAGGAGGTTCTGTAATATGTTGGAAAGGTCCTGAATAGCTACCAAGCAGCCATGTTGTGAGATTATTTTAACAAAGTCAAAGAGATTTTTTTAAGTAAAACTGTTGTGGAAAGAAAAATTTGTCGTGATTTGCCTTGAAGAAACTTGATTTGAACTTTTAACTTATAAAAAACATTTAGACCTATTAAACCCGTCAGCCTAAGTTAAATAAAGGAAATGAAAAAATGTCAGCTTGAATATTCAACTAAGAAAATGATGACTGAACTGTGGGCTCAAATTATTCATATCACCACATTTAATGGAGCTAAAATTGCAATGCTGTGTCACCCATTAACCTCATCATGATAAATTTTGGATCCAAATGTGCGACCGGTTATGAATCACTGTGCTATTATACCATATGTTCAATTTTTACCTCTCCTTTTCTCTCTTTCTCTCTCTTCTCTGTCTTCATCCTCTTTCCATTGAGTGTGTTTTGGGGTCTCAGGTCTCCCTCTTTCCCGCTCAAGGTTTTCAAAGACTTGGTGCACTACAAAGGGGCAACAGCTCTCAAATCAATCTATATTGACGTTGCATGGATTATTTCATGCTGTCTTGCTCTACAACAACTACTATGAAGACAAACATCCACTGTAGAAAACTAAAAATCTATTTTTAAGTCGTAGTTTCATCCAAAGTCACAGCACAGCACAGAAAGGTTTTTCTATACAAAAATTAGTTGATCAGACATGACATCAGGGTATTTAAAAGTCTTTAATCTGAGCACAGCAATAATGTTTTTGTTCACTCAAAGAGAATTTTTCATATTTATCATATAAATCTTTTTTTCAGTCTGTTTTATTTCTTTGCCTGCAGTGTCAGTCATTGTTTCATATACACATAAGGTGCAACAACTGGTGCCTAATTAAGATTTAGCCTTTAAGCGTGTGCTGCCTGACAGGTTATCATGTAGTTGGAGATAAATTTAGGTACATTTGTTGTCTCTACTTGCCTTTTTTTTGAGTGAGCTGCCAACTTTAAAACCTAGTGAGAGTTTATCTTCTGCATGTTTTATCTACACCAAATAATCTACTGTTCATACTGTGGCTACTGTAACATTGCCAGCACCACATATAAAACAGATACCTCTGTTTTTTTCAACTTTTATTTTTCATGGTCCCCCTCCCTTGTTTTCTCACCGTGCTCAGAGGAAGTTGTTCTGTGGCCATGAGTCTCATGAACGTGTCCCTCAAAGTTATGGGAGACTGAAACACCACCATTGTGAATGACAATAACAATCAAATTTATTAAGGTATATTTTAAGAGAATTTTATATATACTAGCAATATATTTAAATTTACCTTTCCTTTCTGCGTTTCTCCCCTCCTCTCTTTTCTCCCCATGCTCAGATGAGGTTGTTGTTTTGTGGCCGTGGCCATGGCCATGAGTCTCATGTATGTGTCCCTCAGACTTGTGGGAGACTAAGACCACACAGTTGCAGTCGACAGTGGAGGCAAAAATTTGGATACAATTCTGCTGTTTTCAGTTTTCAGAGCCATTGTTGTACATAAGTTGCCAAGTGTAATTGTGTTTAAAGTTTTCCATAACTAAGGTTAAGCCTATGTACACACAACTACATGCACATTGCTGATATATGAACTCATGTAAGAATATACCTTTATGCTCCTCCTTCCTTTCATGCCCGTGTCCAGAAGAGGTAGCGGTTTTATGGCTATGAGTCTCATGTGTCTGTCCATGAAAATTGTGGGAGACTGACAGACCACAATCGTCACTGATGTAAGCAAAATTATGGGGTAAATTTTGTTTCAAGATTGCCACAACTATAAATAAATTAGATACCTCTACTTTCAGTATTTTTTCCCTCCTCCTCCACTCTCTCCCCGTGCCCAGATGAGGTTTTGTGGCCATGGGTCTCATGACTGTGTCCCTTGATATTATGAGAGACTGAAACACCAAAAAACTTAACTAGCAAATATATTAAGAGGTTAATGAATGCTCCTTCCCCAGCAACATAAGCAAAAAAAAACTATGATGCCGAAATGTTTAGGACTTTACTTATCAGCTTCAGTTGATTAGAAAAGACACAAAGTTTGGTTCATTTCTACATACATGACTTTTGAACTTTTCAGGACCCTTTTTTTTGCTATAAGCCGAGAACTTCAACTTATTGTAAAAGTTTAAAAGCGCTGCACAGTAAACAACATCTACAATAACTTTGCTGCAATACCTTTATGTTCTTCATGCTCCTCCTCGTGTTTTTCCTCTTTGTGCTCAGGTGAGGCTGGTTTGTGGTTGTGAGTCTGATGTGTGTGTCCCTCGAATATGTGGGAGACTGATGCACAACAATTTTGTTTGACAGAGCAAGTTAAACTTTTAATAAGTTTCTGCTGCTTCTAATTTGCAAAGGCTCTTTTTATAAATGCAAGCTGCCAACTTGCTATGTTTACTTGTGATGTTAGTTTATCTACTGCATATTTCCTTCACTACGTGCCAACTACAGTTCGCTATAGCCATAACCAGAGTGCATATAAAGATATACCTTTGTGCTCCTCCTTCGTCTCCTCCCTGTGCTCGGATGAGGTTGTTGTTTTATGACCATGAATCTGATGTACATGTCCCTCAGGTTTGTGGGGAACTGACACACAACATTTTTTATTTGACACAGCCACAAAAAAATTTTTTAATAAATTTCTGCTGTTTTTAATTTGCAAAAGGCCATTTTTTAAGTGTAGGTTGTCAACTTGCCATGTTTAACTTGTGATTTTAGTTAATAAGCAGCACCTTTTTATCACTTAATATCAAGTGCAATTTACTACACCACGTCAATACACATAAAGATGTACCTTTATGCTCCTGCCTTTCCTCCCTGTGCTCAGATGAGGTTGTTGTCTTATGACCATGAATCTGATGTATGTGTCCCTCAGGCTTGTGAAAGACTGACACACAACATGTTTTCTTGACACAGCAAGCAGGAAATTCTGATAAATTTTGCAGTTTTTAATTTGCAAAAGCTCTTTCTCTTGATGTAGGTAGCAACTTGCCTCGTTAAATTTGTGTTTTAAGTTTATCCACCACATATTTCCATCACTACATGTCTCCTGCAGTTAGCTGCAGCAAACACTACAGTACATATAGAAATATACCTTGATGCTTCTCCTGCCTTTCCTCTCCATGCTCAAAAGAGGCTGTTGATTTGTGGCCGTGAGTCGGATCTACGTGTCCCTCAGACTTGTGGGAGACTGACGCACAACAATTTCATTGTGAAAAGCAAGCAAAAACTGTAATATATCACTGCTGTTTCTAATATGCAAAAGCCTGTTGTTCAGTGTAAGCTGCAAACCTACCATGTCTAACTTGCAACGAAAGTTTATCTATTGCATATTTCCATTACTACACGTTCACTACAGCCTGCTACAGCCACCATTACAGTGCATTGATAAATATACCTTGATGCTCCTGCCTTTTCTCTCCGTGACCATGAATCTGATGTACATGTCCCTCAGGTTTGTGGGAGACTGACACACAACATTTTGAATTTAAATTTACATAGTAAGCAAAACCTACAATAAATTTCTGCTGCTTCTATTTGCAAAAGCTTTATTTCTAAGTGATGGTGCCAACTCAACTACAGTTTGATACAACCAATAGCAATGTACCTTCGTGCTCCTCCAGCCTTTCCTCCCTGTGACCATGAGTCTGGTGTGTGTGTTCCTCAGGCTTGTGGGAGACTGATACAAAATATTTTTAATTGACATGGCCAGGGAAATTTTTTTTTGATAGATTCTGCTGTGTCTAATTTGCAAAAGCCCTTTTTCTTAGTCTAGGTTGCCAAATTGCCATGTTAAACTTGTGGTGAAATGTATCTATTGCATATTTCCATCACCACATGTCAACTACAGTTAGCTGCAGCCATCACCAGAGTGCAAATAATGATATACCTTCATGCTCCTTCTGCCTTTCCTCCCTGTGCTGAGATGAGGTCGTTGCTGTGTGACCATGAATCTGATGTACATGATCCTCAGACTTGTGGGGGACTGACACACAGCATTTGCAATTTAAATTTACATAACCAGGAATAAATTTCTACCATTTCTGATTTGCAAAAGACATTATTCCAAGTGTATGTAGTTTGCCAATTTGAACCTGTGGTAAAAGTTTATCTACAAAATATTTCAATTTTTTACATGTCAACAACAGTTAGCAAAAGCCATCACTAGAGTGCATTTAATGTTATACCTCCATGTCCCTCCTGCCTGTCCTCCTCATGCCCAGATGAGGTTGTTGATTTGTGACCATGAGTCTGATGTGCGTGATCCTCAGACTTGTGGGGAACTGACACATGACATTTACATTTTAAAAAGCAAGCAAAAATTGTATTATATTTCTGCTACTTCTGTTTGTAAAGCCCTTTGTTTATCGTATGCTGCCAACTTTCCATGTTTAACTTGTGCTTTAAGTAAATCTGCTTTATATTTTTTTTATAACTACATGTCAACTATAGTTAGCTACAGTCACAACTACAAAGTTAAAATATACATATATGCTCCTCCTGCTTTTCCTCACCGTGCTCAGATGAGGCTGTTGTTTTGTGATCATGGATCTGATGTACATGTCCGTCAGACTTGTGGGAGACTGACACACATCATTTTCAATTTAAATTGACAAATTTATCAAAACATTTAATAAATTTTTGCTGTTTCTAATTTGCAAAAGGCCAGTTTTTAGTGTAGGTTGCCAACTTGCTTTGTTTAACTTGTGGTGAAAATTTATCCATTACATTTTTCTAGCACCACTACAACTACAGCATGTCAACTACAGTTTGTTATAGTGCATGCAAAAAAAAATACCTTCATGCTCCACCTGCCTTTCCTTCCCATGCTCAGGTGAGGTTGTTTTGTGACCATGAGTCTCATGTACATGTCCATCAGGCTTGTGGGAGACTGAAAACACCAAAATCATCCTTTACATAAATAATAATCCTTAGTAATAACACTGAGCTACTCCTGTTGGTTTAAAAACTAAGATTCAGAGCAGTGACTGAAATTTACTACTATGCCACTAAATAGACAAATCTTTCTGTTTCACATTTTATGTTTTCAAGGGCCAATTTTTCACTGTGAGTTGCCAAGTTTTACTCATGGTTAATTGTCTATGTACTACATACTGTTTAGGGTTTACTACAGTAAACTAAAGCTATGAGTACAGGACAAACAAGGCTACTATATACCTTTTTGTTCCACTTGACTTTCCTCCCTGTGCTGAAATGAAGTTGTGGTTTTTTGGCCATGAGTCCCGTGACCATGACTCTCATGTGTGTGTCCTTCAGACTTGTGGGAGACTGAAACACCACAATTTTTACTTAAATAACAAACAACATTTCAGCTCTTTATAGTTATTTAAAGGCAGTTTGCAAATTTAATTTGGGTCTAAAGTTAAATAAATTTTATAAATTGTAGGCTTACAATCTTTCTTTACTATTTTACATATAAGCTATATAAGCTAACCTGTGTGGTCAGTTTTTATTTTTTTCTCCTCCTCCTGTCTTTTCTCCCCATGCTCAGTTGTTGTTTTGTGGCCATGAGTCTCATGATCATGTCCCTCGGACTTATGGGAGACTGACGCACAATCATTAATTACATTTTAAGTCAAACCACCTTAAAGGTTAGCTTTATATAGATACAATTTTTAAGAAAATTGCTGCCAGTATCTATAAAAGATTTATTTCAAGTTTCTACATTTCTTTCCTCACCGTGCTTTGATGAAGTTATTTTGTGTCCATGTGTTCCATGCACGTGTCCCTCAAACAAGTGGGGGACTGACACAACACAGTCGTCATGGGCATCAGCAAAGCCAGCAAGCAAGCAAAAATTCAGACACATTTTTGAGGTTTCTAATTTTCAGGAGCCCTGTAATGTCAGCTGTACTAGTGATGAATGTTCATCAGCTCCGTTACTACAAGGTTACTATAGACAGTCAAAGATGCCACTACAGTACGTAAAAGTCTATACCTTTATGCTCCTCCTCTTGTCTTCCCTCAGTGTGCTCAGAGGTTGTTGTTTGGTGGCCATGAGTCTCATGTGCATGTCCCTCAAAGTTATGGGAGACTGACAGACCACAGTTATCATTGTCATAAGCAAAACCAGCTAGCAAGCAAAAATTTAGATGCTTTTACAGTTTCTAGTTTCTAGGAGCCTTTATGTTGCTGTCAGTTGCCGAGCTTAACTTGTGAAAGCTTATCTACTGCATATTTCCATTACTACACATTAACTGTAGTCTGATGTGGCTGCCTCTGCAGTACATAAATGTATATACCTTTATGCTCCTCTTGCCTTTTCGTCATGTGCTCAGAGGAGGTTGTTGCTTTGTGGCCATGAATCCCATGTGCGTGACCCTCAGATGTGTGGGGGACTGAATCACCTTTGTCATTATTACATTAACAAGTTAAGAAGTTTTATACATTTCAGGTGTTATTAGTTTCTGTTTCTGCACCCAATTTTACACCATGAGTTGCCAAGTTTAGCTCGTGAGGAAAGTTTATTTACTGCTATTTACTGCACCACAAATACACTACAGTATGTAAATCTAGGAGAACATTGCCTTCACTACATATAAAAGAGATACCTTTCCTTTCAGCTTTTCTTTCCTCCTCCTGCCTCCCCTCCCCGTGCTCAGACAAGGATGTTTTGTGGCCATGAGATTCGTGAACGTGTCCCTCAGGATTATGGGAGACTGAAACACCACAAGTGTTCATGAAATAAAGAAGAAAAAATCCAGATAGATTCTGCTGTGTCATGCTAAGAGCTGCCATTTTTTATTTTGGCCTCCTACACATCTGCACAACGGGCAAACCACAGTATCTGCATACTGTACACAGTAGCAGATTTATATGCTGTCCACCACTACACATTGTAGATGTACCTGTGTGCTCAGGGATTATTCCTTTTTTCTCCTCGTCCTCTCTTTTCTCCCCGTGCAGGATTGTTGTTTTGTGGCCATGTGTCTCGTGTACATGTTCCTCAGACTTGTGGGAGACTGATATACAAGATTTTTTGTAATCAAAGCAAGCAAAAACTTTGCTATTGTTTAACTTGTTGCAAAAAATAGCCACATCTACCACTACAGTGCATTTAAGCATATACCTATATGCTCCCCTTCCTCTCTTTTCTCCCCGTGTATAGATGAGGTTGCAGGTCCATGGCCATGCGTCTCATGTGCGTGTCCCTCAAAAGTGTGGGAAGCTGAAACACCACAGTTTTTTACTGACATAAACAAAATTATGAGGTACATTTTATGAGAAGACTGCCACCACTACATTTAAACTGTATACCTTCCCCATCAGCTTTTCTTTCCCCCTCCTGTCTTTCCTCCTTATGTTCAGATGAGGTTTTGTGGCCATGAGTCTCATGTACATGTCCCTCAGACTTGTGGGAGACTAATGACATAACGAGAAAAAGCAACTTATGGTATGAATTATATATGCTTTTTCCTGAAACCGCACCCTGAAGATGAAATTGTCTATCCATTTTCACTTCACCCACCTGTCTGTTTTACTCATTGTCTCGGATAAAAACATGACAGCGCTATTGGTGCCAAAATGATGATTTAGTTGTGTCGCTTACGTTGACTGACAGAGTTTCATGTCAGTGAAGCAATAAATTTTGATTTATTTCTACTTTTTTTGATTTTTGCAGCCCCAGTTTTTCACTTGGAGCTGTCAAGTTGAACCAGTGATAAAAGTTTATTTGGAACATATTTATTTATTCATATTTATGGATATTTACGGCACCAAAAGTGCTGCTTTGTATGATCAAATACCTGTCTTTTCAGTTATCTTTTCTTTTTCCTCCTCCTCCCTTTTCTCGACATGCTCAGATGAGGTTGTTGTTTTGTGGCTGTGGGTCTCATGTGCGTGTCCATCAGACTTCTCGGAGACTGTACACAACCATTATTAACACAACAAGAACAGACAACATTTGAGTTGTTTTACATGCTCTTCCCTCAGCAGCCTGAACAATAGGAACTTTATAATTAGGCTGATACTGCAGTGGGTAAAGATTACTGATATCGTCTGCCTTTCTCTCCCCTCCCATCTTCCTCCGAGACCTTGTTTTCCTATTCTCTTCCCTTTACTCTCTGTCTGTCAGATAGTGGATTGCCCCACCGAGGGACTCAGCCCTGGGCTTGGGAAAAAGCTGTGAGAGTCAGAGAGGCTTGAGAAACTCCTTCATCACTGCATTTTCACTCTGGGTGTGAAAGAAATGACATGCACTTTCTTTCATCTGAATGTCATTAACTTTTCTGACTTGCACTTGTTCTAACTCTTTGTATGTGCTTAGGTCTTTATTCCCTCCCGTTATAGAAAAAAAAACTTCACTGCTCTTATTTACTCCATTTACCCAAAATAATGATATTCATAGGATGCATATGTACTGTATTGTTTTGTATTACATTTACATGTTCTCATCATGGGCGTAGTTCTTTACCTGCTAGATTCAAACAACACAACTCAAATCAATAATGGTGCTAAAGACAACTTAGCACACACACACACAGTTTCACAGCATATTTAATTGTCTCTTGCTCAAATTGCCTCCTTTTCTTCCCTTTTTCTCTGTATGTTCCACTTTCCCAGAGGGCAATATGCTATTCCCAGGATCCTTTGCTTCAAGTTTTTAGGGCTACACTGAGCCCAAATAAAAGAGGCGAAATGTGAAACTAGTTTAGTTTGTGGATCAAAACTTCTCTTCCTTTTACATCTCCATTTACTGCATCACAGGCACATCTCAATAAATCAAGACAATGTTCTCCTCGTGTTCACAATTAAGGCTAAAAATACAGATAACCAATCACATGACGGCAGCTCACCATGCACGTCATTTAGGGACTAATGATCGCCAGACCGCTAGAGAATATAGTGTTGCATGCTTCCATCTGTGTTTCCCCTTGAGGTGTTTTTGTGCAGGCGATGTACATCTTCAGCTATTCTTCTTCAGAAGGGGGCATCCTGCTCCCCTGCGGAGCATCCCCCTTCAGGCTATCCTCCCACCCACTCGCTCCTCTTCATCCCTCCCTGCTCCCCGGGGCTTCAGTGAGACAGGACGCCAGCAGCTGTTCTCACAGCACCCCGGACCATTTCACACAACTGGCATCATGCCATCATTACATCTCATCAAAGTAACCCCTGCCTACCTCTACTCATGTCCGACTGTGGCCACACTAGACATACTCTCTCACACATCTGTCAGATATTCACACACACACACACACACACACACACACACGTACGTGCATGCACATGCTGGCTGACAAAAAAAAAAGAAAGAAAAGAACTCTCTTGTGGAAAAGCAGGATTGTGAATCATGGTTGTTTCAAAGACTGATGTAGCACAGCAGTGAGCATAAATGCATTTAATCTGGGTAACCCATGCTGCCTTGGGGGTTCGAGTGATTCGAACCCTTCTTGGCATTGATCTCAATCAGCTCAGCCCCGAACCATCTGACACTTGCATCCAGAGCTTTCGGGGTTCCTGCTTGCTCTACGCTGTCTGAAAGAAAGGCCGCATGATCCTTTTTTTAAACCTGACACTTCTGATATAGGAAGACGGTTGAGGTTAATGTTGGGAGATGTTTTGAGCTTAGTCCTGATTCTGTCTCTCCTGTTACCTCTTTATATCTTTACATCACCCTGATCCCATAGCTGATGCTCCACAATCCTCTCAGTGTCTCTGAATGATGCAATGACAATGTTGACTCTCACAAGCCTGCAACTGCCAGCGCTCACAAACCCTTTTTTTTCCACTCTTTGCCCCTCAAACTGCCTTTCACTCACTCACTTGCTTATTCACCCACATTTGCCATATTTTAGTCCCATTATATAATTTGGTGATTGGTTTTGACATGCAATATGATGCTTAACAACATTACATTATAAATATGTATACAAGCCTGTTGCTGTGTAAAAAATTGCCAATTTCACAGGGGCTCCACCACACTGCTTTAAAATACTAATAATCTCCTAATTCTAATTTAGATTATTCTATTTCTAGTAACTTCAACTCTACAGCTACTGTCATCTAGAACTACATTTGTGCCTTACCTCCTCTCTCACTATGCCCCAGCTCTGAGTGTTTTTCCTCACTTTCAACCAGGCTTATATGATGGTTAATGTTAGTCAGGGGATGGAGGATGGGCTCTGCTGTGATTGAATGTTGATGATGATGATGATGTTGATCAATCACTGAATGATGTGTGGGCTCCCGTGGAACTGGGTGAGGTAGATGTGAATGTTCTGGAACTGTTTTTAAGGATGTGAACTCCTCGGGTGTCAGGAAAGCTCGATGCTCCTCTGATGGAGAGGAGGCTGAAGGAGGGAGAACCTCTGCTGGATCAGGAAGTGTGTCAGATTCTCCCGTGGGTACCAGCGGATGCTCAGACAAAGGGCTGATGGGTAACACACTGTCTGTTAGCGAGGTTGAGCCGGTCTCTGCTGGTGTAGCATTGGTGTCTGTTGCATCAGTTGCATGAGGACAGAGAATGTAAATGCAATGAGGAATGAGCAGGCTAAGAGATTAACATAAGAGATGCTGCCTCAGATTGTTTATTCAAAGAGAGCTCTCGTTTCCCATCTTTCCTTTTTTTCCTTCAAATCTGCACATAAACACACACAAGCACGCACGTTCATACACACAGAAGTGAGAACGCACGATGAAAGTGTGATTTCGCACTGCTGAGTTGGGCTAAACTCAAAAGCTGCTCCCCAACCCTTTCAGTGCTGGAGAATTGTGTTTTTTCTGCAAAGCACAGTGTCTGTTAAAGGTGTGACTATTGTTAATATGGTTGTAAATATGAAATCACACACTGTTTGTCAAAGTGTATTACTCTGTTTTACACTTACAATGGTGTGTATTGATGTGTGCATATGTGTTTGCACACATTTATTTTGTCATTTCTAAATCTAAGACATTAAATGATCACAGAAAAATAATGGAATGTTCATCTCTCACCTTAACAGTGAGACTATATTAATTACTGATCTATAAATACTGATGGACATTTGTGTAATATAGTGAGTTCACGTATGTCTAAATACTGGCTTGAATTGCCCAGTTCAATTAGTTCTGATGTTTTGCCTGATCATTACACTTTTTTCCACTAATGTTAATCTAAAGTGGTTCTGTAGCCACATTTGTATTCATTAGTTAGTAAATGTAAAAACACAATCATTGTGATGCTAGACATTTAGCTTTGTAGCTGCTGTAATGTTCTTTGTGGGTTTTTCATGCACTGCACACAACAGTGTGTGCCAAATATAAAGATTTACTATCAGTTATTGCAGATCTCTGATCAGCTATCAGATTTTTTTTCTGAATGTATGCATTATTTTGGTCACTGATCATCAATGTTACTTAAAACGTACGATGTGAATAAGACCAAGTATATAAAAGATTTATACTTAAAAAAAACCATGTGATTAAACTCATTCCACAACCATAAGACTGTGAAAAAATTTAGTCCAAATCATTCTGTTCCCTGAAGGACAGTGGGTTGTCTACCTCGCTTGTAAAGTATATATTTTATTAAACTAGACCGTTGGAAAGCAGAGATAGAGAAGAGTGTCCAACATGCACAAAAAAGGGATCTGGCAGGCTTTAATCTCAACTAGCATGGGATTTAAGGTTCCAGGGTTTTTGTAAGCTCTACATCATTAATATAAGAAAGAGTTTACATAACTTTTAACTATCATACTCATCTATTGTAGCGTAATCATGCTCTGATTGTGACTAAATTACTTTACGCAAAAAAGTCTCATACTATCTAGTTTGCCTACCTTTACTCATATCAACATGATGAGGCTTTAGAGAACTGAAATGGGACTTTCCGACCTCAGAAACGTAAACGCTGGATGCAATGGACTCTGTTTGTTTAAATTAAAGGTTAAAAAAGAAAAGACAAAGGTCTTAGTGTCATTTTAAGCCACGCAACAGCGCCATCACTCTCTAATGCAGCGCATCTAAGCTGATTCATTACATAATTCTGTAACATGTGCTTGTCTGTCTGTACAGATGGACTCACTAACTGTCCCATGACACAATCTCTGGCACGCACTCACACACACACAGACACACTTCAGCAAGCATGCAGTGTTGGTTCATGTGCTCTCCCTGCTCAGGAACATTTTCAGGTATCTTCCACACATCGCATTTGCATTTGATGAGATCATTTCTCACTTGCATTAATAAATCCCGATAAATGATAACAGTGATGTTTAATGCTACCTGTCAGTCTCAGCATTCTCATCATTTATTACCAGAGTGCTGGACATTGATTTAGCTGCACACTAATGAAGTCATTGTGATTCAGGAACATTTAAGGTTTGCCAGAACACCTAATGGCCGTGGACCAAGTGACAGCATGGATGTTATTAATATGTCACATGATTTTCTAGACATGATCCAATCTCTCTCAGTCCAAGGCCAAGTTTAGTTTTTATTATAAAATGCAAGGATTTCAATAAAGATGAAGATGATGCACAGATAGGAATGCGATTTGTGACTGGTTGAGCTAGTGTTTTACACCCAGAGTGTGTGTTTGTGGATTTAAATATATGTCACTGCATGTGTCAGGCTCCTCTACAGCCTTAGAATTTAATGTTGAATTTAAACATGGAGTAGGGTCATGTTAGGTCACAGTGGCTGATGGATATATGACTGGGTTTTAGGATTTGGTCTCTCTGATCTCCCCTCCCCCTCCACCAAACAGCCATCTGTCCAGCTGACCAATGGGATGCCGGCTCTGTGGATCAGACTCTCTTGCCAATAGATCGCTAATCCTCATCTGAGCATGCTCAGTGACTTAACTGGGGCAGAGACATGACAAAGGGAACAACTACTATGACATGCCGTTCCAACCTGTAAGTCCGCTGTAATATTTAAGGAGATTCGCCGGCCTCGGCAGCACAGCCCACAGTCAAAAACTTATCATTGATCTTAAAGGTAAAATCCCACCGTAGATACCTAAGCTGGGATTTGCATTTTTAAAATTCCTGGAAAAAAGAAATAGTACAAAAAATAAGATTTTATGTAATCATTACGGGGATGAAAAATTGAGAAATAAAAAATCCCAGGCAGCTTTAACACTTCTCTACACAGTTCACAGATAAAGAGAATGTTTTCTGTACATGTGTTGCTGTTCCTGAGATCTTAAAATAACATACAAGCTTAGAATAAATATATAAATGCAGTCAGGGTCAGAGAATATTATGGATATCTAATGTTGTAATGTGATCTAGTTATTAATGTCCCTCGACCCCTAGCCACAGGATATGATAAAACCAATCTGTGTGAGTGTGGGTGTGTTTGTGTGTGTGTGTGCCTGCGTGCGTGTGTGCGTGCGTATGTGTATATTAGTGTGCACATGTCCAAACAGTACTGGCGGCCGCTCTATGAGAATGGTACCTAAGACCTCCGAGCCCCGGGAGGAAAAGGAGGGGAAGAGGATGATTTATGGGTTTCACTGAACTGCACCATATGCCCGCCATAAATCTACAAATTACACACACGCACAGACACAAACACATGTGCACACACACAGATAACAAGAGTTTGCACACATCAGGGTCAGGTTCAAGCCAAATACACTTTTCTAAACCTAAGATAAAAAAAGACAGGAATACGCTACAATGATGTGATTTTTCTAATGTCCTAGAGGTGCAACTGAGTTGTTTTATCGTCACTGTTTTCAATAATTTTTAATATCTCAAATAAATGAAGCATATAAATTATATGCATCTATAATTTAGAAGTTATATAGTTATAGTAATAGTTTTGTCTGAGCAAGAAACAGTTTATATCTGAATAATAGTTTAAATTTGACAGCATGGATTAAGGCTGCAATAATGATTCAATAAATCAATAATTTGATTGACACAAATTATAATCAGCGATTATATAATTTGTTTATTTATTTACTTATTTTTATCAAATAAAAAAAATGTTTTCAACCGCTAAAATATCATATTATTTCTGGTTTGCCTATTTTTTATTTTCTTTTTATCCTAAACTCACAGAATGTAATTTCTGCAACTACTTTAAAATAAAAAGTTAATCATGTCAGTATCTTGGAATCATGGGATTTTTTTTTTCATTTTAACAGCTACCATTTCACATAATGTTTATCTGACTGACACTGAAATGAAATGTGAAATGTTTCAGGACGTGGTAATGTATTAGAGTTTTATTCACATAATGTTTTATTCATGTTTGCTGACATCCTTCCTCGCTCTGACTGGTGTTACACAAGAAGTTAGTGACAGGGGACAAAAAAATGCACTGTTACCTTGAATAAAATAACCATTTTCTATGAGGGATATTTTTATTACATAAGTCAAATACAAAAAAAGTTTTGGATACTTTTATGTGAAAATGTTACATATTTTATGATGATGTGACGGTGGTGATTGTTATACACACAACCATTAACTAAAAATAATACCAAAAAGAATGATAATCATAATTATTGTTAGTTGCAACCCTATTATGGTTGTAAAATCTAATTTAATGAGCATATTTATCGAGAAAATTAAACAAAACATTCACAAGTGATTTTCTGTAGTATTCATGTCCTGTACACCCGGTTTAGAAAAGCTTGCAGAGGACTGTGACTCTGTTTATAATACGTCACAGCTTCTGTCAGCTCTACCTAAATCACAGATAATCAGTAAATTCGTTCCCTACTGATGTAAGCCATACAACAAAAAGTGCTTTGCTGTTCAACAAACGCTCTTAATGGATTTCCATCAGACAAAAAGAAAGTCTGACGACATTACAGCAGTGCCGAAATCCCAGCTCCTCCCACGCCCTAAGTGCTTTTCTGGTGGAACATGAGAGGTCCGCCGCCTACCAAGATGGCAGGTTTAAATATAGCATGAGGGTGAGCCAGGGTTTGAGGTCCACTTTACTGTACATATAAGCAGCTGACAGAACCTGTTCACATCAGTCCTGGCCTGTTTAGATTCAGTCACTCAGAACAGATAAAGTCTGAACGTCTGTATAGTTTGATGTGCTTGTACTTAAGACGGGACAGCCCACGTCTGACATTGACGTCACTAATGCATACACAGAGGGAAACAGTTGATGTACAGCTGAAGGCCTCCAGTAAGTTACTGAATAAATTATGCATGACATACACACACACACACACACAAACACACCTATTGTCAGCATTTATAAGCACACCCACATCCACACACATTTACTTTGTCACAGGTCTCCACCACAGCACCACTGTATCATTTGTTTAGTGGTTACTATGGGTGACAGAAGTATTTAGATCCTTACTTAGCATGAGTTACAGTATTGGACTTGCTGCGTTTGAAAGTAAGAAGTATTCTCACCAAAATGTGCAGAATTATCAAAACAAAATTTATTTCCAACTAATGCCGTAATCTGAAAGGAGTTAATATCTACTTGGCTATGGCTAAGCTACGTTTCCGCACCTTCTAGGGGAGCTCCAAAGGACTCATGGGTTACAACTGGGTGCTGCTGCTCTTCTGAGATGGTTGTGGTGCCCTCTGCTTCATCCTTGTGTCCACCCTCATCTTCAGCTTCCCCCTGTGTTTCACCTTCAGATTCAACTTCACCCTCTGCTTCACCTTCAGTTTTACCCTCTCCCTCTTCTTCAGCTTCACCATCTGTCTCATCTTCAGCTTCAGAAGCAAACACAGTAAGCACTGATGTTGAAGTTGATGATGTGGCTACTTAGCAACACAGGTAAAAATCTTAATTAACAATGATACTGAAGTAATTAACTCACTATCAACCCATTTGCAAGCATCCTTTTTTTTGGTAAATTTGACCCATTTATTTTTCAAGATAACCACACAAATGTTATCTAATTGTGTGAGGAGACCTTCTTTTAAGCAGACTTCTGCAGTGCAGTCCAATTGTTCAGTCTATCCATGCATCAGCCTTTTACTGTCCGGCCATGTGGAGAAAAGCCCAGTGCTGTCAGGGTTGATGTTGCCACTTTGCCGATCGTTTCTGTCTAACAGCTCGGAGGCTGAGAGCCTCTCCACAGAGAGAATCCCTAATCAAATTCCCTTTTATTCCTGCTTCCCCGAGCTCCTCAACCAGAATCACACTGCATTACAACACACTAACATATGCCAACATCCCTCTCTCCCATCCCTCTCCCTGTCTATCTGTTTCCTTTCTTTCTCTCAGCTTACTTTGGTGCACCATCCACCACCCATCCTCACCCAACTCTCGCTCATCCCTTCTTTCTTCAATCCATCAACAGCACTGTCTTTAGTCTAAATAAGAAAAGCAGAACTGTGGAAGAATTCCTCCTGTGCAGGTTAGTGTGATGTGCTGTGATGAAAGGACATGGCGACAGAGAGGCCTATTAATAATGAAGCACACAGGGCCCAAGCTGCCGTACCGAGAGAAGAGATGCAGGAAAAGAGAAATGACTGACTAGAGAGCCAGCTGAACATCACAGGAGAGAGAGAGAGAGAGAGAGAAAGTTTAGGAGACATACAGAAGGAGAGGTATGGGGTTGAAACTTAAATTTAAAAAAACAATGCAAAAAAAAAAGAAGAAAAGACAGACAGTACAGGAAAAAGAAAGTGGAATACCACCTCCTCTGCTTTGCTTTGCATTATTACTTACTAGAACCGGAGGATGAACCAGCAATTGTACCTGAAAGAGAATAAGAAAAGGAAGAGGAGATGAGAACTTGTTTATTTATGCATTCAATTTGCCTAAAGACTCGACTCTGCCTCATTCATCAGGCTCAGGTGGCAGAGATTTCCTAAGAGCTACTCTGCAGAATTAGTGCCTGTTGTAGACCACCTCTGTGTCCTGGATTAATTACTTGGTCTGCACTGCATCCCCATCATCCTTAATTTAACCCTAGACTCCTCCCAAAACCCTTAGTTTCTGAGGTCCTCATCATATATGTATGTTTTAAGGGAGCACTACCACTTCTTGAGCTGGAATCAAAACTTTTTGCCTTTCTTGCATATTTTCCAAGATTGTATTTAGAGTCAGCTTAGCTTGGCATGCATAATGCAATCTGTAGAGACCAACTGTTTTGTCAGCCATGGCCTTTTTGTGTAACATTTTCGACTGAGCAAGTTGCAAACATTTTAATTTTTAAATTCTGCTAATGGGATTCAGGAGTTTAAAAGGGGTGGTAATGCGCTCTCAAGGTGTGTGTCAGTACCATTAGAACTAGGTTGGACACAATAACATGATTAAAGAAAAAAAAGAGCTGACAATGGAGCTATTCTCTGCAAGTTATGTGCAGGTACAGGTGCATGGGAGTGTGTATCTGCCTGGTTCTCTGTGTGCCTCTTTTTCTCTCTGCATGTGAATGTCTCAGTGTTTGCTGGAAAGGAGAAAACTGGGGAGGGGCTGCCCTAGATTATTATTTTATCATAGCTAGTTACTGTAGCTGGCTACACTCTCCAAGAGGATTTCCCCCCCCACGCACGCCCACGTCGTTACCACAGCTCTGATCTGCTCTCTACACTGAGGTGACGACAACACAGGAAGCTCTGCCTCACTTCTCCTCTCTTTTCAGATTGCATTCTTGATCCTTCTTATCATTCAGGACCTCAGAGTAATGAGAAAACCCATACATTCATCAATCAACAAAGCTGGAGATTGAAATAAACTGCATTGATGCCACAGGAGAATCTAGGATCATTACAAGAGCAAAAATGAGAAAGGAATAGTAGAACAAAGGGAACAGAATGTGAACAACTAAGAAATAACATTGTCACTGTGAGAATAAAAAGTTCCTGTTGCACATTTTACCTCAGACCAGTTTATTGGACTGGTTTACTGGCTTTACAGAGAGGTTAAAATAGGATATGTTCCCATTCTTAGCTCTTTATTTTGTGGACAGGTTACTGGAGAGGCCACAGAGCCAACACAACATCAGCCGGGTTAAATTACCACCAATATCTGCTAACAGGGTACTAAGGTAATATAACAGAAGCTATACCAAGACATCAACATCCGCTAACAGCGCTAACAGGAGCAGGCAGTAAATGGGCCTGGAAACTTATTGAATTAAATTAAATATTATAAAGCTTGCTAATCAATATTTTTTTACATTAACAATGGATTAGGTGACAATGTGTAGTATGAAAAGCTTCAATTGTAGTGATGAATTACAAGCGACTCTGCAGTTCCCGTCAACCTCAAAAAGCCTTTTAACATCTCTCAACTTGTTTTGGTTTTACATCCCTTCAACTTAACTGTTTGGATCTCTGTCACTGCTCTTATTAGCAAAATTTTGACTCTTTTAACTCAAAAGCTGCTGAAACATCACTGTTTACTCCCTGCTTTGCACCAAACAGTACCTACAGACATAGTTAGCAACTAGCTGGTTCACGTAGTTGAGAATTTAGCAGCTAAAGAGACAAAATGCCTTTATCCTCCAAAAAGTTTTATGGAATTCGTTCAACATTTTGGGTAATACTCTTTGTTTTTTTACCAAGAGTGAAAGGACTGATACCATTTTAAAGTCTGTGTGCTAAAAGCTGTTTAGCCTAGCTTAGTATAAAAGACAGGAAACATTAGGAAACAAAAAGCCTGGCTCTGTCCATGATAATAAAATCTGCCTACGAGCGTCTCTATAACTCTCTTATTACTACAAGTTATTTAATTTGTTTAATCCATGCAAAAACCAAAATGTAAAAGTGACAGCTTGCCATTTTAGGAGGGGTTATGTGCTGGTGTATTTCATGGCTCTAAGCAGTTGCCATGCAACCAGCAGAGATGTCAGAGAGAAAAATTATATTAGCTGTTAAATATTGGGCTTTAGATGTGTTGGTAGTTAGATGTCTGTAAACTTTTGACCCAGGCAGGATAGCTGTCTCCCCCAGTTTACAGTCTCTGTGTTGAGCTAAGCTAACCAGCTCCTTACTGTGGCTTCTTATTTACCCTACAAACTTTAAAGTGATCCCAATCTCTGCATCTGAGTCGATGCACGAAAACCGAGAAAGTAATCTTTTTTTAATGCAAAATAAAAAATAAATTCTAACTCAGCAGCAGTGTCTAGGGACTTAAACCTCTCTGGGGAGTTTGTATTATTGTTTTGTAGCTGTTTTTGGTGTTACACTTTAGATCCAACTATAGTCCTAATCACACCTGATACAGTAAAAGAAGCTGACAGACATCCATAGCTAATGCACATGAAAGTAGTCAGCAGCATTGTATCTAACTGTTTCACATTGATGAGTTGGTTTAACACTGTGGTGACAGATAAACACGTTCTCGGTACGTACAGATGTTGGGGGTTCCATTGGGTGTTGGCAGGTAGGAACCAGCCTTCCAGGACTTGGCTTTGAAGCCCTTCCTGCAGCGCTGGCAGTCCTGGCCAGTGGTGTTGTGTTCACACTGACACTGGAGGTTCCCATCTTGCAGCAGGCACTGGGAGGCATGGAGGTTACATTTACACCTTAAACAAAGGAAAATAGACAAATGACACAGGTGAGGTGAGATGATGTAAGGAGGTGTAAGTTGTAGACACACACCATTTGTAAGTGCTGTGTTAATGACGATAGATATTGTAGGAGTGTTTTCACACCAGGAGAAAAAAAAAAGGACAAGTGCAATGACTGACTGTTACAGGTCTGATACAGAGACAGCAATTCACTTTTGGCAGTGTTTGGTATTGTAACAAATGTAAAAAATGTGAAAAGATTGACTGATTGACAAAATATTGAGCTTAAACAATAAATTTATTTACCAAGTTGTTTATTTACAAAAAATAATTGGCTACTATTTTTATTTCCAAGCAAAAAAAATCAAAATTCTCAGTGTTGGGATTTGTTCTTTTTTTCCCTTGTATGAGATAGTGAATTTGATTTATTTATTACAGGTTTTGGACTGTTGGTCTAATAAAACACATATTTTGAAGAATTACAAAATATTTTAGGTTCAAGACTGTTAGGAATCAATTTACCCACTTATATCCAGGGTCACCACCTGAGAGCAAATTAATGTTTACAATTACTGCCAGCTTCTGACTTTGTGTGTGTGTGTGTGTGTGTGTGTGTGTAGGAATGAGTAATAATGTGCATATGCATGTGCACTGCACGACCTCAACAGAGGGCAGGGCCCAGGTGGGCTAATCCAGAGCCTGAAGTTCTGCTGGGAAGGAAATGAGGATCTTAGGGACATTCTGCAGCTACGACTTCAAATTACAGCCTTTTCCAGATGAGCGACTGGACTCCAATCCAGTTTGTTCCACTGGAGTGAACAGCTATCCGTCTGCATCAAATATTCAAAGAATGGCCCCTGTATTCTGGCCAGATGACTACTTCAATTTTCCCTCCTCAAACTAATTCCTCACTTTTCCATCTCCCCCTTTTTTTTTTTTAAAGTTGTTGTTTTTTCTGAGTTTATGCTGTCGGCATATCAACGCCAGCCCCAGTTTAACACATATATACAGAATAACAATGATTAAAACTTGGAAACACACAGTAAACTTCACAGGAAAAAAAATGGAGACACTCGATCATGGTTAGTTGTGTCTCATCACATTTTGCTTTCAGTCCTATAAATTACCCACTTCACTCTCTGATCACCTGGACGGGCTGACAGGACCTGCCGGGGAGAATCTATCCACCGACAAGGCCTTGCATCCTGCATGCTTTCTGAAGGACATGAGCTGTCCACTTAGCGAAAAGGGAAATTGAACATCTCTTTTTCATGAAGAAATAGAGAGATAGCGTGTGTGAAATGAGACAGGTGTGTGTGTGTGTGTCTGTGTTTCTGCTCCGTGTGATCGTGATGCATTTGTCTGAGCTTGGAGATGACAGACAACAGATCAGAGAAGCAGAGGCACGGTGACTAATGCCTGCATTGAGTGACTGACAGCGCTGAACATATCACTACTTCTCATCTCCTGCATCTTCAGTGATAAATCTTATCTGTCTCATCTTAAAAGTGGAAGCACCGCTGAATGCAGGATCTAGAAGTTGTAGTTTGAAATCAGTACCAAAGAAACAGGGGTTTTTCGAGGTATGCCACTGCACATTTTGTGTCTTTCAGGCCTAATGGCTGCAGCCCTCTAGGGTGTGTCAAATGTTAATTAGACATTTGACACACCCTGAGGTTAAAAGCTGAATAAGTCAGTGCATCTGGATTAATAATGGAATACCACGGATTTTCTGTGATCTGCTAATTTAATCATTGCATCAAATTTTGAGTTGCATAGTCTTGTAGGTTGAAACTTTGCAGACACTCCATCCCCTTGACCTGCTTTTCTGACTCCTGCCACATAGCACAGCCCAGGAACACCAAGAATACTTTAAGCCTTGCACTACTTCCGCACGAATGATGTGACACTGCGACTTTTCAAGTACCGTGTCTCTTTAGCTGTCTCTCTTTTGGATGACAGCTTGCACTGGGATTTCTCCCGATCCTTTTCTTCAGTCCCTTTACACACAAATAATACATGGGCACAAGCATATGTTAATGTGCAAGATGTCTGCCTTCACTGCAAAGTCATCAAAGTGAGAGTAGCTGCTCTGAGCTGAAGGAAGTTAAGACGGGACAGCTGGATCCATCACAACCCTGTCTATTTACCTAGAGAGAGAGGAGTGATGAAATGAGAGGAGGTAAGAGAAGGAAAAGACAAAGAAGGGCAAGAGAGAGCTGGGCGAGAAAGAGAGTCAGAACAGAAGGAAATAAGTGATTCAAATGTATTCCAGTCTACATTAAAAACCACACACACAAGGTGGTGTTTTAATTAGCCAGTGTAATTATGGGTCAATACTTCTGTTTCATCAGTCTGTTGGAGACCGTCCTCCCAAGAAAAACGAGAGTATCAGTCGTTTCAGCAAATGTTTACATTCATGCTACAATGGCCTCCAGTAACTGTAGAGATTATGAATTTCGCCCATTGTGAGGGGAAGAGCAAGTCCGGTGATGTTACTATAGTATTCTTCAATGTTTGCACAAGAAGGAGGTAGAGGTCAATCAAGCAGTGGTGATGGTTTCTTTTAACTTTACCCAAGTAGTTGTTCCTGTACCTACAACTATCCAAATTTAAATCAATGGAAGATCACAAAAATGGCAGTGTTATCCTGTCAATATTGATTTTGTATGAGGTACATTATGTGTCACCCAAAAAGTCAATGTGTGATTTGGGGGACTTATTGGACTCTTGTCTTAGTTTTTTAATCTCTGAGGATTTCAGTCTTGGTTTACTCAGTGACATTTGTAATCACTGGTTTGGCTTCTATGATACAGGGTTCAGTTGACCAGACATGCGTCTACCACTAGGGGCAGCAAACACATCTTGAATGACACCATTTACAATGCAGCGGACTAGGAGGACTCGATGAGTCACAGTGTTTTAAAGAAAAGACTTCAAATCGGTATCATGAAAAAAATCATTAATTGATCATTTTATCCTACACTGGTTATTATCTTCCCATTGAATACAATACAAACATAGACAGCCTTCTGTCTTTCGTACCGCTTTCACAATGTGAATTAATTGTTTGATTTTTATTCCTTGTGCCGGGCTACAGTTCAAATCAATCATGGGAGAACAACAATATTAGCAAAAACTACTATTGGTGCAATTATGGTATGTAAAAATGGAAAGAAAAAGCTGGTCAAATATTTAATGTATTTGCAAAGTCCCAAAATGCAAAAGCCAAGAACTTTAGAGTAGACAGTATTATTTTCCTGTGCTATGGCATCCACTTTGACCGCTATCCTGCATCTGTGGTACAAGGAGTTGCACTTTGTGAACAGGAAAAAAAAGGTAATATTTGTATCTGTTCACACCACATTTTGCAGTGAACCATGATGTGTTATAATTATCTGGTAGATGTGGTAATTGTCAGCCTATCTGTATCTGCATGTTTCTCTGTCCACTCTCCTCACAGTCTGTCTCTGCAAAATCACGTCGACTGTGTTTGTTAACTGATACGGGGGTTGCCTGTTTTAGACAGCGGAGACACAGCAATTAGGGGAATAAATAATAAGAAAAATAAACAAACATCAAGGGGGAGTCATGCGGTGGCAGAGCCTGAGAAAGCAGCTGGAAGCAGCAGTTAATGGGGCTTTATCTGTCTCTTTACTGTAGTCAACGCCTTTCCTCTATCTCTCTCCAGAGACAGAGCTATCACTGCCTCTGTTTTATTTTATGCTTTGCACTCTCCTCCCATGATATTTTTCACTTTGCTCCCAAATTTCATCCATTGTAACCGTTCCAGTCCTCCAGTCTTTCCTTTCCACTTGTACTCTCTGATCCCCCATTTTATCCTACATCTCTGTCTGTCTTTCTTCCTTCTTCTGCCTGTCCATGCAATTCTACCACTCTAGCTCCTTTGCTTCTGCCCGCTGCACCACTGCTCACCGAGAAGTGCATTGGGTAAATTAGGTTGTGGACATGTGTTTGAGAGGAGTGGGGTGGAGGGGAAAATAGGGGGCTATTGACGATGCGGGGGGCTGAGCAGTCGGTACAGCAGGGAGTAGGGCAGTTGTGTCAAAGCCCTGACAGTCTGCCTGCCTCTTCCACAGTGGTGAGACTCGGTAGGAGGAGCAGGAGGAGGGTCCGCATTGACTCGCTCTAACCTGTGATGACAGACTGCATTGATGCGGCTCTGACCCAGCGGGAGATCTCCCTCCTCCTCTGCTCTGTGTTCAATCAGCCGTCACTGAAAAGGCCCACTTGCTACTTGCAAAACTTCCTCTCTTGATAACACAAAACACACAACAGGCTGCACAACTAGCTGGAGTAATAGTGGAGAGAGAGCCTAGTGGGCAATGAGTGTCAGTGCTTTTGTCAGAGAGATAGAGACTTAACACCCAAACCAGCGCTGACTGATGACATGGAGGTCCAAGCAGCTACAGGCTGGGAATAAAACAACAAGAAAAAAGACAAGAAAATAGATTCAGCCAAATAAATCTGCTCCTCCTTTATGTAGTGCTTTATAAAAACAATTTTGGAATGGTGCATCAGTGTGTTGGACAAATTTCTTTTTTCAGTTCATTCTCTGCCTCTGTGTATCAAAAGATGAAAGTCGAAAAATCCACTAGAAAACATGTTTGCTTGTTCTGACCTCAGTTGGGTGTTTGACCTCTACAATATAAAGTCATATATTTGCAGAGCAGTGGTGTAATGTAACTAAATACATTTACTCATGTATTTTACTTGAGCACAAATTCTGGAATTTTGAAGAAAGGACGTAGAGTTGATGTCAATTTGATTTTATTTGAACCTCCTTTGGAAAAACACTATTAGACAAAATAGTGCATTTTCATTTATTTATATGTCACGAGGTGATATTTAATTGTGTCCATAAATAAAAATCTGATTGGTTGGGGGAAGCCTCCAGAAAAGCTGGTCCCTCCAGCCCAGGATGCCCTCAGCGAAGGCGACCAAGCATGGAGTGGGAGTACCATGAGGCTTGGATCATTGATCAGCAGCACGCCTTATTGGCTTCTTTTAAAGTCTTTATCACCTCGTCTCCTCCCACTTCCTCCCCCGCCTCGCCTCGTAAATTCAGAGCAGCTAATTGGACATGACTGCGTTTATGTTCCAGCTTCATAAATTTCTCTCTCTGAAGGGAGAGGATCGATTTTCCTCGAGTGCAGCCTCCCGTAGCAGGGGAGTCTCTTCAAACGTTCCCTCTGCTCTCCACCCAACCTCACTTTCTCCCCTCTCCCCACCATCTATCGTTTCTCTCTCACATGTGTGCTCCTTCTTTCTCTCCCACTGGACTAAACAGGTAATCCATAACTGACCTGCCATTCGATCACGTGCTGAGCAGGAATTACAGCTCTTTGTGTAACCACAATGGTTGGTCAACACATTTCAATCAACCCCTCTCACTTTCCTCTCATTAACAACACAACCGATGACATTTTTAAAACAAATCATTTCAACCAAGCTCATTAGGTGTCATTATCTAATAGAAGTTGTTGATGGCAAGAGGCCACTAATGTTTAGATTTACTTCCTGTGTCAGTCTTCTCATCCTGTCTCTTTGTTGGTCGTTTCCCAAAAGTTATCTAGGGTAGAAAACCTTTCTATTGGAGAAAAACTTTCAAAGGAACTTAAAGGGACTGTGCGTTTTTAGGTCTTCCTTTCAACAAAAATATTATATTATGTATATACAAAAATTTATGTATAAACTAAATACATTAAATGTTGTGAAGAAACCATGTTTTTAGCCTCCGAAAAATATAAGATGAGTGAAATGTCCAGCAAAAAGTCACTTTAAATTATTCAAAGGGCAACAGTGACCTTGATTGTCTTTGCAATCCACACCCTGTGTGTGTTTGTTGTGTATATGTGTGTGAGTGAGTGAGTCTACTTTGCAGTGTAGGGGGATGTGTGACCTCCCTGGTGTGTATGTGGGATGATTCAATTTATTAGCACAGTTTGCTCTGTTTGACTCAAAAAGTGTTTCTTTAGTTTGTGATTTTACACTGGATAGAGGGAAGGATAAAGAGACAGAGAGACTTAGAGAGAGAGAGAGATATTGTGTGTGACTAAGCGTATGAGTAAATTATTTACACAGGATACAGTAAATGGCTATTGCGTGCATGCCTAGTCGGCGGTTAGACCTGAAAGCATGCCTCTGATTGGTTGGTTTTGGTCGTGTCAAAGGCAGCAGGCAGAGTCAGGCCCACTTTGAGCTACCTGCTCTCTGAAGTATGCATAGGACCAAATAACTAAATAATGGAGCCCGAGCACATCCTGTTCTCCAGTGCAGACCTCAGAGGACCTCTCTCACTGTGTGTGTATGTGAGACAGAGAGAGAGAAAGCTCTTTGCTGGAACAGTTCAGGTGTAGGTTACATGCCAGCTGTGTAAAATTTTTACTGTTTTTGCTGGCCTTTCAAACTGCAGGGGTAATTAATGTACAGCTTTCTTAAGATTTGTCCCTCTGGCTGTTTTCTGTGATGCTTTGTTTATAAGAATAAGATGCAATTAATTAAGTTCTGTTCTCACTTTTAACAGTGGCTGTCACCCTGTTTTAAGAGGTGACTCAGTGATGTTTACCCGCCTTTATTTGAAGGAGGATAATGACCTTGACATCCGACTCTGTCAAAGTCAAGGTCATTGTGACCTCATGTCCATCCCATCCTTGTGATTATGATATCTTAGGTATACCTGGAGTGAGTCTGATTACTTTTGGCTCAAAGTCTGCTTGAGCTGACTGTTTTGGTCTCTAATGAGCCTTGAAACCATAGAAATGTTAACTTAAGCGGACCACTTCAATCACATTTTACTGCCTAAATGGTATTCAAATAAACACTCTCAACAACTTAACCTCCTTGATTTTTTTTTTGAAAGCAGAGCTTTTTGATTTAGATTTTTTAAACACCCAGTAGGTCATTCAAATGTACTCCCATAAAACTTAGACCTTTTTTTTTAGAACGAATTTAACGATGAATTTGACTTCAGACTTCAGACTTCAGAGTTCAGGAAATTGTAGCTGCTTAAAACTAAAATATCCAAACATCAGGATGATATTTAATGAATTAAAAGAGTCTCTAAAATTAATTTTTTATAACTTTCAAATCAAAAAGTGCCTTTTTAACTGAGCAGATAAATGCATAAATTAAAATGAATGTCTTATTTTTTGCCTTATAATTTGCATGTTTAGTTTTTCTATGTGTTTTTACTCTTCCATTGCCAAAGAACAGCCTGTTTTTAGTCTTTTAATTTTATTTTCAGTTTGGCTTTGGCTTAAAGAAATATTGCATTCAATACAAAATCACACAAAAACATAACTACCTTTCGCTCATGTGCAAAATAAGGATTTAAGCATCAATGCAATGTTATTTAAAACACCAGTATTTTAATAAGTCTGTGCTGAGTTTGCAGACGTAAATAAGATACTGTGCAAAAGCTCCACCTTGCAGTTTCACCATCTAGCTTCCTCTAGTGCCTTTACATGATATTAATGTGCCGTTATTTCCCTATAAATAACATATGCTGAATGTTATCGCCCATGAAAGGATGCGCTCTCAAAAGTTACTGACCACTGTGATGGGTGACCCTTATTAATTCGTCCACACAAGGCATATTTTACTGGCATTTGGCACTTGGCGGGTGGTAATTTAAGACTCTGCATGCCAGCATTGTAATATTCATGCTGCATGATGCAGCATGAATGATGCAGAATGGCTGACACCGTGTTACTGAAGCAGCCATGTCACTGCATCTTAAGACTCCCTCCACTAAAGAGAGTCCGGCCTCGCTCCTTCCAGCCCTGATTGTCCTGAGATCACTGTGCTGAATATTAGAGTGTAATCTCCCTGCAGAGTCCTTACTGCTGCTGAATGTGTTTTAATGAACACTACAGCAAAGAATAACACCTGGGGAGAGAGGAAATTGGGCGTAAGTTGGAGGGGGGGACGTTATTATACATCCTCCTCTTATTTAACATATAACTGAGGGAAGAAGAAGTAAAGGGAGTTGGGAGGCAAAGGGAGGAATGAAAAAGTGATGAAGAGACAGAAACTCTGGGACATCATGGGGTTTGGTGGGAGGTTCTTCCTGTTGTGCAGTACCCCAGAGTCTTCAGACCCCCGGGGGTGATGTGGATCTTTGTAGAATCTTTATGTCTTATGTTGTGTGCATAAATCAGAGTGAAGAACTTTGGAGATGAGAACAGAATACACCTCTCTCTGAGAAAATAAGTTCGCTGCATTAACTTTTTAACCTCTGATGTGTGAAGACATGTTATAATAGTTTAGCACACCAAAACATTTACGAACCTGCACCCATGGGCCTCCCTCATCTTCACCCACCTGAACAATTACTTTACACAGTTATGCTTATTTTCTTTGCTGCATGTCCCCTGATTAAAAATGATAAACTTTTTTGGCAGAAGGTCTCCTGAAAGTCACCAAAACCTACATTAGCACACAGACATGCCTACAGACACACACACACACAAAACATACTACTGTTCCTGTATAGCCATGTGTGTATTAGTGTCTAATTCCAGTGAGACCATGGAGGGGAGGATGCCTGGGGAAGAGTAGCTGAGCTGGGATCAGCCAGAGGACAGGGGTTAATATAATTATCCCGCTAAAACCTTGAGACAGAAAGAACATCATTAGTCATAGCGAGAAGAGAGCCGCCCGAGGAGAGGAGGTGAGAGGAGAGAACCGGAGGAGGGGAGGCGAGGAGGGGGAGAGGAGAGCTTCAAAACACAACAGTGCAGTTAGCAAGACAATTAGTACAAGGACTTAAACGGGGGTCTTTGTTTAAAAAAACACAACAAAGCAGAAAGGACAGTGTTTACTGGTGCTTTGAGCCACAGCAGAAACCACTTTGCTTATTCAGTTATTATAATATTTTATATAAATTAATTACTTCTGGAGAAATTAGATTCATATCTGATGATACTCTTGTGTAGCGAGGCCCAGCATTATTTTGCAATTAATGAAATGACCTCTGGTTGGTGCAGATTAAGTATGAAGCTGTAGTTATTGAACTTGAAGTTGTTTGAAAACTCTGAATGTGCAAATGAGTTGATAGATAATAAAGGACATGTAAGGAAAACTACCTGCTGCTTTGTGTCAGATTTTAAATTACGGGATCTTGACAGGTGACTTTGTAAGATGTAATCGCTCAACTGGTCTGAGTTCATGAGTTAAAATAAAACCAGACCTGTAACTCATAATTACTTCCATTATCTACTAATGATTTCCTTGGTTTATGGATAAATTGCCTGGTCTCAAAAATGTCAAAAACAAGCCACAAACTTTTCTAAGGTCCAAATCAATGCCTTGCTCTTTAAACTCTCAGAGATTTTGTTCAGTAATAAGTCAAATGAAAGCAGAAAATCCTTTTAAAAACTTAATGCTTAATCTGTTATCAAAACAGTAATTGATTTTTTTCACTAATATTCCAGCTCTTAATCAAACACAAGTTAGTTTTTTCTCCGACTGTAATTTAATCTTACACTATTTAATTCTTTTTAGCATAGTTTCTTGCCAACTACATTCTGTTGTGGAAAGTTTAAATCTAATCCACACTGTAGTTAATTTAACAACCTTCCCAAAGGTCCACTTGCTTGCTTGTTACAGAGCTTTCAACCACACCTCGCGTTCCCAATCAGCAGATGCAGTACAACATGTAAAAAAGCATTCACAGCAAAGTGTGTAAGTGCTTAGAATAATAAAATGATGCTGCATTTGAGCTACACTCACTATATGTGTTTGTCGAACTACCTCTGGAAGAAGCATTGGGGATGCATTGGATGCATTCACACCTGTAGTTGAAGCTGTCCACTTGTGATCAGCTCAACCAGGACAACAGACTTTAATTCCAGGTGTGTCCAGCCTCTCACAGCTTCTACATTTTATTTCCTCAGTTGTCCTGCGGTGTAAAACTCAGAATTTTTGCCTTGTTATTTCAAAGTTTTATCAAACTAAGCAGTGTTCACCTGCTGTCTTCTAAGGCTGGATTGAAAACTTGGAGACTCTTGACCCTCAACGCTCTAAAACGGGACAACAAGACGGTGGTAAAACTGAGACGCTGAAAGTATGAACCTCTATGTGTCTCATTGACAGACTAATTTTCTGTCTCTCACTCTCAGACTCCAAACGATGAGCTTCTTCCCACCTACATGCTACTAATGACAGCAGCAGTCCCACAGTAAAAGACGCTGCTGTTTTTTTTTGTTTTTTTTGAACACACCATGTCTGTAATAATGCTATGCTAATTAATGTGGCTGACTGAGAACAAACCATCTTTCCAAGGACACCCTCCCTCTACCTCATGTTCTCCCACTTACAATTCCCAGCATGCTTTTCAGCTTTAAAGCACGCTTGTGGTATCAAGAGATTCCCCTCTCACCAGATGCTGTGTAAGGCACAGTGCAGGCGCTAGTGGGGAGAATTCTTTATTGTGTTTGTGAATTTAAAAGGATATTTATGGGATGAGTAATAGGGGTGGGGAAGGTGGAGGAAGAAAGAAAAAATCTATTGAAGAAGGAGGAGATGAAAAAAATACGCTCGTCTGTGAAACAAAAGACGGGGAATGAAAGGAAAACCAGCAAAATTGCTGACTTTAACTTTCTTCTCTTCTGAGGGGAAATAAACTGTGATTATCAAATCAGTTACAACCATTGTGTCATAAATCATCGCATATGAGAGGAACAATGACACATTCCTCATCGCAGTCCCTCAGCTTTCTGCATGCCTTTCTTTTCTGGGGAGTGCTCATGAATGATTTAAAAAGTGATCTGTTTCCGAGCCTCGGCTGCCTCGGAGGGAGATGGCTTGGATGGGGAGGAGTCTGAGCAGGGTGGGAGGACCCATAGATGAAGGTTTCCTGTCTTCGGTGAGAACACACGAGCCTCTGCGTCTATGATCTCCTCATCACACATCAAACAAGAATCATATATTTCATTCATGAGAGAAATTGTACAGCGGTTTTCTCATGAAACAGAATAGTTTTGAACCAAGGGTGGAGAATATGGAGAATATGTGGAGAGACTGTGTTACACTACCCTGTGGTGGTTGTGTGAACTGGAGAATAATATTTACAGAACATCACACCTCACATCATTCATCACAAAATCACACACCCCGGCTAGTCCCATGAAACTACGAGTTAATCCATCATCTGCCTCCCTCTTTTCTTTCCCTCCCTCTCCTCCTGATCCAGGCTTATACCTCCCATCCTCCCACCTTCACTCCGGAAAGGACACAAAAGAAAACTTTGGTGTAATTCAGAAACAGTGATGACAGTTTTCAACGTCAAAGTCACCCTACACGGATAATAAAAGACACAAAAAGACTGGAGGCTCCAGAAAGGGAGCAGAGGAGGAGCATTTGTTCTTCCTTGCTCTGCGATGAAGAAGATGGACAAGCCTTGAGGCCACAGAGATTCCTCACTATCCGCCCTGTCATCCTAATTCAGGCTTCCAGTACAACAATGAACCCTCAGTCAGATATAGCCTTTGTAAAAGTTTAATTAGTCATTCCCTCAGGAAGCCGTGTGACTGCAAAAGTACAGATCAGGGTTACTTAAGATTTGTAGATTCCAAGTTTAAATGTCAGTAAGTTGCAGTTAAAATTTAAATTATATTTATAATTTTGTCGTCATTGTTTTTAATGATGCATAGATTTTTAAGCTTTATATTTTTCAGTTTCATTTGCCTTTTCTGCCTCCTCATTCTGTTACAAGAGTAATCCACCGATTTTGCATTGCACCACATTGTCAGATTCCATTTTTTAAAAAAAGGATCAAAACTAGCAGAACTAGAGATATTATCCAATTTTTTTCACACATTTCTTTGCCAGAATCTTGCTCCTTCATTACCCACAATGCAACAGTGATTGAGCATTCAAATCAAAAATAGCCCATCTGCATGTTGTTGTTGTTGTTTAAGATTCCAG
Source organism: Acanthurus lineatus (assembly GCA_029814665.1). NCBI lineage: Eukaryota > Metazoa > Chordata > Actinopteri > Acanthuriformes > Acanthuridae > Acanthurus > Acanthurus lineatus. Next base: position 17,384,315 of record JAPZDV010000011.1, on the reverse strand, counting down.
TGAGCCAATGAAAAGAAACCCAGGAGGTCCAGCTGGAGTAACAGGTTAATGCGTTTAAAGGCTTAACAGGAGGGAAAACGCTGCACTGGAAAGTGAGTTAAAAAACAAAAACAAACTGAGTATAATCAGTCTAGTTTTTCACCTCAATCATCTTATGACCCCTTGGAATTTATTTTACCTGCAGCATGGAACCACTTTTTTAGTTGAGTCATGGTTACTGTCATAGTGAATTGAATTATTACAATTTTTTTTTTTTTTAATTTTATGAATAAGAAATTACTTACTAAATAATTAGTTTTCCTTCATACCTGACTTAAGTCTCTTTAACTTTTTTATATTTGCTTATGTAAAATTAGATTTGGTTATAAGTGTTATAATTAAGGATAAGTCCGGTACAGATGTGGCTCTGCATTTGCAAAGAACAAGTTATCTGTTTTTTCCAGGTTACATCCAGATAAGGAAAAACGTGCGCTGATTTTGTATACTGATATCTGATATCTAAGATCACATTGTATTTTCAGGTGTAAATGGAGTGACAACTTGGCATTTAATAATAGTCATTTATTCTTTTTAGCATATTTTTAAATCAGATTTCAGAATTTTCCGCCTTATATTGTAATATGTTTTTAGATTGTTTGCCACATAGACAAGCCTCAAAGCTCACATGAGCATAAACACACACATAAAACACAGGGCCACATTCCCAAGAAAAAACTCAACCCACCCAGATGAAAGTTCACTTATTTTCGTCTCTTCCTACTTAGATAAAACAAGACTGGAAAAAAGCCAGAAGTGGGGGCAGGAAATAGACAGTAATCCCTCATTAAAAGGAATTTAAAAATGAACTACAAATGTCCACAACATTCCTCCCCTTGACCTGAGGTGCACCATGTTTGTTCAGTCCATCTGCCTTACCTACACCATTTGCATATTAAGATCTGATCACAATGCAAACAGAACTGAGATAAAGAGACTGCTGAGTAAAACCAGGTGTAAATGCAAAGGCCATTAGATCAGATCAGATGTCATTATCCAGATTATGTTGTGAAATTTGTTTATCAGAAATATTCTCATTTCAAAGAGACTTACAAAAAACTTGTACTGCTTCAGCTGTCGCAATATTACCACTAACAGACGAACAAGACCACCTACAGGAACACGAGGGAAACCATAAAAACTGCTTTGACTGTCCTTTCTCTACTCTGCAACATGTTGACAGAAACCAGGAAAGTTTTCAGTGCCGGTCTGTTCCAGTTTGTGAGGCGATGGAGAGCTTAAACCTCTCAGCACATTAGCTACATCAGCAGGGGGCCAGGATGGCTCTGAGAGGAACACAGACACACGGTGGATAAATGAGTCAAGCAGGCATGAAACAACATGACCATGTAAAGACACTCTGAATATCATTAGCATTCATATGGCTTGTTTTTCTGACAGGTCTGCTCTTAACTAATTTTCACTACTGAAAAATAATTAGTTGTTGGAAAGAAGATAGGGCCTTTAGACATGACTGGGCCTATCAGATGTAATCAGGGGTTAAAGCGCGTAGAACTTATGAATCGCATGGGTTTGTACTGCTAGTAACAATAGGAGTAGTGCTGGTGTTAATGTCACTAATGCTCTTCACATTTTTAGGCAGGTTAGCAGCTGCAGGGATTGTAATGTTGGTCTTCATCTAAAAAGTCCAACATCTACTGAATGGACTGACACTGAATTTGTTGAAGTCATTCATGCTTCCCAGAGGATAAATCTTAATAACTCTGTTGATCCTGAAAATTTTGATTAGCCCCACCATGAGGTTGGCTTTTGTGTGTAATTTTTTTAGAGGAATGTTCAGGTTCCTTTCAGAATAAATTGGATTATCTTTGGAGATCCCCTAACTTTTAGCATCACCGTCAGGTCAACATCGTAATTGGAGCAAAACTAAAAATGTTCCTGTCACTCTGAGGTTAGTGCTAATTACTTTGGTAACACACTGAACTAAAATGGTAATCATGAAAATCACTTCATAACATCAGCGTGTTAATATTGTTATATTAAGCATGTTAGCATGTTAATGTTAGCATCTAGCACAAGGCATGGCTGTACGTACAGTGTACAGCATCATTAAAGTTTACAGTGGAGATTGTACAGGGTTTAAATTCCAATCCATTATTCCTTCTTCCTTAAGACATTTAACTACAATCAGCAAAAAAGTGTCAGTACAATCCAATATCTTCATTTCAGTTTGAAATTGATCCACACTTTCTCTACAATTTGCTGCTACCCTGGTTCCCTTGATAGGTCTCCGTTAAATTCTAGAAAGGCTTGAAAAAAAAACATTTTACAACTTTTTGTAATGTTTATTCAGGAGTTTGCAGAGGCCAATTAGAGAAAAAAATCTGTAAGTTTAATTGAAAGGTATCGATAGCTTCCCATTCCTAATAATGTTTTTTAAAAATTTAAAATAATAAGAATTTAGTGTGCCTTAATTCTTAATCAAAATGGGATTTGTTTCACTGGACTCATGTTGGCACAGTTTACTGGTTTACTTAACGGAAAAAATGGTCAATGCTCCCATCAACAACAACAGTTCTTTAACATCATGCACGTGCTGAACTTCTTTCGTCACTCTGTCTGACATAGTGGAGTAAGACACACAGACTGCCTTCTTGGCTTCTTTTAAATGTCATTCTTTACCCATCAGCCAATCAAATCAAATTGAGGGGTAAAGGAGAAGAGAGCCTGATGCTGCTACGATTACCAGCGAGGAAAGAAAAACGATGCAGACTTTGTCTTCCTCCTCATCCTGCTCCATCTCCTCCTTTCCGTCTTGGTCCTAATCCACTTAGTCGGCTCTTCCTGAGCTTACAGCCTTTCCTTTATTCCATTATAAAGACCCAAAGTACGACCTGCTGCTTATTTCATTAAAAAGGCCCAATCCATGACCCCTTGCTAATCCATAATGCAGACTACAGGCTGGCCATGGCCTGCTATAGGCTACACCACAGTCCTATGGGTGGCTGACAGATGGGACAGAGGGAACAGGGGATGGGGTGATGGAGGTCCAATGAATGAGGGGGGAATTTGAGAGCCCTGCTTATGAGTAAAGCTTCCCGGTGAATGTGATTTAACTGATGTAAATGATGATAGAGCTGAGGCTTCGCTACTCTATCTTTGATGGTTGGAGATAGCTTTCACATGGCCCATCAGTGATATGGAAATGGCCACATCTAAGGGTTGAATATAGCCTGTAAAATGAGCGCAAAGCCCGAGGCTTTCAAAACCCAAAACACCTCGGCTTACAGTTTATATTGTAGTCAGTACTGTAGCTCATTACAGTTAACCTTGGGAGAACTTTGCAACACAAAGTGAGTGATGCTGAATCGTATAATAATATTCTTTCAGTTCTGTCCAATTTGACTTTGCCTCTGCTCCCTTCCTCTGACCTTCCTTCCTTCTCTCCTCACTGCAAAATCCTTGCTCCACCTCTGGCTGCCCTCCACCCTAAATGCCCTCTCACAACTCGCTCAAGATCCAGTTTGCTGAGTGTTTTCATCGCATCCACAAATCTAAATTTACAGCTTCCCTCCTATCAAACCTGGCCTCCCTGAGTTTGCACTTAACGGCCTATCGGGTTACGAATTTATTGATAAAGCAGCACTATTTAGCCCTGAGTACCTGGTTTCCTGCATACCTGCGCCAGCTCTTCAGAGGCCGGCCAGTCGCCCTGACAATGCAGCGTCAGATAAAACAGAGCATAGAGCTAACATCCTCCACTGGTTGATGGGAAAACAGCTTGTTTTGCTGTCTCTGTTCAAACTCAACTCAGGTCATTAAGAACAGTTAACTAATAATAATTACTTTTAACTGGGTTCAGTCACGGGGCCACAGCTCGAGGCCCGGGGACATACAATACGGCCAGGAAGTGACTACAACCCTCTCTCCATCGATAACACCAGCGTATCTCATTACTGTGGCGACCTGCGGTACACTGCCATTCGGTCTTGATCATATAAAACCCATTTCAGTGCGCCGTCCCCGCCGGAGCACCAGCAGAGTGGAATATTCATTATTCAAATTTTAAGCATTGGAAATCCCAATATGTCACTAAGGCCAGATGAGATGAGATGAAATAGCTTAGCCTTTTGTCCAGGGAACATTGACTAATCGTCTCGCTCCCCAAAATCAATTTCCCAGCCGTAAGCATCAGACACTCCTGATTGTACTGTACTGTTGAAGACCCCCCACCACTATCACCTAATACTCCTGCAGGCTGCCCAGAATAACTTATTGATTAGTGATTATGTTACGGGAGGTGTGGGTGGCAGGGGCGGAAGACGGACTGGCCTCAGTCATCTCTACAGGGCTAAATTTGGGTCCTCTTGTTACCAGATCCAGCACATACTGACACTATCACCAGCTGTCACCAGCCACCAGCCCTGCTCTCTGGATAAGGAGGGAAATCAAGAAAGTGCTTTGGAAGTATAAATGATGATGAGTTTACAGTGTGGGGGGGGTTTCAAGCAAAGTGGCACAGCAGGGGAAAGTGAAACGGATGATAAATTCAAAGATCTGGTGCACTTGTGGACTACTAAATAAAGAACGAAGTCACAAATATTTTAAAACAGAGAGAGCTGATTATTAAATTTTCTGGTCGAGGTGGAGGTTCTGGCACTGTGATAGGCCGTTTCACCCCCGTGGTACTGGGCTGATCTCTCCCTCGCTCTCTGATTCTGTGCTGAGACTGAAAAGTGGCTGTGATCAATACCTGCAGGCCCTTTCCACAGTGCCAGAGGGCTGTTTGTGTGTGTGTGTGTGTGTACGTGTGAGGGTGTGCGTATGTGTGTCTGTGTTTGTGTGTGTGTGTGCTGTGTCAGCATCCACTCAGTACTTCATCAAACATCCCCCCCATACCTCGACTCCACAAACACAAACACATAAAACGCCCACATTGGCCAACACCCCTCTCAAAGAGTTGCTCATTTTCACTTTCCCCTTCTCACCTACCACCTCTATTTTACACACGCACACACACACACACACACACACACACACAAATTTACACCTCCTTCCTCCTATTCAACGCCGTCCCAACAAGGATGTTAAATACCATTCAAATGTCAGGCTGCCATATTGATTGGAATGATAATTCTGAAAGGTAGGAGAGATGGCTTGTTGATGCTAAGCAGGCGCCTGACGAGCCGAGCATCCTTCACTGTCACAAAGTTGCCATGTAAGGGTTCCAGGCTCCCCCGGCAGAATGTGGATGGTGGTTTACGTTAGACCACCGAGGCCGTGTGTTTCTGTCATTAATCATTGTCCTCACGAGCCGGTGACAGACAGACCGGGATTCGTGTTGAGAGAGAGAGGGTCATTTTAAAAGGCCCTCAGATCAGAGTGACTGTGTGTGTGTGTGTGTGTGTGTGTGTGTGCGTGTGTGTGTGTGTGTGTGTGACTGGAGGGCATGTTTACCGCCATGTGGTTTCTCTTTATATGTCACATTTGAGAAAAGACATTCTACAATTTGAAGGTGGCTTTGTAATTAAAAGTATAATCTGCTAAACAGATATTTTGTAAGTGATTTATTGTAGTGGATTGATTTATTGATTTAGGTGTGAAAAGACAGTGTTTTAGAAGAGATATTAAAGAGTCAGATTACCCGCTCCTTAAAAATATATTTCCCACTTACATCCAGTGGTACCTACTGCAGAAAGTTTACGTTTTATCTGGTGATTTCAATTTTTGATGCTCCAATGATACAATGGGTTGAGTGGAATTTAGTTTGTTACTTTTAAAGCTATAAAAATTACACGTGGAAATAGCTAAAAAAAAATGATTTCACAGGATCTACTTCCTCCTGAAGAAATGGTTCCTTTGAACTTCTGCAGCAGAATAAGCCTTAAAGTGGAAAACATTTTATAATAATTGACTGACACTGAGTTTTATTGGTTTCACAGCATCTTTAGACTGCACAGCAACATTGATCATGTGAGTTTATTGCATGTCGCACTGTGCAAGATGCTTCTAATGACACTTTAGTTTCAATCTGTGTCAGTTTCTATGATTTCAGTTCACTGTGTCATCCATCTGCATCACTTTCACACCTTTGCGCAGTTTTCTTCTGTGCCCCGCCCCAAAAAACTTGTAGGTTGTTTGGCTTTCTCTGTTTGTGTTGCATGTGTTTTTTACCTGCAAAATATTTAAAAAGGATGCTTACAAAATGATGGACGTAGGTAGTAGCAGCAATCTCAGAAAATTAGGTCCTAAAATGCTAAAACTGTCTTCCTGTCTTGTCTCAAAGTGAGATCTAGCACCACCTCTGGGTTTGATGACCAGAGCTTTACCGCAGTATAATTTCCATTTATTAGCTTTTGTCTCAACAGCCTAAAATCACACAGTGTGTATGGTACATTATGTATTGTGAATTGCATTTTTTTGACAGTGAATTGCAGACTCTCACCTTGCAGGTACCTCGATGTTGGAAATGGCATAGAAGTACTTGAGCAGGTTGTCTCTCTGGACATAAGTGCCTCCAAGAGCAGGCCTGAGAAGCCTCAGTCTGAGGTTGGTGAAGGTGAAGAAGTCCCTCAGTCCCTTCATACTTTCCATGCGAGTGTACAGGCTGTCCATGTTCTGTAGCCGTGATCCTGCAAACACAGCAAAGCGCGCCCGCACCTCAAACTTCACGTTCTTTTCGTTCTTTGAGCCAACCCAGCGCGAGTACTGCTCTGTGCAGATGACCCGTGTGATGTTGGCAGGTGAAAGGTCACGCACACGTTTGGGTGGCATGTTGAAGGCGTCCATGCAGTCGTCAGCGTAGAACTGGTAAGGCTGCCAGGAGCGTCCGTGGTCCATGGACTTATCCATTACCATGATTGTAGGACGGCCGTATTCAAAGGTGATCTGGATGTCATCTGTGAGCTCCAGACTCTTGTTCCAGGACATGGTAATGTTGGCCAGCAGGGGCTCTGGGTGACGGCTCCACGTGACTGTCTGCCAGTAGGTGATTAGGCCGTTACGTTCACGGTCCTGCATCAGCTGAGGGGGGTGGGCCAAGTCTGGGTTAGAGGCATCACACTCGTCACTGCACAGATATGGATTCTCCTAAAAGACAATGAGAGATGAAGACAATACAAAAATACATCAGTCAGGGTTTAAGAATGAGGCTTTTAGGTAATAATACCATAAATGTATATTGGAAGAAGTATAACCAAACAAGTCAGAGACTCTGTGACAGATTAACCTACTAAGAGATCACCTGGCGAACGTAAGCTTTGGCCTCCAACTTTCAGCCCCGCCCAACTTTTGCCCTCACTGGGGCACATTGTGTCCTGTTGCAGTTACATACAGAGGTACTCATGCAGAGCAGACAGGAGACTAAACACTGTCACTATATTCTGCCTAAAACCACAAAAAAACAAAAAAATAAATACTCTTGGCTGTAAATACTCCAATGCCTGAATATGAGCTGGCGCCAGGTTTCCTTGCAGTTAAGTAGTGATAATATTAGTGACAGGATTTTTTAGAAACATGATATGAACTTATAAAATTAAGGTGTTAAAGCTTCATTTCAACACAGGATTGCTTAAAATAACAGAACCGTCCTTAAAGCTCTTACTAGCTCAGTTTGTTATGTGTCTTTATGATGCACAGTCACCCCCCAAAAATTAACAATTCATCAAATTTTTACAAACTAATTGCTCCACAGTGAACACTGGGCATTTGGGGGGACAGGGGTACTTGCCTCCTTTGCCTTTTTTGGTAATTCAGCCTCAAGAATACTGTCAAGTTTGCAATCGCAGTTAAAATGCCATTAAAAAAATTGTTTAATAGCGAAATGCTCAGCTCAGTGTCAAAATAAAGGCTTATGAAAAGTATCTTTAGCAGAGGAATCAATAACATATCCTCCAAATCCTCTTCTAGGTAAAGAAGGAATGCTCCCCTTTAGATCGTATTTGTTTTCTGCAGCGCCTGTGACTCTGCACAAACACATCCATATTGTTCCCACAAAGGGTGGTGAGTATCTAAATAAGGAGTGCCATCAACTCCTTGCCGAGAGGGACCGAGAGCTTAAAAGTAAACTTGCCAAACAACACAACAGGAAGTGTGAAGGTCAAGAGGATCGTGCATCATCACTGTCTTTGCATAGACAGCAGAGTGCCGCTGCACTTTTAACTCCAGAGAATTGATCCTCCTCTTCTAGTGATGCCATGACTTTCAAGCCGCGGTGGCCCCTCTGCAACAACCCAGAAGTCAACAGGATTATTCACCTTCCTCACAGAGAATTACTGACCTCTTTCTTCCTACACTTAGATTTGCCTTTTCCTCCTTGTTTCATTCCAGGCGGCTCATTGTCCTTTTCTACCAGGGATAAAAAAATTATTACCTGCTCCTTCAGATTTCTACATTTCCACTCTCAAAAAAATGTCAGGTACCGCACCTTTCATGACCTACATAGAGAATCTTCATAACCCTCCACCAAACTATGGATAACTACATTTCCAGTTCCCAGGAATCTCTGCTTCCACAGTCTCTGGCCTTTTCCTTTCGAGACAATTGCAGACATTTCAGAAAAATCGATGTAGCTTACTGTTGTAAGCCAGTTGTCTGACATCCACATCACCACAGAAGTTAAATATTTGCATAAAGAAATCCCACAGATCCTCACAGTCGTCTCTCCTGGTGCTTAATTTGCAAAATGCAGCAGTAACGCTGTTTAGATTGTATCAAATTCAGACGGCTGCACATGCCCCCAGGATGTTCTAATTAGGCTGATAAAAGGTTATTATTTTCTACGATATTTAGTCATACACTCATAAAATGTATGAATGTGGTCGTTGTTTGTATTATTTGTAAGTATTTATCATAAACAGCCACTGTTTTATGTCATTATACTTAGTGAAGCACTACATGAAAAATCCAAAAATGTCATTCCCATTGGTAAATGACAAATTTAATTTAAAAATAAATCTACTTTTTTCTGCTGTAAATACAAAGCAGATATTTATTTAGGTTAAGAATCAGCTACTGATGCTTGTGATGTTTCCATTTGACAGTTTCCTCCTCTCCTGTTTATAACACCTGCAGTAACTGATTACATTTTATAGCCGATGTTATCTTTCTTTAATTTAATGGTATCCCGGTACTCCTCCTGAATTTTACTGCATTCTGCTCAACAATCTCTTGATGGAGTGCTGAGTATGTCTTAAAATATCCCTCTTTTTTGTTCCATTTCCTCCTCCCCTTCAGCTCCCATTTTTTTTGTTTTGTTCCTTTTATTATTTTTCCTTTTAATGTTATTACAACCTCTAATCGTTGTGTTTAAAAATGCGACCAGCTCATCTTGAAATGCTGTTTGGTAAAGTAATGGAAATTATGCAGACAACAATAACTAGGCCTCCAGAAAGAAAAAAAAAAGATTATTTTTGGAATATTTTCAGATATTTGAATAATTTATGACAAAGAACAAACGACAAACAGTAGTAGGAGGCAAAGTAGGTGAAGTAAAGAACCAAAAATCGGAGTCACAGTAACATCAAATATTTGCTCCAGTAAGACACTTAAACTCTAAATCTGACCTGCATGTGACAAACAAATCAATAAGAGAAGCTTGTCAGCATTTCACACCGTTGACATCCTCATTTTTCTCTCAGTTAGTCAGAGACAAACTTTCTACAATATTTTTTCCGACATAAAACAAATCCTGTTTAACTTTGCATTCACTTTGGTGTGCCGCTGGCTTTGTGGAGCACCGGGCACTTATTTATCAAACTTTAAAGAATTAAAGGGTGCTCGAAACAGCCAATTTAGGAGTAGAGGAGTTCTTGGCTGAAAGTGAATAATACGACACTCTTATAAAGCGACTCCCTCCTGCAGAAAAGAGGAATAGTAACCTTTAAGAGCAGCTCTCAAGTGATCATATATTGATCAGATTTGTGCTCAGAGCAGGAACACTTAATCAGACACAAAGATTTACCTTTAGTTTACCCCCAAGTATCTACTCTAGCAGTATCTACATGTAATTTTTTAATTTCAGTTTATTTTATTTGTGTGAAATCCTTAAAATCTCTAGTATCCATTCATGACTGGAGATAAAATGATGACAACATTTCTTTAAAGGAAAAATCCAAGAAACTGGAGTAGAAAAAGAAATTGTCTCTCCACATTGACGAGTAATATAATAGCTCAAACACATAAAAAATTATATCAATTTAAATCAATACCGACTAAAAATAACAGAAAAAAGTTTTGTACCATGATATCAAATGTTTGAATCAAAAGCTAATATTACACTTATACCTCCCCACTCTTGAATTACACGCTGCTGCTAAAGAAGATGTGTGCTAACATCTGTCTCACCTATATTACTCTATTAAATAGATCTCTGGGGCTCTCTGAAATTAAAGAGCACTTTAAAGTCCTTGAAAGTTTGATATATAACTTTTATTCTAAAGGTTAATAAAATCACTTTTATCTTTTTCTTAAATGCCCAACATGTAATTTCCACTGCTAAAGGTCTGTTAAACAAAATAAAGAAATCAAAAGAGGCAGTAAAGTGATGAGGTCATGAAGCAGGGTGGAATTATGGGATCAGTTGATTTTTATTGTTGACTGCCTACTATTGCAGATAAAAATCTATCTGACTGGCTCAGGCAGAAATTTTCACAGATGATGTAATGTATTAAAATTTCGCTCCTGGTACATTCAGTCACATTTGTTGACTTCCTGCCTCACTCTCTGATCACCTCAGAAAATATTGAAAGGTGAAAAAATGAAATACCATCTCACATAAAATTACATATTTCTCTGGTTTTGAACATTGTTGGAAACATTTTGGAAAATGTAGGTATAAAACTCGACAAAATATTCAATAAAGATAGTCTTTTTAGACATTATGGATATGTTATATATGTTTCCATCCCAAAATTTATACTTATCAGTTTGATTAATATACTTGATGATAATGTAGTTGATTGATGTGTTGATATATCTAGAGATCTCTGAGCCATCTCTAACATTAACCCAAAAGAAATCATACATGTCCTAATGCACACAAACATGAAATGTAAAGCTTTATGCAGATTCATGCTTACTGTGATTAGATTGATGCATAAAATTAACTCTTTAAAGTTACAGCCCACCAGACCATTTCTCAAATCATAGCTACGGTATGACTAGTAAACTGAAGTTACAATGAGAACGTGGATTATACAAACTGATGGGACACCAGTACAACATAGTGGAGCTACTGCTTTTAAATTTAGCGCTGCAGTACTAGGTTGCATAGTGACTTTTAAATGGTATTTCCCACAAAAATCTGTCTTTTGAGAATCAAACACTCAGTCTCTATAGACTTTAAGGGTGATGGTAAATAGTCTATATTTTTGTCCTTGATTAAAAGGAGTCGCCATAGTCAGCAGGAGGCTCTTGCATGCGCAGGAGTCATGCTTAAGGATTGGGTTGCAAGTTGTGTATTCAACCATAGCTTGGGTGATGTGTTTGTAGCATAATGAGCATAAAAATGGAGTCAAAGTAGTTGATTAAGAGGTGGTTTGAGAGGTTCATGTGGATGTTTTCATACTTTTCTATTAAAGTACATTGTAACTAACATGAATTTAAGCTGAGCACCCTTTTACCGCCACCATCACACCTACAAAGGCTGATTGTTCAATACTCAAAAGATTTTAAGATGAAATATCACCTTCAACAGCAGTTTCTTCTTTATATTGTAAGCTCTAACATGAAAGCAATACTGCATAATATCGATGGAGAGTGCAGGCACAGATTGTGTATCACCGCCTCTTTTCAGACGTTTGCTTTTTTACATCTTTTGGCATGAAGCCTGCTGACAGTTCTGCCTTTTGAATAAAGCCATTGGACTTTACCGAGGGGAACGTGAGCAGTCAGTCAAAATCACTCTAGTGGTCTAATAACAAAAGCAGAAGTTACAATCCTGCAAGACTGAGATTATAAATCATCTGATTTATGGTGACAACGCAGAGTGGGAAAACTCCAAACATAAGCAAACGCTCAGCCGGTGCTGAGGGAAGCTTTACGGCACAGAAGACAGTGTTCAGGATCATAATGCATGTGACGATGCAGTAGTGGAACTACAGTATCTGTACACCCCCTCCGAAAAAAAAAAACCCAACAAAAAAACTGCTGATAACCCATCTCTCTCTCTTCTCACTGGAACATAGTTGCATTGTTCTCTATCAGATAACCCAATTATCGCCCTTGCACTGACTCAGATAGTCATCGCTGTCAGCACCAACACACTTAGGATGATAATCTACAACGCTCATAAACAACTGCAGGAACTACTCTTACTGGAAAGCTACTTTTTACCAGTGGACCTGCTGCTTTTGTAGCCTTCCATTAGTGCATCCTGACCTTAGCCCAGACGCATGTTTACACACCAGGGACTGGATTAGTCGTCTGTTGTTCTGGGGATGACCCCTGACCTACAAATCCTATTGAAAATGATCGCACTGTCACGCTGTCCCAGATACAACACGTACAACTCCATAAAGGTTAGCTCCTGAAGTGCGCTGTGCCTGAGATAAAGTGTCTTTGTGTGTGCAGGCGAGTCCCAAAAAACCAGGCGAGTTAGGATCGATACAGTATTTTTTTTAACGTCTGTTTTCAATGTCGGATTTGAGTGTCAGGGCCAAAAAAGATGCATACTGCTGTTCATCAGTCTGCTCTGACCCCTCGTGCACATTAGGATTAGCTACAGTAGAGGTGATGTGTACTGTATTATAGGCTGGAAGATTTTTTTTTTTATCCCTCGCGAGAGACTTACGCGTGAGGTTATGTTTAAGCCCTTTGTGTGCCCTGTCCTCCTTATCACTCTGCCTCCTGCCACCATTCTACTCCGACCCAGTATATATCTATGCCAGGCTACACACACCCACGGACACCCGCAAACACACTTACACACAAACACACACAAACACACACGCAGATCCTGGCCAACTGCTGCGGCAGGTGGCCCGCACTACTAAGCCCCTCCAGCAATTATCCTCACTGGGATCCTGTCTCCACGACAACAGCCGCCATGATGCCCCTGCCGATGAGTGGCTGCCTTGTTTTCACTTGTGGGATAACAATGTGATTATAAACACTCATTAATAACTCCTTCAGTGCTAAAGTTTGCCTGTGCCGCAGCTACAAGGAGCGACTCCGAGACTGAGGTTAAAAAATGACCCACTAAAAAAATCGTCTTTCACGAGCATCAGCTTAGAAGTGAATTATTTCAGTGTTTAAACACAGCAGCAGTAATAACAATATATCACTAATTGCCTGTAGACGTAGCAAGCTGCCACTATGCATTTACATAGAGATAAAGCATAAAGAAAATGATGCTATGCATGTCTTTCTCTCTCTCATCCCTCGCTTTTATGACCATTTCTTCCCGCCCTCAACATCTTTCCTGCCACCGCCTTGCCCTCTCTCCTCTTTATTTCTTCTTCCACTTACAGAAGTTTCTAAGTTATATTGCTAGCAAGGGGAATAAAGGTAGGGACACACACTCAGAACACAATTTATTTTGTTTTGGAGAAACATCAAATGAAATGACCCTCCCATTAAAAAGGCCACAGAGGGGATGAGAAAGGGATATTGCTTTTTCACTTATAACGTTAATCTTTTATTTTGTCAGAGGTTTTTCCATCATACTGGAGATTCCTGTTACTCTGAGTGAAATTGGTGTGTATCTGTGTGTGTGTTGCACAAAAAAATGCGCACATACCTGAGTGTATCTGTGTGTGTGTGTATATAAGTGAAATGCATGTATAGATTTACCAATCATATACCTGCAATTTGCTTTGATCACCTTAAACGGTGATTATTCGTCCGCTTTTAAAATGTCTCGCCAAGCACCAGACAGCAGTCGGCGAGTGTAAATGCGTCTTAGGTGCGTGTGTTTGCGTGGGTGGGTGTTGTTTATGTCTGTGTGTGTGCGTTCGAGCAAAAGTAAATGTTTACTGTAGGCATGTGTGATTGTGCTGGAGGAGGAGAGAAGGACAGAGCAGGAACACCCTGCTGCTCTGAGCCCGTCCCGTTCACATCACAGCAGTCGGGACCAGGGCGAGTTATATTAGGAACTTATCTAAGAATTTAGGTAATGCTTACAGCAGATCCACTCGAAAAGAGCAGAATAGCAGGGAGAGCTGCTGTTTTCTGGAAGTGCACTGATGAGGTGAATTCAGGTAAAAGCTATTATCTTTTATTGAAGTCTGTTCTTAAATCTAAATCAATCACAAAGAAGATGTAGATAAAAAGAGGCAGACAAGTTGGGGATTTTGCAACAGAGATCTTTATATTTTATCGTACCTTCTCTGTTTCTGAAAGAGCACTCTGCAGATTTCACATCACACTTCTGTAACATCATCGGACTCATGGGCAGGGGGTTTCACAGAAGAGTTGACTAGAGGACTACTTAGATACCAGTTGGCACTGTGCGTAGATGAAGACAAATTGTTTATCTGTGGGTTTAGCATGGTGCAGTATTAGAACAATGGCAGTACATCTACAGCAGTGAGCCGGGGCCACTGTGGGCAGTTGTTGACAAGTCATAGTTGTCATGCGTGACTTTAACAATGTGCAGTGCGGGGCGCTAAAGCAGCAGACATGCAGCAAGAGGAAGAGGCAAAAAGAAACATGGCTGTACGCCCACAGTCATCTGTAATCTACAGTGTGAAAATACTTTACCAGAACAGACACAAATTTGTATAAACAATTGTATTCTACATTATGCTCTATTAATAAATTTTGTTTTTACTGTGCTGTACTCTTGACAAGAAATGAACATTGTTATTGAGTGAAAAAAAATATGATATCATACGGAATTAATTCAAGAGTTAATCATTTTTTTGAGAGTAGGTGATGATTACAAAAATCCAGGTATTAAGGTAATTTTTTGTTCTCGTACAACACGGGTTTGAACAGTAAAATTAAAAAAAACAGGATACATTCTTGTATGCTCTCTGTGGGGACTGACATTAAAACCTATATAACCCACAATGCAACTCAACAGCCCAAAATGCAACAGAGATTCTATTGTTGTACTCATAACATAAGGAGCCGCTAACATGATATTTTATATTTTATGATATTTTATTTCCAGGCGTGTAGTCTTCAGACTTCACACAGCTCCCACTGGAGCCACAAAATCCTTCGTATACTTTTTCTTTTACATACGAAAGTAGAGCTACCTGGGACTTGTTAACAAACTTTGATGTGCAAAACCAATGTACTTTTCCTTTAAGTGTGGGGCCGCGCTAGAGATCTTAAAGGAAAATTCTAAAACTTCTCAGTCTGGTTTTATCATATGTTTTACCTTGTTTATGATCACTTTTTCCCATAACTTCTATTGTGAAGATTAAAGATAAAAGAAATGCAGATTCCAGGAAGAAAAACGACAATTTGGTAATGGCTGAGGTTCTCGTAAAGATTTTCCAGACAGTTTTAAATCAACAGAAGTCAAACATTTGTCTTTGAGTCTGACTGAAAGTAAACCCACAAATTCTGATAGAAAAACAAATATTTGTGTGAGATCATTTTCAATGAATTTTTTTTGGGAAAATGCTCTAAAAAATTGTACTTCTCATCGTCCACACCTCCACTCAGTTACCCCTGTTACAAAAATTTGGGGAATGCAGACTACACAAGAAGAATCCTAATGCTGACAAAGAGTGTCTCCTACATTGTTCCACACAACAGAAATCATCTCTAATACTTGTCTGCAGGCATATCCAGGGGACTTCTTTCTGTCTGTATTTTTTGAGATGGATTCTGTTTCTCTGAAGTTTTTTGTTGGAAAGCAAAGAGGCTCACACTCCTTCTCTTTGTCTGTGTTTCCCAAATCTCTACAATGAAAGTAGTAAGAGAAATTTTATCATGAACAATAGTCATAAGGGACCTGAATGTGATAACAAATAACTTCAGAAATCTCCCTTTTTTCACACGTAATCATCAGATGTTGCTGCCAGTCTGTCTCTAAAAAAATGTACACAAACACTGTACATGTGTCCTCTTGTCTTCAACCGGCCATCCGTCCTGAGATCCTGACTGGTGAGACAAGACGGTTTGCTGAGTTCACCTCGGGCTGTCTAAGCCCCTTCGGCCAATCCCTCTTAGTATCACCTCAGCGAGAGATAAATCTCACTTATAACCATCCCCCCCGTTCTGCCAACACATCTAAACACACTCTGATCACTTTCAACTGTGTCCTAATGGGGAAGCAAGCCATGCCATTACATCACTGCATCCTCCCCCGCCTCCCTTGTTCGTACAGTCACTCTTTCTGTCGCTCTCTTTAGCTGACTGTTTCTCTCTGTTCCCTGCGTTAATTATGCCCTGCACTGTAAAAAAAAACCTGCTCATGCTGTGCCCAAATTCACCTCCAATGGTGTATTATTAGTACACTGGCCACCTGGGCTAGCTTTTGCCCCAGGGAGGGTGCATCAGGGATGGCCCACTGCTGGGCGTAGGTGGCCCTTTTGCATGGCCTTGACGGTCCACTGCTGGGCAGGGCAGGCCGACCGGGCCTGGCAGGGCTACACTGGGCAGGGAGTATGAAGTATGGCCATAGGCCCAGTCTGGGAAGCACTGATCCACGCTACCAGCTGCCATATTCCTCCCCTTCCTGCATGCTCCCCTTCCGCTGCTGCGCGGCTTCGCTCTCTTCTCATGTCTATTTTTAGAGCTGGCTGATTTCTACCTTCTAAAACGGGCAAATGTGTTGTTGAACAGGAAGGTGTGTATGTGTGTGTGTGTGTGTGTGTGTGTTTTTATGTATTTATTTATTTATTTTTTGTCTTTCTAAGACATACTACCGTGCGCAGTCGGCCAACTCGTGCACGTTTCACACACCCCTGCCGCTCTCCGGTAACGTCACAGCACACTGTACATTCCTGTACACACAAACTCATTCCCATTTGCATTTGGCTGCTCTGTTCTCGGCCCCAAGAGAGACGGTTGATTGAAGGTTTTTTTGTTCAAATCTAAAAACACAAAATAACAAACAACGGCACGGCGAGACCTTTTTTGAATGCAGCATTTTTCACATCGACACTGTGTGTACTACCGTGGAACTGTGGTCTGATTTCATCTTTCTGCTTAGCTAAGCTTGGATCTTCCTCACCTCTCCCTCATCATTAGCTATCCCCCCTCTGCAACACACTGCCTCACCCCCCTCAAACCTCCTTACTCCATCATCCTCAACTGCAAGCTAAGACTTTGTAGTAGCTATCATACGGAGAAACTACAAAGAAACTACTGAGGCTCCTAACACAGCACTGGTGACAGTAGCATCTTTGTCAAAGTGCTGGAAGCCCGTCATGTTGAAAGAAGCCAACATGCTGGCCTGTTTGGCTGAGGAGAAAGGATGCTGCATTCCCAGAAAACAAGAGAGATAAATAGAGTGGAAAAATGCATCCCTGTGGAGATGGAGAGACCAAAAACTACTGTAAACCAATGCAAGCAAGGGATGCTACAGTACGCCTTAACATCAAAACCCCTCCAAAAAGTGAATTCTCACATAGTTTTTAGGAACACACTGTAGCGCACATAGGGTGAGAGAAGGGGGGTAAAAAAAATTATTTTGCATCTTCCGCAGTATGTCTCAAGTCTTATTAGGGATGAGCAGCTCTGCGCACTGGGTGATGCAGTCTTTTTTTTTTTTTTTTTTTTTTAACCAGTGCCCTGACTTTCCCTCGACTTGTGGGACTGCTGAATGAGTGAATGTAAATGTACACCAATTAGATAAGAAACTGGCTTTTCTGTAAAGCTGCCAAATCCAGGAGCAAGAGGAAGAAGGGGGAAAAAATGCTGCTTGCCTGAAAATAAATGATCTGTATACCAATAACCCTCAACTAATGCTCAGATGGCGGGTCAAGAAGAAAGACAGAGGAGATGTAATGGCCTTGATTCTCTGCTGAAGTTTGCATAGATGGATTAAATATCTGTTAGAAGAACATAATATGTAGTTGCTCAGTAATTTTCGACCAAAAAATACCTAATTTCTTTTAAATAAATGCAAAAATACGGATTATAAATACCATAAAAGAAATGTCTTTCAATCAATGAGAGCCTACAAGCCAAAACTGTATCATATAATTATAAAGTTACAGTATTAAACCTACTCTGCTTCCTCATTATGAAGGAATTTAAGTCAGACATTCCTCACTTCTTAAGAAAACTTTCATCTCACACCTTCTTTACTCTTCAAATCCCTCAACTACAGTGCACTAGGGGGGGGCCTGGTTCAATCCCCACAGCCACAGATGACCTGACAAGAACCAGAACTTTCCACTATAAAGACCCCATCCGATAAAAAAAAGTGCTGACTAAGACCAGGCTCCTTCCTGTCCGGCCCTCTGCCCCTCTCTCTCATCAGCCCAGCAGCGCACTCTGGATCCATGGGATGGAGAGACGCTGGCCAACCCTTGTAAGGAAGCCCATTAAGAAGCCCATCAATATTTCATCATTGCTCACTCAGAAACATAGTTATAGAAGTTTCCAGGCTGGGGCCATTAGGGGGCAGACGTCAATACGTTATGGCAGCGAGCATTTCTCATCACCCGGCTCCCCCCTCTTCGCCTTGCCTCTGTCCGTCTCCCGTCTCAAGACAAGTCATCGGAGAGGCTTTCTCAAGACGACAGTGGTTTCCGCTGCTTCAACATTAAACAAATCATTAACCATTAGGTTTCCAAGGAGCACAATATCCTTTCCTGTTCCTTTCAAATGACCACCCCCCACATCACCCCCACCAACCCCGCCACCATCACCCCAAGTACTGTTAGTGAAAGGAAGGAAGCGAGACTGCGGTTTTGTAAGAAAGGTAACAAATCTCCAGTTACACAGAATCCAAACAGCTAATTAACAGCATGGCGTGTTTGTACAATGCCATGCAGACAACTCTCTCTGGAAACACGTTTTGTGAGATTTTGACTCATAGCTGTTGGTCTGGCACCTTAAACACCGGCCAACTCAGCGAGTGGACACTCAGTGGCAGCGAGGCGATTATCAGGAGGACGAACTTGCTGTCTAACACACACAGTGAGTCAAATCTTATGAGTCAAATATAAAACTTTCCACTGAGGAGGTGGAGGAGGAGGGGGGCCAGGGTTTAATTACAGTCTTCATAGGATTACAATGATTTTATAACCCTTATTTTATATTATTACACTTGCATTAGCTGGGATGGAAACTACAGCCTGCAGGCTAAAGTGTGTTAAATATTGCTGTAGCAGATATTTTAACGAGTTTTCCCCCAGCTCACCCTTCAGTGTCCTTGAAACTAAAAAGTTCCTCGCTTATATGCATTTTACCAGGGGGAATGGAAGGTCCTCCGGTGCCAAAATCAAGCCGGATCCCAGGTTGCCAAGTCCATACTAATGTTAACAACACCTCCGGACCTCTCTGAGGGAGGCCAAGCCATGCCAAGTCATTACACTATTGTAATCCCTTTTAGATAGCTTTTATAGTGTCAGTCTTGCTCGGATTTTCCACCATTTTTGTGTGTCATTTACACTTTTCACTGATGTCAATATTCACTTTAACTGCATGACCCTGTGATCTTGCTAATTTCCGAGTTAATTGTGCTTTTCAAACTTTAAACTTTATTTTAATTATATTTTAATGAACCCAAGTTATTTTTTTCTGCAAGTGTTGAGCACGTTTGCATTAAGTACATTATACACTTTAAAGTTATCAGGAAAAGTATCAAAGAATCATGACATGAACTCACCAAAGTGCAGAACCTCTCGGGCGGGTTTCCACACGTGATTCCGGGCGGATCCACCTTGATCCGCATGTAGTCTTTCATGGACGCGGGTTTCGGCTGGCACGCGTACTGCTCCCACTCCGAGCCCTCATCCGTGCTCACCAGGGACTTGCACAGTTCGTACTGGCCCAGAGTGGAAGCCAAGCAGTGCAGCAGCAGCAGAAACACGGCCTGGAGGAGCATGGCAGGCTGGGGGGGTGTTTGGAGCGGGGTCCGGCGCAGGGTGAGGGGGCCACGGAGCTCAGAGGAGAGGTGAAGCGCATGGAGCGGTGATCATAAGGAAATAGTGGACATCCCTACCACCATGCTGCTGTATTGTGAATGGAGAGGTGCGGGTAAATTGACACAATTTGCCTCCAGGTTTATGAATGACAGGAGAACACTGTATCTGCACCTGGCGCTCAGTGTCTCTTCACAAATATTGACGGCCCCCAGAGAGCCGAGAGAGGGACGCTTTCTTGTTTTGACGGCTGACTTCCTGAGGAGGATGGGCGGTGGATGGAGAGGCGGATAATGTGGCAGAGCTTTATCTCGGCATACACTTTGACCATAGTGCTGCTGGGAGTTGGGTGGGAGATGTTAATGTGGATCCATGTCTCAGAGAGCAGCGTCCTGCGGGGAAACAGTGCAGCTGGTCGGGGAGGATGAAGGAGAAGTTGCTGCTTCTTCAGGTATATCCATTGGACGCGTTGCCCTGGCCGAGCTCCTCTGATTGTCCTGGGACGAAATGAGGACAAATGCGTGAGAAGTAGGGGGGTTAGTTATGACTATGAATTCTCATTAATTAATCACATCCCTAATTAAACTGTAAAAGCAAACATATGTGATATTTTTCGACTCATCTTCAGATGCAATCTTTCCTGGATGGCATTTCGTCTTTTGCCTCAATAAAAGTTTTTTTTCAGAATAAGCCTTTGAAATTGGCCCAGAAGTGAATGGGCGGGTCGCGTTCTTATTTTGTAGCATAATTAACTACTTAATTATGCTGTAATAATCGGCGCTAATTTGGCTTGGAAAGTGTGAAAACACCTCATTTCTCTTCAGAAAGTTGGTTACAAGGCGGGCATGTTTCGTCAAACCCGCCTCTGATTTGCGGTGCTTTCAGTGATATTTAAGATGAAGGAGTTGCACATCAAAATAGCAGTGGAAGGGCGTCGCATTGTGTGGATAACCGTGTGCGTAAAAACACGTGCTGCTGCCGGGTGCCGCCTGTGCATGCACGAGTTGTAACTGCTCCTATAGCTCTCCAAGCCGGAAACTGAGAAGGTTACATGTGTTTTTTTTAACTGCAAGAAATAACCACTAAAAAGACACATCTAATAACCTATATCACCTGTTTTATTAAAATGTTTAAAAATGCGCAAAAAGGATAATTAATTATTCTTACAAATCAACTTTTTTCAAGTATTTTTCTTGAATCATGTTAATTTCTCTGTGCTTTATGATGTAAAGGCCTTTTTTTATTGTGTGTTTTCAATCAACACAGTTTAATAATAAACTTTAAGCCAAATAAACTGCTTTGGAAGTTGTTATTGACGAAATGCATTCACCTGATTTAACTGTAATTCGATGCTGAACTACATACATAAATTATTGAATTAATATGGTTGACATTTTCTTCTGTGTGCCCTCATTGATTATAATCCGACCGTCGTCCCACACTGACAGAAGCCTGGTCCCTGCACATCCTATCCCACACAACCCTGTGGACTCTGACTTTAGTTCAGTTTGCAAGTGAAGTCGCCTGAGCTATTTCCCGGCTCTGACAGTCTTACAGGGGTGTGTCAGTTTCAGCAGTGCATCCCACCGCGCTGCATCAGTCCCACTGTATGAATATTATATATTTACATCTTAACTCATTCATTTTGTTTGTCTACAACAGAGTGAATTGAGCTTTAAATAAAAGTCCCCTCAGCCCTGTCTGATTATCCCGAAGTGGTCCGGATGTTGTGCACGTAAACTCGCAGCAGCTTCTCGGTGCACACTTCAAAGAGCTAAATAGCAAAAAAAATGCATCGTATGGCGAGATGATATCAGATACTTACTTCTAACATGCATCCGTGAGACAGGTCAGCACTTTGTGTAGCGTTGGGGTTACGTGCACTTCTCTCCCCCCCCTCCTTGTTTTGGGCAACAAAAAAATAAAAAAAAAAAAAAAAAAAAGAAGAAGAAGAGCTCCCGATCATCCACTACTCGTTCCCCGCCGCGGTCCTCACTGTACTCCCGTTATCCGCCTGCCCGGCTCGCTGTTTGTTTTTGTCTCCTGCCGGATACTTTTTTATCACACCGTGGATGGCTGCGCACGGAGATCGGTGTCCTAGATCTGGAAATGGCTGGGAAAAGAGGACTGAAATCCAGCGTCAAGGAGTATCAAAAGTATAAAATATTGACTTTGAGGAAAGGCTTGTGCCCGCCCTTCTTCCCCCCTCTCCTCCTCCTCCTCTTCCCACTTTACAAGCTCGGGTTTACCCGGGATGCTCAAGGGCAGAAAGAAAGAGAGAAAAAAAAGGCTTTATGGAAAATATCACCCTCCCTCCTCCTCCTCCCCTCTCTCTCTCTCTTGCTCTCTCTCTCTCTCTCTCTCTCTCTCTCTCTCTCTCTCTCCCTCCCTCCCTCCCTCAGTTAATGCCCAGGCTAAATCCTTTTACCATCACTTTCAATCACTATCTGAGCTTTTATCTGCACCAGCCCTGCTGCCTGAACCGGGGCGGTGCAACTTCCCCTCTCCTGCTCCTGCTCCAAACTGTTCCCACCAGGTCCGGTCCGCACTCGCACTCTGCTCGGCTTAAAGGACCAGCGTGGGGGTAAAAACGGAGACCCGGTGGTCCTGTAGTCTCGCGCTTAATCCGGACTGATGTGAGAACGACGCAGTTTACTACACACACTGTTTACTTGAAGGGTGAACTCACTGTTGACCGTGCACCCCTTCAGAGCGTCGTGCTATCTGCTTTAACGCTGCCGTAAAACATTCCCCTTAAGATCTTGCATATTAACTTTTTTTTTTTTTTTTTGCTGCAGTTTCTCCAGCCTGCAGTATGTGTGTATTAAGTATCTGTAGGATCATTATACAAAATAATCACGGGATCTGAACCTAAGTTAAATTGCAGTGCTGTGGAGAGG
>JAPZDV010000011.1:17343104-17357475 GCA_029814665.1 Acanthurus lineatus | reverse complement strand
CACGATCCACATTTTTACAGATACACATGGACACACACACAAACATGCATACACATACACACACACACACACACACAGTGCAGTATACACGTTTATGTTGTTACACAATGGCTGATGTCTTTAAAAACTCTGAGGATATTTTCAGAAGTCACTGGCTTGCAGGTCCATATATACATGAGAAGAAGGATATTGTTACGTAGGAGAGTTTAAATAAAAGTGTATGACACCAGAAAGGACAGTTACATGACATGTATTCAGCCTTTTCTTCCTTAAAGTCAACCATCTGCTTTACAAAGCAAACCATGTAATAAATCTAACCTGTCGTGTTGGCAGTCTGCATTGAGCCCTAAAAGAGAAGAAGTATGAGTTATGGGGAACAAAGGTTTGTAATTCTTATTTTTGGGCAAAGTCACTACACTTTTTGTAAATTTTTTTAGATTTGACTGGCAAGTTTGACTTGCTGACTTGTTTGGCAGTTTTTGTGTTTATTGAAAGTGGGGTTATGGCTCTCTTCTTATTCATTTACACAGTGGGCCCGTCTTATTAATAAAGGCTAAGATGAGAAAAGATGCTAAAATGCGGAACTTGCCTATACAGACTTTTGTGCTTCCTCATATGTGACAAAAATTGTATAAAGCCTTCTGTGGCTCCTGTTTGACTTAAATAAAGCTGTGTGGAAATCTTTCATGTATTTTTTGAAAGTTTGGATTGGTTTCATGTTCCACATTTCAAACCTTTCTTCCTTTTTTTTGGTCAATAAGCCTCCCAGACTGCAGAACACCTGTCACTATGATCATATGATGTTCTTTAAACAACCAGATGGGTCCTCCAGAAAATGAATAAAGACAAAGACACACACACACACACACACCCACGCACACACACGCACATGCACACATACACACACAAATATACACACAGCCGTATACAAGCACGCACACACACAGATACACATACGCACCAATCACGGTCTCCTAGCAACTCCTAGTTAGTGATCTTACCTTGGGAGTGATGCTCTTTTCACTTACATCAGGTGTTTGCCCACTGGGGGAAACCAGAAATAACCTTGGCGTGACCCTGAAATGCAGACACATTTCACCTTATTCCCACAATCCTCTTCTAACCCTTCTACCCAGGCAACCCTGAAAAAAAAAATTTACACCACAAGCAGTTTCTCTTCCTTTGTATCTCCCCCACCCCTTTTGGCACCATAGAGTTGAAGGTTGACCTCTCTGGTGGAGTCTGTCCCGAGAAGTTGGACGGGTGGAAGTTAAGGATCCAAAAGAATTGAGCCATAACGAGCAGAAATAACACCTGGGGGCTAAATGCTATACATCACACATCAGTCACTTTATGAGGAGGGAGGACAAGCCGTCGACTCTGAGATTTAGCAGCATCTGCGGAGGACCCAGTTGGTGTCCTGCTCCACACTGGGCCAGCAGCAGAGACACTAGTCTGCTGTGTGTGTGTGTGTCTGTGTGTGTGCATGTGTGTTAGAGGACTTGAGCACACAAGAGTGGCCCTGTTTATATTCATTTTGTATGTGTATGCAGCATTTCAGGGGTGTTGAAAGTGAATCCATGTGTGAGGTACACTATATTTATGTGTGCGTGCGTGTGTGTGTGTGTGTGTGTGTTTGCAGGTGCTGTACAGAATAAGTGTGTACTGGCCTCCTTTCTGCTTGTTGGTCGCGGCATGACTGAACCTCCTCAGTGTCCCCATGTGATCCAGTGATCGATGCAAACCTCTAGAGGTGCCTTTCACACACACTCACTCACACACACACACAGATACACACATACTTCTCTCTGCTCTTCAACACTGTAAACTGTCTGTCGCCACTGAAGGTTACGGAAACAAATCCAACCTCTCGCTGAACCTCTTATTCAATGGATCAATCAATTAGTCATTCACTTCCTCATTTCCCCTCACTCATCTGCTCACTCATTCATCACCAAATGTAAAAAGAAGTCTCACTCACCATCGCCAGCAATTCTGGTAAATCTCAACGCCGTGAACGATGCAGTCACTCAAACACTAACGCAACTCACTTACTCATTCATGCGTTGAGTGAATGAGTGTGATCATTGTTCACTGACTGATTCAGCTTGTTCACTTTCCCTTCAGTCAATGGCTCCAGGACTCATGCTTTAGGTTGCATGTGGTTGTACTGCCAGGATGGTTTCTTGAAGTCTCTTTTTTCATGTGTTGTTTGTGTTATTGATACTACAAGGAGTACCTGCAATACTCTGGTGATCTACATGCAGTATAAGGCTGCATGTATATGTATAAATATAGAAGGTAGAGGTATGGTTTGCACAAGCATGTGGTGTTTAAAAAGCAAAACAGCTCACTCCATCCTGAGTTTGGGATGTGTGCAGTGACAGTCAGGCTGTTGTAGAGGCGGGAGTGACAAAAATACAAAAGGGCACCAGCTGCATGCAGCAGGGCACAGGCACGCAGCAAGTCATGATGCACTTACTGCTCCAAACCCTTTTGTAGCACGTCAGGCAGCCTGTGTAGCAATGCATTACATTTTCTTCTCTGCAAGGGCACCCTATAAAAGGCACTTTATCACAATTTCTTGAACATTTGTCCGCTGTAAATGGCACTTGAACAGGTTTTACTTATTAGAGAGGCATCGGATCCCAACATAGGGGTAACAGTTGGAGGATGCTTCTACTCAGTTTTGCTCTTTGATGCTTCATTAGAAACATAAGGTGTTCTTTTTTCATTGACTAAGTAAACCGTCAAACCATTACTCATGTAGGAATATTGAATTCTCGAGTGAAATACAGTAGAAATATCCTTTTACTCCTTAGTAGGTGCCATGATTTAAAAACATTTTTATTAGGATAATGTTTTAAATCTGAAAAGCCACAGAAAATAAAATACAACAGATGGTGTTTCTCATTAGTAGTAAATTTATTTAGACATGTAAAATCATTAAAATGCTCCTTTAATGCAGGTTTATTGTCCTTTTTTTGATGTACAGACAAAGTCACAGGAGATCGACTAAAATTTTATGTTCTCTTCATGTTATTTTTAACAAGTGATGATTTTATTAGGTTTTAAATACTAAATATATCCCAACCTTTGTATCATTCCCTTTGTCAATGCTCTTGATAATAGAATATGAACGTCTGAAGGACCTCAAAATAGGATTTTAGAGAAATCCCGATTTAACACATTAAACTTTTATTGACTCCTTCCTTTTTATGGTGGTGTTTATTGATTTATTTTAACAGTCATTACATCAACATGAATTTAATTGGTTTTCTATTCGACTAGAGGGTAATTGCATTGGAAATATTGAATCTCAAAGGTTCATGTAAGCGAGGATGAACACATTATCTGCCATGTGCAAGCGCAGCCACTTATATGCTATTTTAGATTTATAACTCGGGCTTAGCAGCAAATTAAAGTCAGGTTCTAGAGGAGGATAAAAGATTTACAGTCTATTCACAAGAATGGTCTGCTAACAGTCGTTCAGCCTACTCACACCATTATATCCTTCATTAAATGAGCTGTAGAGGAGAGAATGAGATTTATCCTGCTGCTCTCGGGGCAAACAGGGCACAGTCTCTTCTTCATACTGACGCTGTGTGTTGACATTGAAGAGGATAAATCCAGCAGGATCAATACCAGCTTTTCGTCTCATTGATTTGCTCATACAACCTCGCCCTCGTCCCACCCAGAGGTTCTTCCTACACGCTGACCCCTCTCCGTCACCTGTGGACGCCGTTCATTCATCTATCTACATATAGCACCTATCCATTTCAACCACTGGAGACACTGACATTGTACAGTGAGAGCAGCTCTTAGAGGTCTCTGGATGTCACGTTTTGAAAAAATTGGGGATGAAAGCACGATGATTGTTGAATTTTTATCTTTTTTGCATATTTTTTATGTATGAACGCTGCAGTTAATATCTGTTAAAGTGAAGAGCACAACAAGTCCTCCATATTAAACTCCAAAGTTCCTCATTTGCCCCAAAAAATTGTTATGTTATAGGTGCAAAATGTTTTGAATACCTTTAAAGGTCTTATACAAACCACCCATGAGGGAAACTCGTTGCTGTTGAACATAATCTTTGGCCTTGTTTGAATGTGTGTGTCAGATGTGTGTTTTGGCCACCATGACACACTACAAAGAATAAAACAGTTTTTCAGATTTCACAACCAACATCTGTTGGCTATTATTTGGAGAATAACAGCTTGGGTAAAGTTTGGGAGCAACCCTGTCACAAACAAAGAAAGCAACACTGATCATCCTTGGGAAATGCAAAAGAAACAGTCTCCCATGTTTAAGTCCAACAGTTTGTTGACCCCAACCCTCCTCTCTCTGTGGAGTTTATGGCTCTACAACAGCATCACACCACCCTTTTTTTTTCTTCCAGACAGACAAGAGCCACTTAACACATTTAATTTTGCTGAAACAACAGATGCTGTTGTTTTTCTTGGTAGAAAAGTCTCAAAAAACTGCCTCTTAAATCAAATTTGAGACTTCATGACCACTAAAAATGCATATTCTTGTAGACTCCAATGATTCAACACGTCACAGATTCTATGCTGGAAATTTTCACACTAAAATTGAGCTAATCAGTGACTGTCAAGAGCACTGTCAGTGTTAACAGTTTATGACCGAGCAGTTCAGTGTGATTTAATGATGTGTAAATGTTTTGTTGGGTTGACAGTTTTTCATTATTGAGACGATGCCACATATGAGTGTCACTGTGAGATCTTTTGTGATTGAAAGCCAGCGGGCACTGAGCAGGAAGACGGCCATGCTGACCTCTCACTGCAGCGGTGTTTTGTTTCCACCGCTCGACCGACGGAGGTCTTTGTTTATTTCTGTCCTTCCTCGGGGGTAAATAAGACCCCACTTTGCCAGAGAGGAGCCTGGGTAATGAGGCTTGTGTCTTTGGAAGCTCTACATCTAACAGGTCACGGGTCAAGCTCAGAGAAATGGATATGAAGTTTAAGGGATCTATTTATATTATATAATAAATCTATGCATGTCTTTTTTTTTTTTTTTTACACCATGTTCTATAATATGATACATTTTCATTGTTATTATCTGGAATGTACAAAAAATTCACAAAATCAAAATAAAAACAACAAAATGTTAGAAACAAATCAGCAAGAGTTCAAGCAGAAAATGTCACAAAAACAAAACAATCCAATGAACACAAAATGACAGCGGCTTTTTACAGTTTGAGCGTGTACCTTTTCTTAATATATAATCTGCATTAAAACTAAAATCATACAAGCAATTCAGTAGGAGGACTGTAAGATTTCCTCTGTGAAATTTTTTAGCAGAAGTACAGTTTTTCTCAACATGTGTCAACAATGATGTTATGATATTTTGTTGACGGGTGTAGTTTATCCTCAAACCTTGTCTCTGACTTCATGGTGCCTTCAGAAGAGGGGAAGAATAAGATAAAGAAGTTAAAAAATAAGAAGGAGTAAATAAAAAATAAAAGCAGGAAAAGCAAACTTAATTTCCCTGTCAAAATGAGATGTAAACAACTCTTCATCTGACTGCCGTTTCTCTCTTTAAGTAGTTCCTCTCAAGTCTGACTTTATCGACTCTGAAGGATCCAAAAAGTTTCACTTTGTGCCAATTTCACTGTAACCTTCCTTGCAGTCTTTTAATTGGCCTCTCCTCTTGCAGTGCATTTCAATAATCTGATGACAGAAACTAAATATGCCAATATTACACCTGATAACATCTGGATCAACAGTTTTATTAACCTCTGTCTTTATATATCATGAAAATAAAACACCTTTGCACTCATTCATCAGGTAACATTAAGAGCCTTCCTTGCTGTTTGAGCAAGTGATTGTCAGCATGTCTAATCAGTAATTAATGTCTTTATTTTTTTGCTTTTGGGTTAAATAAAATGCCACTTTTTTACATTAATTTGATCAAATACAGGAGGAACTTTGAACCTTCCTGATATGGAATCACATATATATTAGTCATTCCTATTTTATACATAAATACTCACACTTCCTCAGACTTGACCTTCATTTGACCCGAAGACTTCTGTAAAGTTTTGTAACTGAATCTTTCACAGTTGTAACTTCATCATGTTGACAAAATCTGTCCACAGACATAAACACTTTGCAAAGTGCTCATCACTTCTGTCATAGTTTCAGCCACAATAGTTTTCTTCAGGACTACATTTTGCCATGATGACACACACACACACACACACATACACACACATACAGGGACTCACAAGGTGAAAACAATCCGCCCACGCTGTCACGGCTGATAAACAGAAAAGGCCCTGTGATGAATTACTGAATTGCAGATGAGATAGCACTAAATATTGAAAGTGTTTGCAATATTGTTGCTGTTTTGTTTCTGCATTTGTAAATTCACACATTCGAACGATTGATGCTGCACCGATCAAAATTTTTGGATTAACAAAGGGTCAGTTTACAGGGTGTGATGTGAAAAATGGTGCTCATAGAGACAAACGCACAGAAAAATGACTCAAACTCAGCCGTTTCCCTCAGCGCTACAGAGCATTTTAGCATCTTTAAGCTCATTGGTTTTCCAGCAGCAGATTGAAGCCATTTTCACCAGTTTTTAGCTAAAAACCTCTGAAACCTGACCGTCACTTACAATGACAACACAGGGAAGCATTTAGCAGCTAAAGATAACTTTGTGGAGACTAAAACAGAGCTAAAAAGAAGTGAATATAGGAATTTCTTATTTATTCCATGGACACAAACAACTTAAAATGATTGCAATTAATCCTTTGTTTCTGCTGCATGTGTGCATAAATAACAGTTGGTTGCTGAAATAAACGTTCTGTCCTTTTTAAACAAATTGCTTAAACTAATCTTAATTCTAGCTGAATTTGAATTATGTAAGCCAATTAGTAAACCACTGATTTCCTAATTGGTTTGATTTATTTCAAAAATAAATAATTGGAAATAAAATAATAAGTACTTTTTCACTATAAAAATCAGTAACATGTATCGGTAGGCAATGTTCGGTTGACTTTCCATTTGATTTTGTACACAACTTGTTTAGACGGATGTGTATTGTGCACTCCCTGGCCTCATCGTGTGGTGTTTTTGTGGCCTTTTGCCTTTTCTTTTTCCTCATGCATCAAAGCCTCTAAACATCTCTGTGAACATACATCAACGGGAGCTCATCAGGACCCAGTGCCACCAGTTACAGTCTGTGATGGAAACGCTGCTAATTACCATCACAGCCCCGGCACCCTACAGTAGCTGTACACTGCTGTGGTTCAGCGTATGACTTCAGTGTAGACCAAAGCGTTCCAGGGTTTAAAAGCATTTCTTTCTGCGCTCTCACATCTCCCTTATTAGACCCAGACAAAGAACATTGATTCTCACGCAATTATTTTTTCTGCTCCACCACAACTGAATGATTTCCTTAATGCTTTTAAGTCTGTTTGCTGGGGTCGCGGCTTGTCAGAGTGTGTGATGTGCTTTCCACTGCATGAATGAGCATGTGTGTGCGCATGTTTCCCCCCCCCTTCATAAAGCATGAGCTGTTCCCAATATGTGAATAACTTTTCTGTGCTTTTTTTTTTGTAGCTTCTGGAGTATTTTCCCACAGCCTGCTGACTTGGAGGTGATATGGTATAGCTGGTGGGTGTTAGAAAGTGTACCTCTTATTTCCACTCAGGATGGGAATGAAGCAGGTAGTGGGAGAAGGTCTGGCCAGAGATTAGCCCTCCTCTGTCAGAGTGATCCCAGGACTGCAGCAAAGGCTGGGCCGGCCTCTCTGCAGCTCCCCACGTAGCCGTTAATGTAAACACGATCAATATGTTTGTTGTGAGACCTGCACAACTAAAAGGAGAGAATGAAACCACAGAAGCATGAGGTCAGGATCCTGCCTCATTCTCACCGCTCCATCTCTGCGTCCTTTTTGTTTTTAATGTACTTACAGCACTATATCGCATACTTTGAGTGTCTAAATTATTCTATTTAAACACTTTTAAGTGCCTGCCTGGCTCCCATGTAGCAAGCACTATAGCTGAATTTTAAAGTAATGCAGGAATAAATGAAGTCCACTTCCCCTAACCCAAGAAAACTTGGACTGTTTGAAAGTCAAAAGAAAACTTTGAAAATGCTCTGTAAAACTATTAAATCAATAGAAATTTTCTCTCCAAATATCTTGTTTTTTTTTAAACTCCTGGAATGGAATATCATATCTTTTATCAAGATGTGCTTACAGTGAGCTGAGTTAGCTTAGTTATAGAAAACTGAAGTCATAAAGTCACTGCTGTTTAAGCTTTTTTTCCACTAGTGTCTGAAACTCAGTGAAACTTAACATTTCTTTGTTCCATCCTTTTGAAAAAATAAGTTTTTCCTTAGATTGACTTTCCAAACTCAGAGACAAATCTGCATCCACTGCAACATTGGGCATTTAAACTCTTCTTGATATAAGTCAAGCAATGATTAGTCTACTCATACTTTGTAAGTCTTCATTATTGTAGTTTTTTTAATACTCTATTTATAACAAGGAATGAAAATAATACAAGTTTCAAGCCTCCCCTCCTATCTCTGCAAATAGAAATGTCAGTTGGATTTTGAGTGAGATTTTCTTCCTTTGCACCAAATTTTATTTTCTGACTCCAAACAATTGGTAAGATGGTGGATGCAGGTGGGAGATCAAACTCCAGCCTTTAGAAGAATCTCTTATCAGTAATGGCATCTATTTTAATTGTGCATTTAATTTTGTGTCTGATGTTTTAGACTTTGTTAAGACTTGTGAGATGACATGGGATAACCCTTTTCCATTTGTCTAGTCGTTCATATTTTTTTTTTGCATAAATTCTGAAATTTATTAGTGTTTTAACTTTCAACCTGTAATTAGAAAATCATCTGAAAGCTGTCCTCTCTTTGCCTTTCCCTCTTCCTTTCATTTCCTCTCAGTCTACAGCTGCTCTTCTTCTCTGTCGTCTCTGACTTGCATGCACTTCAGGTAACCTCTCACCCCAGTGAGTTTTAAGCATTTTAGTGGCATAGTTTTCTGTGGGAGAGGGAGACCGTAATTCATATTTGATAAGCATTTCACTGTTGTGTCTCCTCTGTACCTCTGTGCTTGAGTTCACAGGAATTTTATTATCGAGAGAAAATCTGCTGTTTAGTGTTGGGAGCGTATTTAAACCTTTAATTCTCTGCAAGGTTAGGTTGACTGTCATTCATCCAGTCTGCCCGTTTTTGCATGTGACTATTAATATTCAGTCTGTTCTCCAAACTAAAAAAGCTCACAAATTTCCAGAGAATTCTTCATCTTTTTTGTTTTTTTGGTGACCTCTGCAAGCTTTAGAGTACAGTTTTGTGTTTTTTAAGAAAGCATTAGTGATGTACAGCTATTGCTAAAAGAAATGCCAGCTTAATAATCACAGACAGAAAGAGTTTCATTCTTTTTGTGCTTGATTTAGTCTGTCAGACAAAGTGTGGTCACAACTGTTAGTTGAATGAGTTGTGTCTGTATGATTGTCACATTCACTTCTGAGGCGTTTACTACAAAGCAGGATGTGCAGATAGTGAGGTAATTCCAGGATTAACTCTTGGTTTTCTGGGTTAGGAGAGAGGTTTATTACTAACTGGGGTAAACTGCACTTGTAACTTATGCTCCACATATGTGTGTGTGTGTGTATATATATATATTTTGTGTCTTATTTGATTACATGAGTGCATGTAATCAAATAAGACTAAAATTGTCATACATGCCGTTAAAAAAGCAACTCATTAATTTTTATTAGACCTTAAGTAGTTTATAATGATGTCATGGCAATATTACTTAATAGACTTAGCTGGTGTTTTGCCAGTGAAAGGTTTCTTGGCTGCTTTAAGACTGTTCCAAGAAATCTGGATAAAAATTAATTTGCTGCCTTAATGACTCTTAACATGAAATCATCTTAGTTATAATAAGGTACCACAATTTTTTTTAAGGCATTCATAACACTAACCTTATTTTTTAATTGTGTGCAGTTTATTCTATATAATGTCCTATCTTTATCCGAACCATGAATCTGAAACAAAAGTATGATTGAAATACTCAAATGTAATTATAGTCAGATTTACTCGTGCCCAATGATGGGGGAGTGATATTATAAAACATAGAAACCATCTGAGGAAGGGCCTGTGCTTGAAACATCACTCAGCAGTAAATAAAGGTACTTCAAACTGGAGCTTTTTGGTGTTTGGATCTTTTTCTGTCTTTGTAATCTGCTATGTCTGTAATCCAGCACCCATCCTCTTTGGATTGCGTGTCTTTATTATTTTCCCAGTGATTTTAGAAGTCTGTTTACCCCTGTAATCAATCATTTAGCAAATTTTTGTCAGCTGTCTTTCATGCAGCTGGATCTTTTAGGCTTAATGTAGTACAAAGTTACCATTCCTTTTCAAGACACCACACTTTACTGCCATACTTGTCCGTATTTGTGTTTGGTCATCTGCTGCAAACACAGTCCCACATAAGCACATGTGCTCATGTCTAATTTGGAAAAAAATGGTCTGACTAATCAATTTTTTAACCAACATCAAGTGACAGCTTAGCGATTTAGTTAAAGTGAAGCCAGACACAAAAAGCCTTCAGCCTCTCTTCTTTCCTCACTATGTCCTTTCCTGCAGATTTTTTGTTGTTGTTGCACTCTCCCGACTCGGTCCTTCCTTACCTGTCCACCAGATGCCCTCGGTGTGCTCCCCTGTCCTTCAAACCTGTGACTCATCTCTAATCAGCTGTGATCTGCTACCTTCTTTTCCAGCTGCTCTTCAGCTCCAATTAGTGTTCCAGCCATTACCCCCGTAGCCTCCATCCTGCCTGTTCTTCTCCCTGACATGTGTTTCCTGTTGTCTTCCACTGTCCAAACTACCTTTACTCCTACTTGCCTGGTTGTAGATGCATATAGTTACTTAGGTGACAACAGAAACATGTAAATCTGTTGAATAATGTGAGCTCTAAATTTTATTTTTCCTGCATGTAGTATATTTGTTGTGTTGCTCTTACTGTAATGCAGAATTCAAAATGGCACATCACTTGACAGCACTTTGTGTTTTTGTGTATTCATTTGTACAGAGATTTATGTAAATGTTTTTTTAAAAATTAAAATGGGAAAGACCCTGTTTTAAAAAAAAACACCAGAATACATGCGGTCTAGAACAAAGTGAAAACGTTTTTGTTAGTGTGAAGTCTTTAATTAAAGAGAAGAGAAGGAGAAAATACACATAAAGCTGCTAATAGTTCTCAGACGTTGTCAAACACGAGGGTAAATAATTAATGTGCTCCAGGCTCCAGGGTCCTGTTATGATACCTGTTCGCTCACTGTCATGCCGACTGTATAATCACACCTAAATGAATCTGAGCCTTCGTTAATGTTATTGGTCCCTGTGCTGTTCTTGATATGACAGGTCACTGAGGGAAAGGGGGGAAAAAACAGTGTTTGCACTGCATAAAGTCATTTTTCATCTCGATGTTAATTTTTTTCCCTCATTTTTAAGTAATCAAAACAAATACAAATGTATCCTGTTTCAGCTGGAACAAGCTGCAAGGGAGCAGATAGCTCACAGATTTTACAATGATCAGAGAAACACCTCTTACTCTGTTTTATTTTATATTCTCTCATTATGTTCATTTTTAGCTATTAATTTATTTTCCTACGCATGTGCTCGGCTAATAGGGATGGAGAGACCTTGCATACATTCTCTCTCAGCAAAGATGAGCAGCAGAGGTCTAATCAGCCTTGGAAAGTAAAAACACCTGCGGTTATGCAGGGACCTTTAAGTGCAACAGCAGTAGCAATGGAGGTAAAATAGGCAGTGTAGCCAATTTTGATTAATAACTGTCCTTATCGATTTTACTATGATAAGGTCCTTGTCCAGTTTAATCAGCCTTATAGTAATAAAATCCTGCAGTCTGTGCAGAATCACAGTGTAACACCACAGGAAAACAAGTTTTTTAAAGCTTGGTTAATGTGCAGCATGACAATAGTTTGTCTAAGTTTCTGTGCAGAAGAAACTGAGCAGTAAAAGTCCAATCAATCCAAGATGTCTGTCATACTATGTGTAGAGCATGTTTGTGTGTCTCAAGTGGAGTATATGTTAGTACTAGCTGATGCCACCGAGCATCACTTAAGGATAACAAAACTGGCAAAATCTAAGAGATTTAACATGTCTTATGTGGTCAGTTACTATTCACAAGCAAGTTTCAAGTTCCTGCAACAACTCACTGATATGAACTAAAATCTCTGGATAAACAACTTTATTTGGGGCTGCATCCCACTTTTTTAACACTTCCAAAGCCTTTGTGGTGTTAACTCTTGCTCTTTGGCATGACTTATTAGACCAAATGGGTCATAATATCATCTTTTTTGTGAACAGAGTGTCCCAGTGTCCTGACACCACCTCCAAACACTAGAGGAGATGAGTTTTCTACAGGTGGAGCTGCTTATCCATGCTCGTTCTCGGGGCGTCTTTTGGGGATTCTGCTCTAACAATAGAAGCTCAGAGGAATGTGATGGAACTGTGGCACGGTCCGATCTTTGTTATGTGACTTGTGGGCCCAGGAACATTTGTTCTCCTTCATCCCTCGATATGTGTGGGATGAACAGATCCTTCCCAGGAGAGCCCAAACCGTTGGTTCGCTTCAACTCTCTCCATCTAGCTGCTTCATCTTCTTGCCATCCTTTCCTCACTCTTGCCAACCTTCTTATTTTTCTTTATCTAGTTAATCTCCATAATCTTTGTCTATTTCTATTTTGTTTGATTTTGATTTATTTTTTTTTTCCCCTTCTTCACTCGACTCGCCTTCCACCTCCTGTTATTACTGTTTGCCTGTAATCGTGTGAGTGGAGTACAGAAACACACCCACACCAGCAAAATAATGAGCTTTGATATACTCACACATCACACCAAACTTGTATGAAGTAGTTGTTGTTTCTTAAGTAGCAATGCTGTATAGATGATGAAGGAATCTCCGCTGACACCGACTTGATTGCATAAAAGCAAGTTTATTACAAAGAAGTACAGCATCGATCAGGCAGGATCCTCTCGATCAGAGGATTCCAAGCCAATATGAATCTCTGTCGCACAGTTCAAACATTTCACTTATATAGGCCTGGCCAAGGTTTGGTCTTACACAAAAAAAGCAACTCTAAACAGGTGGAATCCTTGAGCCCTTATCCTTCACATGAACTTCTACTTTTGAAGGCTCTGTCTGTTCCATGGACCCTGCAGTTGAAGGACCCCACTCCTTATAATGACCAATAAACATTGGATTGTATAATGACCAATAAACTTCCTTGCATCCTGGTAAAAGGACAATGGCCTCAGTGCTAAAAAACATCTACTTCCTCGGCCAAGGCCATAGTGTAGACCTTTCAGACCATGTTAGGCTATAGCACAAGATACCACAGAGTCTTTAAAGTGTTAAGTGTCATTTCATGCCTGCCCCTTAGATAACAAGCAAAAAAAGGCTGAAACCATTTTTGGAACTAATTTTTTTACATGCTAGCTGTATGGCTAAAGCATGGCAGTGGTCAGTTGGTTGGTGGGTCAATCCACCACTTAACATTAATGTCTATGTAATAATTTACAACAAGCCATTCAGTGCTCGGTAAAATATTTCAATTTGCATCAGTCTGGAAGTGTCCTTATTATTTTAATAATCCCCTAACTTTGGCTTTAGCACTATTATCGAGTCAAAATTTAAATTAGCCTAATACACCTTTCTCTGCTTTTTGTACTTATGGCGCTCTATTTAAAGAGTACTGTCCAACTTCTATGTGTGGACCTGCTGCCACAGTGTTTTCATGCACAAAGTACCATGTTATGTGTTGTTTTCAACTGGTATGGCTAACAATGGCTAACTTAGCGAGAGAAAACCTCTCTTTCCCCAATCCTGTGAGGCCTCGGTTTGGCTTGTTGTCCTGAAAAGCCGTCACTTCATGTGTGACATCATTCCAAGCCCTAACATCTGAGTCTAAATTGTAAATGTAAAATGTAAATGCAAAACTATCAGCTGCTAAAAATGAGCATGTTAGCATGAACAAGCATGTCAATGACTGCATATAGCTCAAAGCACTTCTGTGGCTACACACTAGCAGCCTTGATAGCCGCTGCTGAATATAAATGAATAAATAGATTTATTTATGTTCTTGTGTATTTATCCATCAAACAGGCTTGACAGCATAATCCGAAGAGGGATGCAAAACCATTTTAACTGCACTACATCTAAATGTGGGACACCAGTTTTTATTGTTAGTGAGAAGAGACTTCCCAAATCAACAACTTTCAAGTCCAAAATGTGTCCCTAATCCCAGTGTAAGACCGAGACACACACACACTCACACACACACACACACACACAG
>JAPZDV010000011.1:17318260-17338977 GCA_029814665.1 Acanthurus lineatus | reverse complement strand
TTTTTTTTTTTTTTTTTTTTGTGGACCAGCTTTCTCCTGAAGGCTGATCAAAAGCTGTTTATTCGCCTGTGTGTGTGCGTGTGTGTATGTGTGTGTGTATTTGTGTTGCAGACCACTGTGCAGATTTCATCTTCATCTTTGTGTGTACGTGCTCACTTGTATGTTTGTTTCTGCATTTGCGCACACACACACGCATGTTTTTTCTCTGTCACAACTGGCTTTAATCATTCGGAGACCGAGGCCACAGGCAGAAGTCAGTGGTGACCCTCCCACGCTTATTCAATGTGTGTGTGTCTGCGTGTGTGTGCATGTGTGTCTCTTTATGCACCGTTCCCCCTTGCTGCAGTCCTGCTCCTCTGCTAATGACCCAGCAAAGCACCTTAATGACAAGGAACACACACTCCCTGCTGTTCTGTGAGCCACAACTAATAAATTGGTCAGTCAAACACAGAAAGTATTGTAGCCCTGTCAAAAACAAAAAAAAAAAATAGAGAAAGAAAAAAACAGAAATCAGTGAGAACACAGCAAAGCATGAGCTGCAACGAGCCAATAAGATTTCACAGCTCTGGCGTTGAGTGAAGAAAGCCCTGATCAGTCAGATCTGCTGGGGTCTTTGATGGGCATTGGTGGGGGGGCAGACCACTGCAAGATACGAGCGAATAGTAAAATCAGAATTTGTTTGTTTATCTTTTTTACTGCTAATTCCTCATTAAAACCAGTCAGAGGCAGCAGGAGCCCTTTGATAAGAAGCAGCACAGTGTTTGTTTTACTTCTCCGAGCGCTGTCATCTGGTAGGCCCACTGTGTGAGTCGACTGCAAACACCCAGAGACTGTGTTGATTTACCTTCTTTAAAATGTATCGTGTTCATATTTTTTTTTTCTTCATTATTATTTGGTGTGGCTAACTGTTTACTCGGTCGTAATCTGGTGAATCAGAGCGTTCAGACTCGGTCTCACACCAAGGCGCCGTTAGAAGACAACACCCTGTCCACTCACATCTTTTCCATGAAATACTGTTCACATAATTGCTCGGCATGTGCGCTTGTGTGCAAAAGATGACGTGTGTGTATGTGCATGTGTGTGTGCATGAGTAGAGCCCACACTGTAACTCTTGATGTGTGTAACAAGGGCTGTATTGTATTTAAAGACAAGGCTGTATTTCATAGGTCATTTCCCTTCGCCCCTCTGAGCACAGTATCCGGACGGCGTCCATCTAAAGTCCAGATTGAGTTCAGCTCATTTTTCAATTCCGCCTCGTGTCCAGGTTTTAATAAAGCCATTGCAAGGCAAGGGAGAATTAAGGGACTGATGGGTGGAGGAGGAGGAGGAGGAGGAAGAGGGGGTGGTGGT
The DNA here is from genome assembly GCA_029814665.1 of Acanthurus lineatus. Classification (NCBI taxonomy): domain Eukaryota; kingdom Metazoa; phylum Chordata; class Actinopteri; order Acanthuriformes; family Acanthuridae; genus Acanthurus; species Acanthurus lineatus. The sequence continues at coordinate 17,337,627 of JAPZDV010000011.1, read as the reverse complement.
GTGAAAAGGCACTAATTCCAGCGTCGCTTGCTGCTGGTTTGGGATCTCATTAGTGCCGTGTTGTACTGTCACACATACACGTCCACTTGCTCAATCATAGCAAGCAAGGACCTGCTTAAATCCAAAATGAGTTTCTGGTCACAAAGTCTGATTTATGGGGGTTTCGACCTAAGAAATGCCACAGACCTCCATCTCACTGCCCCCATTTTTTATGTTGTTTATTTTCTTCCCCCTTTCTTTTTCTTCCCTTTATTCACTCTTTCTTATGTTGTTTAAACAAGTTCTGGATTTCTTTCTCGCCTCTTTTCCTACTCTTACTTTTTTCTTCATGTCCTTATTCTTCTTCCGTTTCTACTTTATTATCCTATTGTTGTTGTTCTTCTACTTCTGCTTCTTCTTCATAAATAAAATCTGAGAGTTTATCAGATTAATCTTCTGAGTTTCAAGTGCTGGTTCTTATGAATGTCCAAAAAATGAATAAAAACATTTTTTTCTCCCTTACTTACATAACCATGATCAGTAGTTCCTAAGTTAGAAGTCCTGGGAATCAATAACTGTTCCCAAGATAAAATCTTAAGAGTCACCACATGATACAAACAAAAGACTCAGTTATAAAAAAAATGTTTTTCTTACTTCTCGTTTTGTTTTTGAAATATTGGATGATTTCAGCTCCTGAGACCTGAAAAACTCTTTAAATTCATACAATTTGAAAAGAAAAATCCCTTTTTGTTCAAACTTATGCCCATTTGAGTCCATAACCTGCAAAAAAATAAGGAATTTTAAGGGGTCACAAGCCAAAAAAAGGTAGATATTCCACCTTGTCACTTGTTTTTTTTTTCAATGGGGGGGACTGTCTTCAGGAGAAAGTACATTTATGCCAATGAAAACTTTTCACAGCTGAGAAATAAAAGCTGAGAAAATCTGTTTATCCTCATACCTTTTATATTTATCTTTTCAACGTGATGAAGTGAAGGAGCAATGTTGTTTATTCTGATTCTTTTCCCAACATTTCTTTCTCGTCACGTCTTTTTATATATGCAGGAATTTCTCACATAAACCCTCAACACCAATTTTTGCTCTTGCAAAAAAACACATAAAGCATCTTAAAAACATAAAGCTGTGAGATACTGTACACATTCTGCTGTAAGCTTGTCAAATTCATATTAATAAGATGAACTTGGTTATTCCTCTCTCACCCCGAACATGATCTGCAGCTCAAACTACGAACCAGCCTCTCATTTGGCCCTCTCTACTGTAACAGTGTGTACCTACAGTATCTCATTTCCCCGTGCACCAGTTTCCTCCTCACTCTCATGAAGGGGCCTGACTATCCTCTAAATCCGCCAGGGTTTGATCATTAGGACGTACAGGAGGAATCAATCCGGTGAGTGAATTCACATCACATACACCTCCAGCTCTCATCAAATGACCTTGACTGCTGCTGCCGCCGCCGGCATCGCTCGGTTTTTAGATGAGAGGCTAAGTATGATAGTAAGATGTGTGATGTGCAGATGAAGTATAGTGCTGCACATTAGCGGGTTCGAGGAGGTAAATTCTAGCAGGCTAATGAATGTGCCATTCTGACTAATTTAAAGTTCAGCTCCCACGTAAAGGTAATGAGAGCCGCCGCTGATTTGAGGTTAGAAATCTGCAAATTGTATGTGTGTGTGTGTGTGTGTGTGTGTGTGAGAGAGAGAGAGAGAGAGAGAGAGAGCACATAAGGGTGGTGCAGGTTGTCTCAGAGCTGTTAGTTAATGGTGTAGTTCACCACGCTCGGGGGGCCTGACGGTGATTACCTCTGCCCAGTCTCCTGCGTCAGTTCCCAGAATGCAAAGGCCCCATCACGCAGACATATGAAATTACAAAGCAACACAACATTCGCTGTCACCTCACCGAACGCACGCACAGACACTAAAACATGCTGTCACAGTGCAACACTGCAAATCTATGCTCCTGCCGGCTCGGCAGCTTTGTTAACATCTGTGCATGCTGTACTACGCTAGCTCCTCCATCCATATGCAGCATATCCCGCTAATAAAACGAGTGTCACCTGCGTGTGACTAAGATATTTTTGTAGGTTAAGACGTGATATCCATAACCAGCAGTTCTGAGGATGCAGGTGGTTGAGATGGTAGAGATGAATGTTCTTCAGACTGGGGCAAATGTCGCTGTTACACAACTGAAGAGTAATAACTGCGATGAGGGCCAACTTGTGTTTTTTGTTTTTTTTTTCCTCCCTCCTCTGCTGCTCTGTGCAGGAGACTGGGCAGAGTTTCAAAGCCTCCTCTTTTCTCACTCTGACTCAGTCGGAAGGAGAGAGAAGAGAAGAAAAAAAAAAGTGTCCTTCTCCCACATTCACACAGGAAATTCATCATTCTGTTTTCTGTATGTGGACTAAAAGATTCCAGGAGCGAAAGACTATTGTCTCCTGTGTTCAGTGTGCTGTCGCTCCCTGCGTGTCATGGCCATCATCCCTAAACCTTTATTTTACTGTCTTCTCTCCTACACACAAATACACACATGCAGATCTTAAGTTTGACATTCCCCTGAGACTCCGGTGTGACCTCTGTGTTCACCGTATTCAAAAGCACTTGTTTATCCGTGCATGCACTTTTTCTTATTTATTCACCTTGTAATTTATTTATCACACATTTTGTTTTTGGGGTGCATGATTCACGGGTCTGGAGCAGGGAACATGCATGCTGCAGCAAGATGTCGGGTTCGTTTTAACTAGGCTCATTAGCTGCAGAAGGCGGCACCGGTTAATTAAAATAATTCCCTGTTATCGCGGCTGCTTTGGTCAGCCAAACGATACCGGGGGACTGCCATGCAGCACAGACTGCTCTCGCTTGGCGAACAGCGCTCCTCGACCACAGCTAGCACCTAATTAGCGCTGGAGGAGGAATATTTTACCGCGAATTAACATGCCGCGCTTCGGCCTGTGCTCTAATTGACGAGCCTCATCTGAGGGCCGGTGGAAGACTGCGGCTGTACGGCAGCTCAACTCAAGCGCAGGAGGGGGAAACACGCACAGAATGTTTAACCATTTCATAATTAGCGAGAATCAAAAAGCTGCTTGTTTAGTGGTGGAGTCGAGTTGATTTTTATGGACGCTGCATGCTCAGTCGAGAGGAGGGCCTCCCTGTGTTCTCCCATGACCTCTGCTGCACTTCTTGCAGCATGAAAGCAGGTGGGGATGTTACACAGGTTAGAGTGCAACAGCGGTAAATATCCTATAATCCATGTTCAGATCAAAACGCAAAGGTCCAACCTAATGAAAGCATTTGGACGAGCCATAATCCAGAGTAATAGGAAGGGATCCCACAAACACTCCGCTCATCAAGCCACTCTGTTGAATAACATTAAAACCCAAACAACCTTCAAAATACATATTTAAAACCCTTGGGGAAGCTTTCGCACCACGCCAACAGGCAGTGTTTTGAAGGAAAGTTTAACCACACTAATATATGATCTCTTACTGGGCAGTCGGATAGTCGCAGACTGTTGATATGACTGTTGTGTTCAAGGACAAGTTCCCGGTTTTTCAGGTTTTTCTGTGCTCACATGCCCTTATGTGCATTTATAGAGTTATTGTTGGATGCAGCTGTTCTTCGTGTCCGTGACAGCTGTGAAGAGATCCCGTCCTAATGGGATTGCAGATTAAGAGAAATCCACAAAATATTGATTTTCAAGTTTAGCCAAAGCTAATATGAGGCTTTAGCAGTCAAATTTCCACAGTGAATTATCACAAAGTTTTCAAAAACACCACTGCAGAAAACAATGTCCAGGGACACAAACACCAAGTTTTCCACTCAAAGGGTCGACTATGGTAGATCAAAAACTTTATTTGACTTTTTCATATGAGCTTCAGCTGAACTTGGAATAGAAGGTTGAATTTTAATGCAGGACTAGTACAGTTTTATGTGTTCCTCATCTTTTGTATTGCAATGACAAAAATAAAGTATCTTCTCAAGGCTGTTATGGTTTTAGAAGGAAAAATGATACGAACCAACATTTTTTCAAAGTACATACACATTGGACATGTGAGTATGATGATAAATTTAAATACCTATAAATTTTTTTAACAAATAAATTCCTCACTCAGCCGACAAAAGTAAGAGAATATGGGGAAAGAAGTATAAAAATAAAGCTTTTCTACAAAGTCATTTAGGGATTATGACATGAAACACATATAATTAATTGTATCTTATGAATTATTATTAGATAGATAAATACAATCCACTTGTAGTCAACTATTTTTAAGAAAAACTTCTGGCTTGCCAAATTGTGAAAACTTTTGCTGGTGTATCGTCCAGCATACTTTTTTTTTCTTCTTCTTCTAAACATTTTTAGCTGCTCATTAAAGTGTGTACAACTCAGTTAGGCTCTCACAAGAGATTTGAAAAATGAAAAAAGGTCACCATCAAAGCAACAAAGGTCAAATTTACCCCAATTTTAGCCCTTAATGTGGACCAAGCTCCAAAAACACTGGGTACTACAATCCCCATAATGCAATGACAGCATCTTCTTTTGTCTCTGAAGATGTCACATTAAATATTACAGTGTGATGTTGTTTCTTGGAGTTGGCAAAGCTCCTCCACAGCCACAGAAGAACTTATGCAACAGTTGTGACAGCCTGAGCAGAACCGACCATGACCAGCAAATAGGTTTTGATGGGTAATGTAGTTGGAGTTTTATTCACATTGCAGTTTTATGCAGCACAAACACATTTCCCTGTGAGTATTATGGGCTCTCGTGCAGATTAGCGGATGTTATGCAGCTGTAATCAGTTCATAAAACTGGAAACATTTTCCCAACATTCCCTCTGAAGATATTTTGTTGTGTATCTGAGATAACCACTGTGACTAATACATTGCTCTTTCCAGCAGAAATGATGTCTCTTTTCTCTCCCTCTGTTTCTTTCCTTTGCTTTTTTTTTCTCTCTCTCTTTGTCTCTCTGTGCAGAACTGTAACAACATTGTCACATTTTAACATATTGGTTGTGAGGAGAGTGGGTGGGAGCGCTGACTCTTCTTAAGAATGTTTTTTTCTGTCCGTGTATTTGTATGGGGATGTTTGTTCTCGGCATGCTAATCTAGCAGTCAACAGTGGTAAAGCCCGAGCTGTGCATTTCAGAGACCCGCGGATCTTTTGATCAGGCCAGTGCTGCCTGCTGAGTCCCTCCGCAACCCAACCGAGGCTTGTTTGCAGCTGCACGCGCTGTGTGCACAGGCTGCTGCTGCTGCTCGGGTAGTCTCACACACACACACACACACACATACACACACACAGGGGTTCATACAATATGCTTTCACCCACACTCTCGCACACAGACGCACACCTGGGCATTAACATTTCTCACACAGGAACAAAAAATGTCTTTGTCCACACTGTGATAATGAAAGCAGAGGCATGAAGGTACACATGGCCCGCACACCCACATGGTGTCCGTTCGTGGTGGCTTAAAAAACATACTACAGTTCAACTTTGCCATGTGGTCGACACACACGCATGTGCATACACACACACATTTGAGCCCACTCACTGACACATGAAAGCAGACACAGAGACGAGCAGCCTCCGCAGGCCTCGGGGAGCTCTAATGGCCTTGTAGAGTGCAGTCAGGGAGAGTGAGGGTGAAGAGCGGAGCAAGGTGAAGGCGCACACTTCCAGTTAAACACACACACACAAATACACACACTCAAACACACACATCTGAACATCTGTGTGCTTAAACACATTGTACACCGGCACTGGAAAAAGGAAAACCACAGAGAAAGCACAGAGCTAACAAACATGCTATTACAAGCAGAATTCAGCGCAATATACTCTCTTTCTCTGACACACACACAGAAACACACACACACACACACACACACACACTGCATTGCTACAGTGAAGCGGCCCTGTCCTGATGAAGCTGCTGTTTCTAAAAGGAGCAGAACATGAATTATGCAGGTTCGTCTTCACATGAGGGGGTTTTTCTCCTTCGCCGCCGCCGCATTCCTCTAAGCCAGCTGTTTTCTGTTTCTCCTACGTCTTTCCTCCACTCTCTCTTTCACTCTTTTTTAAACTCATCCTACCATCTCAATCATTTCTATCTTATTTTCTATAAATCATGTCTCCCCCTCTCAAAAAAGAAAAAAAAAACAAAAAAAACTGCAAGTCTCCCTCCTCACCTCCTGCTTGTTGCCCCCCGGGCTCCCCACGCTTCTTCTTTTCTGCTCTCTTCTGCACCCACTAACCCTTTTTTACCATCTCTTTATCGCTATCTGAATGTTGCACACACACACACACACACACTCTCTCTCTCTCTCCTTCACCATCTCTCTCTGCTCACTTCACCCCTGTGGATGGAGTGCTGAGCAGAGGAAGGGAACAGGGCCAGTGCTGCTCCAGTCGTATCATATTCTCATAAGTGTGTGAAAGAAGAGAAGCGGAAGTCTTACAGTTTGTCATCTGCCCCCGCAGCTCAAGTTTCCCTTTTAAAGACGCCTGTGACAAACGCCGGAGTGATATGCGACCATCAAATTATGTGATGTTTGTTTGTTTGTAAAGAAGGTGGTGTGTATTTGCATCAGTGTGGTGACAGAGAAGGTGAGAGAAATGAGATTTTACACCAACGTCTTTGCTACCAGCAACAGTGAATGTTTCTATAAAAGGTAGGTTAACCCCATCGCAGCACTGAGAAAACATCCATTACAAAAGAACCGACAGAAATATCACCTTGCAGAAACAATGTCCCTGTTACTCAAGGCCGTCTACACTGCGAACAATTGTCACAACCGTCTTCAAAGAAATAGTTCCTGAAAACACTGTTCACACTTACACACGTGTGAATCACCTAGATTAACAAGGATACTGTTGTTTCTTTGTTTCTTTTTTTACAAAAAAAACATGTAGCATTAGTATAAATCTGGCAAATTGTGTGTAATATATTTTCGAATTCCACAAAAAGACTGAAACCAACAATATGTGTCAGTGTTTCTCACAGTGGGACATGAGAGGGAAACTTGAATTATGGAAACCTCATTAGGATGCACATAAACATTTGAATAAGATGAGGTTAAATAAGATAATAATCCAGCCTTGGAGCTCAGCCTTGCTCAGAATTGTGCAGTTCTTTCAATTTTTCTGATAGGGATGGCAACTTTTTATGTAATATTTCTGTTTTTAGCAGACTCACACAGACACCCATTTCCCACAAGTTCAGTCAACTTTGTTTATGTAGCCTGAAGCAAGAGACCTCAGCGGGTTAACCGTCACCTGCTTGATAGAAAAGGCCAGTTGAGTGGAGATGGTTTGTCCACAAATGGCTTTAACACTAACAGGGAAGGAGATGGAGGGCTTAATTTTTAGCCATGCTCGCCACTTTGTCCAAAATATCTCAACAACTGTTGGATGGATTGAAATAGAATTCAGTGAAAACATTCATGCAGCCATCAGTAACTTTTAATCCTCTAAGTTTTTCATTTTGCACCATCATTGTGTCATAAAGTTTAATTTGTCTGATTCTTTGGTCTGTGATTAAATATTTGCAAAACTAATGACTTCCTCATTAGTCTCAGCTGTGTTTTGTGCCTAATGCTTAATATTGACAAATGCTAGCATGCTAACACTACACGAGGATGGTGAATCTGGTTAACCTTACACCTGCTAAATATCAGCATGTTTGCATTGTAATTGTGATCATTAGCATGTTGAGGTTACTATGAGGCTTAAAGCAGCATTGTGGCAAAGAACAACGTCATAGAGTCTCTTTTAAGTTTTGCTTAGACAACCAAGATTTAAGCTCTATGGAAAAATGGGAAGATATTAAATGATATTTGAAAAGACTGTTTGGAAAAATCATCATTTGTTCAAATCATAAGTGAACACCCAAATACACACATGCAGATCTGAATTCCAATTTAAAATGTTGCAGTAGAAGAGGCAGATGAAAGAGAGATTGTATGGAGTAACACATGATGGTGAAACAGTGGTTTAACCTGTAAGTGATGTCCATGTGTGTGCTACAAACCTAAAACACAATATTTGATCAAAAACATAAAGTGTTAAATTAAAAAACCAGAGAAGGTCCCTAAAACTACTGGGCACGCTTGTTTTTATAATTTTTTTTTAACTGGATTAAATAGTGTATTTATCTGGGACTACGCACAGCTGTGAATTAATCCACATCTGGCGCTTTACTGAGCATTTAAGACAGCAGGATAATGTATGTTAAATTGACTCATAAACAACTACAGTGCCAATGTTCATCATAATGAAGACAGTTGCAGAGTGCAACAGTGTGGTGTTTTTATTTTAAAAACAGTGCAATGGGAGCAGGATGAATTAATTGTTGGATTTGTGACAGTAGGAAAAATATAGCATATCAGCATCTTTATTATTTAATTGTATTATTTAAAGCTGTGAGTGATATGAACGAATTCTACTTCAGCTCTTCTGGGTCGGAGGAAGAAATCTGAGAAAAATCAGAGGCAGAAGGTCACCTCTCTCCCCAGCGGTGTGGTGAGAAGTCACCAGTGGGCCAATCACCGGGGCCATTTTCATCTCTCTTAAAGCAGCTGCTTTGTCCTTGCGGGATCGATCGGCTGTGGCGTTGTCGGGTCGGTTCTGCCGTGCCCCTGTCAGCAGGGAACCCAGGCGTTCCTAACAGGAAGCACATCACACAGCCCCGGCTCCCCTTCAGGGTCCAGATCCACCCTGCTCCAGAACACATGTGGTCTGGACCACTGCCACCTCCACTGCAGCGACACACACACACATATACACACACACATGACCACAGACGCTGAGCCTGACTGTGTGTGACAGTGTGTGTGTATTCATGCAGATGAAGTTTATGACCTTGTTTGTAGCTGTAGGATGACAGCAGGCCTTCACATTAGGGAGCTTTACTGTCACAACCTGCATCAGAAAAGTTCACCCCCTTTTTATTCTTCAAGGGCGGAATTTGAGTTTGGACAAGATTTCAATTCTCTCAGAGCACCTAGCGTTGTTGTTTTTACAACACAGAGGTCTTTAAACAAAGACAGATTAGGATGTTGAACAGAGAGCGTCGTGATGAACTGATTTTTGAGCTGCCTCCTTAAGCAGGGAGGGGGGTTAAAGGGATTGAGAGATAAAAGACCAGTGAGTGATGGTGAAGATCTCTTCATTGTTAACCTCACAGCACCCTGTTCTCCCCCACTTGAATACAGACATGCTTCTCCCCACTCAATCCCATTACCTCAGCTGTCCTTTTGTTGCCCCAGCGATACTCCAACTCATACAGCCTCCAAATATTAAGCAAAAAAGACGAGCAGAGGTGTTTACACACAGGTTAGAGCTGCTGCACCGACCTGCCTCCCCCTTTCAAAGTAAAAAACCTTCTGTTTTGTTACCTCTGTCTCCCCTCTTCCTCACCCCTCCGCTCTCCTCCCAGAGCAACAACGGAGCCTGTTGCGCAACGGGCCGTAATTTTTCCAGCTCTTGTTCAGACATCTTTTTGTGTTTAATCGTGGGAGATTCAAGGGATTAAGCTGGAGATTACGTATGGCGGGATTACACTGACCCCGTTAACGGGAGGCCTCTGGGACGGGATGAGGGAAAGGAGGTGCAGCAAGGGAGGTGGAGGAGGGGGAGAACCATGGGGCCTGGCGGGGTAACCGAGGGTGGATGAATGAAGAGAGAGAGATGGAAGGAAGAGGAGAGAAGAGGAGGATTCAGGAGATAATTGTTTGGGATCAGCGATGTGTGAGGAATTGAAAAATACAGAATGAAAGATTTTAGTGGTTGGGGGTTTGAGAAGAGAAGGAACATAGATAAAAAGACAGAAAGGGTTTTATGGGATGTCCCATGCACAGAGCCCTAATGATTATTTTGGTTTATTATGACTTGGCTCTTATTTTGATAAGTCTTTGTTGAGTTTTGCCATTCTACCAACTGGTAATAATAAAATAAACCTCTCCAAGTTAACATTGTTAAAAAAGAGAGAAAGAAAAGATCAAGAAAAATAATACAGGATTGTACAGGTTTTCAATGAATCCCCGGGTTAGCAAAACTTACTTGGAAGAAAAAAAAATAAAAACTGTTAAATTCTTTCCAAAACATTTTTCTGTGCAATGTGATATTTTAGGCGTGCTCACTTTTAATTATAGAGATCAAGAACTTTGTTGTTATAAGAAGCATCGTGCAGTTCTGGCATAGCCACAGAGTTTCGGCTAACGTTAGCAGCTCTGTTCTTCGCTGTATTTGAGTTTAAACTCAAGAAAAACTCATTATCTGTTCCATAGTTTATGACTTCTGCATGGTTTTTGATGCCTCTAGAAGCAAATACAGACTGCACTCTGGCCCTGAATACCATCTCTGTATGAATGCACCACTTCCTGCCGGACTGAGCAGAGTGTCTGTCCATCACAGTCCCTCTGTTTGATGTCTCCTTACCTCCTGTGTCACACACTACATAGTCTTGAGGCCACGCCCCCTACAGTGGTCATGCCGCATGTGTCTCTTGTACATCATTTAGTTACTCTGGGATAGAGGAAGCTACAAGAATTTGCACGTGTAGTTACTCTTTGAGTTTAAAGTGAAAGATGCTTGCAGTTTTACCAACATTCACTGATTTATTCTCTACATTTGCTGACAGGCATATTATGTTTATCTGTTCCATTTTTCCTGCTGATGCTTTTCATCAAATTACAGGCTGTACCTTTTCAGTACATGAGCAGTTCAAATCAAAACTTTCACTGCAGTACGTGAACTGGTCCACGCTCTCGACACCGACACAGAAAAACCACGATCACATTTTCATGTTCTAACGTAAGCAGTAACACACACACACGCACACACACATTCGCCCATACAGAGTGGCTTATTACAAACCCACATCCCATATTGAGGGATTTATTCATCAGATTCTGTGTCATCTCTACTTATCCATGTTTCATTCATTTAGAACTGCCAGTTTTGGTTTAAGTGGAAGTCAGAACAGATTTATCTCAGCGATGGGGGAGAGTTATTACAATGTGTCTGGACTGTGGGAGAACAGAGGAAAATGCAGAGGCACAATGGTAGTAGTACATGGAAACCTTGAGTCGGCAGCATCTTTGCTCACATTTGCCGTGTCATTCCAGAGTCATTGTATTGACGCTGAGTAAGAGTCTGCTCATGATAAAGGCTCTTAAAGCGGCAGTGAAATATCAGAGGGCAGCACCACATAGTTACCCCCTACCTGCTGCTCAGTATATCTTTGGTCTAGCTCTCTTTAGCTGGAAGGGGTCTTAGACGTGCAGCTTGTGGCTCCTCTGAGCTGATCTGTCTGCCTGGACCTGGAGCTTGAAGTAACAGGTGAGTGTTAGTGTTGTTACAGTAACCAGCAGCCTCCAAACCAGAACTGAACACAGCCACCGAGACAGACTGAGGTCAGGGATTTTACAGGGATTATATATTTCCATCCCTGACCAGGACTCTTACTTTAGGGAGTGCAAAGACATGGCGAGCAGGGAAAGGAGATGTGAGAAGAGGGGGAGGAACAAGAGGGTGACCGTGCATCACAGGCAGCCATGTTGACATCTTATTCAGTGATCAGGGAAATATTTTTAAAAAACAGTTGGTAATTTTTCAAACAGTTGATAAGCCAAGATGGTTTATGTTTTATATACTTTTTTTCTGTGGCATTTGAATAAAATGTGTTTTTACATCTGGTTACAACTAGCTGGCTAGCATGCTAACTTCCGTAGACCTCTTTAACATAACATTAGAATTGTTTCTTCTTCATATTCAGTTGATAGATTTAATTAATGTTTTTAACATTGTAAACAAAAAAATGTGGCTTCATATTACACATTGCTCCTTTAAAATTCTTGTCTTTCTGGTGTGTGTAGCAGACTGTTAACAAAGGTCAAGTTCAAGTTCATTCTATAACATTTTCTTCATACGAATTGAAACAAAAGAAAAACATTTATATGCAAACCATCATAAAATTAAAGATCTGCCAGGGGAGAAACTGTTAAGATGGCACACAAAGCTACGGACATTTAGTCAGACTGACAGGCACTTCTTCTGCATCCACATCCTGTCCTCCTTGTTTACTGCGGTGGCTCTCTTTTGCATTGGCTACAATACCTTGATGTCAACCATCGATTGTCAGCAGTTAGAGAGACGCACGCAATGCCCTGATTAGCATACAATTAGGATTGACCTGCTGCCCCTGGGACCGGCCAGAGCGAGGGATGGATGGAGGGCTTTAGAGGGAGGGAAGGATGAAGGGAACAGCAGCCTGACACAGTGGCTTCTGTTTCTGCTGACACGTGCAGGACACCGGTGGGGTCTCAGAGGGCACCGTGGGCCAAGGTGTGCCAAACCTGTATTGACGTCTGGGAGAGGTGTCTCGGCCGCACTGACGGACGCCACTATGAGGGTTTAATGACTGTCCCGGCCAGGGAAAAGGTGTATAAATGTGTGTGTGTGTGTGTGTCAATGTGTGAAAAAGAGTTAGGGAAAGGATTGAGGACTTTTTAACAACAAGACTGTCAACACAAATCTGCATGAATCCACATTTAGAAAATACACCTAAGGTCATTTTAGGGCAGCACCAAACCATTAATTTCTTTATCCATTATTCTGTTCATTATCTTTCTGTTTGTAGATGTAAGAAAATTGTGAAAAATGCCCATTACAGTTCCCCAGACTGCAATGTGCACCTTGTTGTGCACCACTAACTAAATTCAAACATAATGGATTAGAGTGATACAGAGTAGGAAGTCAACAAATATTAAATATCTAAAGTATTTAAATAGCAAATAATTGCCTTAATTTCTGGATAAATGACAACTGACCAGTGATGAACATTTAAAAAAAAGATTAGTGGGGCTTCCTTCTGAGACTTGAAGATTCGAATCATCAGTCAGAAACCATTCAGTGCAAGAAGCAGCTGCAGAGTCAGCACTTCTTGCTCTCATACTGCTGTCTAGGGTAAAATACCTCAAGTCATCACGTCCATTTGGTGAAGATGTCTGCAACGGGTGCAGGCAGCTGCAGGACTGAACCGAGGATGAGTTTAAAGGAGACAGAAGAAGAGAGGCATTGCCCTTTCAAGCTAAGAGATCGTGGAGAGTGGAGAGTGGAGAGTGGTAGCAACCTGCTTTATTGTCTTTTCTCATCATAATGGGACTAATATTTAAAAAAAACAAAACTTCATGATGTATTTAAAAAAAGCTTTGAAACTGTTCATTTAGAAGATTGACTCATGAAGGAACTTTTACACCGGTAATAAATCAATTAAGAAGTAGAGTCTTTTTTTGTAATGGACCTCTATAAAATTAAGCTTGTTTTGCACCCAATGGAGTCGCCTCCTGCTGGCCATTAAAAGAATGAGGGTTTAATGAGGGTTTTGCTTCTGCATTGATGTCACTTATCAAACTAAAATGGTTTAACAACTATTGGATGTGAACTATTGGATAGATTAGTTGACTCCCCCCTTTTTTATTTCATTTATCCAGCACATTAATATGTGATCAAAAACATGCAAATTAATGGCATTCTCCTCAGCTTTAGCTTTAAAAAAAGTTAGCACACTAACACAAACTAGAGGAAGTATTTGTAGCCATGGTAGCAGCTCTGCCTTACAGAGTTGCTACCATGGCTGTAAACACTGTAAACACTTCTTGTTTAAATACACTCACATTATCTAAACCAGATAGTTGAAACTGAGTTCTTAACTGAAGTACCCGGTGATCAAAACATGCTCCTTCAATTCAGGCAGTTGTTTAAGTTTCTTGTAACAGCAAAACACTCAATCTCAAAAGCAGAAAAACATCATCAGAGTAAATTATCTGAACTCTCCCTTTTTGAAACGTGTGTTTAATGGCTGCAGCTGAGTCACTGCAGGGCAGATATGCAGCCATGCTGTCGGTTGATGGTTTATTGTCTATGTATCCAAACTCGTGGAGCATCCTGAGATTTAAAAACGTTCCACTAAAAAAGCATTGCTTTGGAAAACTGTTGTAATTCTCTTGCTGGCCTCCTAATGACCTCACGTGCCTTTGCTCTAATGGAGATTCATATGTTTAAAGATTTGACCTTTTATTATCTCATCTGATGCTATATATTGTCATCTCAATCTTTTCATTCTTCCCTCCTCTCCTCTTGTCTCCTGACGCACCTTTAGGCCCGAAACGGCAACCTCTGCAGCTGCAGCAGTAAAGCCTTAATCAGAGGTGCGTATCAATAATATCGAACCCAGAAATCCCCTTGTGTCCCATGGCGTTTGTTCTGATGCATTGATGTACTATTGACGGAAACAGGACAGCCAGCAGTGACAAATTAAAATGTCAGCCGTGGCAAAGGTGAGCCTCGCCTCTCCTCGTCACGTCCTCAAGGTGGGGTGACAGGCCATCAGCCCAACGATTCCTGATAAAATGCTGACACCTCACTAACACACACACACATGCATACACACACACACACACACACACACCAACAAGGACATTGGTGACAAGGGCCGTTGCATATTGAAAGAAGTGAGTCAGGTGAGAGGACAAGTGGGGGGATTAACTGTGACATAATAGTTTCATAATAGAAATCTAGTCAGTGGACTGAGGTTATAATGGAGCTAAATGTCAGTAAGTCTTGATTCACATATTACAGTCTGAATTATGACTCATTTATTTAGCCACTTCTTTACATCTCAGTTAAATGTGATTACAGAGTGCTGATGAACACTATAATCACACAAATGAGAGCGTTTTCCAAGAATCAAATAAATGATAATGGTGGCGTGCAGTCGTGTCAGTTAGCATGAGGAGGCTTGATGCACATTTTCTTCCATGCAGGGTGTTCGGAGGAGGAGTGAGATGAAATGAAGACAGAGCGACGGAGGACACAAGTGCCAGGCATGCTGTCAACATTTAAATATCATCAGGCCTGTGCATGAGCTCCCACCCGTCTGCCCACACACACGACACACAGATAGAGTATATGATAGCTGATCAAGCTTCGCAGGAACTTAAGCCTCCTCGTCTCTCTTCTGACTCTCTTTTGACTATTTTGACAGTTGATCTGGATGTAATTGGGGCTATTTAAAAAAATGTACCCCTCTGCACATTAATCTGCACGTCATCCTCTTGATGTTCCAGCTGTTGTCTGGTTGTAGTGGTGCTGCATTGTTGATGAGCTTAGCCCTGACAGCCAACTGTCCAAACCAACTCGGGATAGCTGCGGAAGCTCGGCCTCAAGAGAACCATCATCAGCCAACCCGGGTCAAGGTCTGCCACTGATTGGCAGCTCTGTTTAAGTTAGATCTACATTAAGTCACTTTGTTTACATGACGTGCATCCTAAGTTCCCCGATACTAATGAGCACCGCAATTGTGAGGCCCGAAGACGGCTGTGATATCCTGCTGTTGTAAGTAATGGATGGAGGGAGTGGTGCTGTTGGTATCAGGTTTGTTTTATTCATGTTCTCTGTTGCAATATTAAGCCCGCTATCGAGCCATCCTTGACTGACCTGTACTGCCTCTGCAGTATGAACAGACCAACCTCCTCTCCTCGCTCCTGTGTAGCCCAGATTCAGCGCTGATCAACATGAGCTGTAGTCTAATTTATGCATCAGCATGCTTTTTACAGAACAAAAATTATCATAGCATCTGTCAACACGGCTCTATACATCTTGAGAAAAAATTGATTTATACGAGGATGAATCTGCATCAACCTGCCTGTCACTTAAAACACAGTTATAATGTTGTTTTGCAAATGAAGTTCTGGTACATATGAATATACATACACTTCATACACTGCTGCTCCAATCCCCTCACTCTTCCTCCTATAGAGAGGCTCTAAGTCTCCTGTCAGTGAAAGTTTGGCATCCTCCACATGAGTCAATAAAACAAATTTATTACCATCGTAGATTTTATAAAATGCAACACATTCTGTGTCATTTTTACAATGACATTTGTGCAACACTGAAAGACTTTTTAAGACAGTAAACATTTATAAAACTTTATTTTGTTTTTACGACCATGTTAATCAAGTTTAAGGTCTGAATCAACTTTGTAATTATACTGTCCTTGATAGTCTTATACTGAAGCCAAATCGTGTGAAGGAGTAACTTTTCTAAGATACTTATTAAAGAGTTACTACTCTAAAACTGCAACTAAAGTACAAATTTCAAACAAAAACAGAAGAATTGCAGCAGGAGAGGAACTTAAATCACCTTTGACTGGAATTCATTGCAAAATCTTATCTATGCCTAACTATAGATGACAGAATCTCTGTCTTTAAGTTTGACATCCGCTCATCCTAACGATGTCACACTTAGCAGTTACATTGCTGAGCACCAGTGTAAGTGCAATGTGGAGTGTGAAGTGGTTAAAGCGGCTCAGGAGGCTCACAGACCAATTGCATGGGTTGTCTAAATCATCTCGTTTTAGTTTATCATCACTTCTTATAAGGCCAATCTTGAACACCGCAGGGGGTGGGGGGTGGGGGGAGGTTGATGCAGCACTCAGAATTTTGTTTCCATATTTTTAAATACTTGCAAACTGAGGAACATTGTAATTGAATGAGGTTTTTTTTTTTATCTGGTCCATTATAAACAGCAATAACAAAACCTGGGGGGCAAAATAAATCTGCTGTTAATCAGTGAATCTACTGAGTTTTTTTTAAGTGAACTTTGATACAAATCTGCATTATTGATCAGCATCCAAACTTTTTTTGCTTGGAATTTGCCAGAAAAGTGTAGACAAAAGGCCAAAATATGGAGAAAAACATCATTAGAAGCCGTAAGAACATAATATGTTAAAAGATGCCATTTAAAGACATCTATCCAACTACTTTTTTTTACTTTTAAGAGCATTAACTTTTCCTTTTTTAAAATTAGGTATCTTAAAAAACATTAAATAAAGATGTTTTAGTTTGAACTAGAGATGGACCGATATGGTTTTTTCAGGGCCGATACCGATTATTAGTAGTCAAGGAGGCCGATAACCGATATTTGGAGTCGATATTCATATCTGCTCTGGGGAGCTTCTCCACTCGGCAAAACTTTTTCTCTCCTCTCTGCCATGTGTGTGAGCACTGTGCATGCACAGCTTTCACTGCTGATTGGCTGTTACCCGTGCTGTGGCTCTGCGTGTAACCAATCAGATGGTGCTGTGGGTGGGACAATGCTGAAGACAGAGTAGTGACTGCAGACAGAGAGGAGCTGCTGCCTTAGAGCCAAAATAACTCAGTTTTAAATTGATCTCTTATTGGCAGTCAGATTTTAAAAAAAAGGCCGATGCCGATATGCGTCAAAATGCCGAATATCGACGCTGATAATCGGTCTATCCCTAGTTTGAACTTTAAAACCGCAGCAGATTATGTATCAATGATAGTATGTGTAAAGACAGTCAACAGATCCTTGCCTCGTTTTAGATAGATGTCACAGCTCTGGTCGAGAAACTTCTATTTCTGTCTCTTTACTCAGTTTCAGTCACTTTCTCTCCTCCGCGTGACAAACGGACTCCACACAAGTCCTTTTCAAGAATCCATTTACACTGTATATTTGGCATTAATGTTTGTGTAACAGGAAGCCAGTTTAGCATTTAGCCATTTTACCAGTGGGCTCATCTGATTTTTGGCAGCTTGCACACACACACACACACACACACACACACACACACACATACAGAATGCAGTAATATCTTTCTGGGAAGCTTTTCAATTTTAATGGTGATTTGATGATTTTTTTTCCTTTTAATACAGAGGAAACAAAAAGATGTAACTGAGTGCAGACAAATAACAACTTGTCAAAACTATTATATTAAAAAATTCACAAGTAGCATTTTGTTAAATTTGAGTTCAGCTACATGAAGCTGTTTAAATGACCAGAACTAAAAACAATGTGAACTTACCACAGAATGTCACACAAAGATTTTTTTTCTTTCCTACATAAAGACAGTGGACATGTTACTGATTATTTTAACACATCAGTCCCAGATGAATAAACTGCATGTCTCAGCATTGTTGACATGGCATTCATTCATCTGTGCAGGAGAGCCTGGAGCCTGGGGCTGCCAAGATAATAACATTTCATTTCCTAATTACAAGGCAAAAGCACTGGGACCAAATTCTGGTTCATAGATTTGAAAAATAAAAAAGTACTTGTGCATGTTGTCATAGATATAAAACTGTGACTTTCCTCCGGGAGTGTGATCTGTGTAACTAAAAGAGGTTCGTGTGTGAATAACTTTTAAGCTAGGTCACTATCTTTCCTCCAAATTTTGCTTTTTACTTCCAGAACAAACTGTTCTGACTTTGAATTTCCATCTTAATGCTTTTAATGGCAGATGAGGATGATGAGTTTTACTTCCACATGTCAAACTGACAGAAAAAACCTTTTTCTAGAACAAAAAAGGGGAAAAAAAACATTTAAATGACTAGTTTAAAATAACTCTACTATGTTTTTAAATTATCCACGAGATCCCAATTTTTTTTCCCAGAGTCGAGTGAGGAGTATTGAGGTTATGGTTAAATGTTTCATGATACATTCCCAACACCCCAGGTTGTATTGTGCTCTTCTACATGGCTGCTCCTCTCAATTGTTCTTGGAGATATGAAGATTAGCGCTGAATAATGGAGACCTAAATTGTGAGCTACATAGAAATACACTCGCAAACATTCCAACTAAATAATTTGCAGTGAAGCCGGCCGTCAGTGCTTTAGTCAAAAACCATCTCCTTCATGTCACAACAAAGTGTGCGCTCAGCCTCCTTACAGATAGTCGTTCCTCCCTTATTTCCCTTCATCTCCATCATTTCTCATCTGTTACCATCTTTCTCTCTCACTTTCCTCTTTGCCTCATCTTCATTATCCTCCTCCCCTCCTTGCCACTTTCCCTCTCTCTCTCTCTCTCTCTCCCTCTCTCTCTCTCTCTCTCATCTGCATCTTTTGCACTCCACATTTTCCTCGTCGCCTTCCTGGTGGTGGAGCCGGAGCCCAGACCAAGTGGTCGTCGGGTTCCAGATGGTCTGGCTGGCAGAAGGTTCAGAACTGACCCCTCGGCAGCTGATCCCGTCCTACCTCAAACCCCAGGGGGTCTGAGAGGGAACACGTATCTCAAGCAAGATGAGAGGCAGAGGACAGGAGAGGGACCGGTGGGTGGGGGTGGGGTTGGGGGGGGGGTGGTGGTGGAGGGATTGCGTAACAGCTGAACCTGTCATTTACTGCATCTCATCCTCAAACAGTCTGAGGCTGTTTCTTTCAAAGTGCCTGCACTTCAGAGTTGTTTAAAGCACCAGCACACACACACACACACACACACACACACACACACACACACACACATTGCTATCACTCAAGAGCTGTGTAACAATAAAAAAGACTTAAATAGTAGAGGGAACAGGC
>JAPZDV010000011.1:17305973-17318160 GCA_029814665.1 Acanthurus lineatus | reverse complement strand
AACAGTCTGTGGGTGTTTCTTTCACAGTGCGTGATCTTCAGAGTTTTTTAGAGCACCAGCACTCACACACACACACACACACACACACACACACACACACACACACTCACACTTTGCTATCACTCAAGTGCTGTGTAACAATAAAACTGACTTAAATAGTAGAGGGAACAGGCAAAAAAAAAAAAAGAAAGCAGACATATCGTATTACAGGCAGAAATGTGAGTGAGAATTCAAGACAATGAGGGAGGGAGAATGGAAAGGGAAGACTCAGCGAGGCATGGATGACAGCTTGTGACGCCACATTAGTCATTGTGCAAGAAGACAGAGGTGTCTGCGTGGCCTCTTTAGCGCTGTCTCCTCTAATGGCTGTGAGGAGGTGTGGTGCCCGCAGCCTATGGTGCGTCCCGCCAATACTGCCTGTGTTTAGACAGCGGCTGCAGCAGTGTTGATGGAAACACACAGGAGGAGGGGAGGCGGGTGAGGAAGGAGAGGAGAGAAGAGGAGGGGGAGGAGGAGGAGGAAGGGGGGGAGAGCATGGCTGTGCTAATTGGGACAGAAGATCGGGGTCAGGAAGAAAGAAGGAGAAAGGAAGAGGAGAAGAGGAGAGACAGGGAGTCCTCCAGCCCTCCGGTGGCTCACTCTGCTTAATGATGCGTCTCTCTCGTAATTAGCAGACGGTAATTAACGCTCGGATCACCTGGGTCTCTGCGGGTCACATTCCCCCCTCTCTCCGCCACTCCACATCCACGCCTCACTACAAACAAGCTCCAGTCGCATCCCAGTGGTCCAGCCCCGCACGACCTCCCAGCCTCCCAGCAGCCCCCGTGGCTCAGACTCAGCTATTAAAAGCATTCCTTCCATATGGGACACGCATTTTATAGATTTATCTATGTCTCTGTCTAAACCAGCTTGTGTTTATTTTTCTGGTGTTTGTCTGTTTGTCGCTGCTTTAGCGCTGCTCGGCCGCACGTGTTGTTGTGCGCGCGGTAAGCGAGTTTATATGGGAGGCAGCCAGTGTTTTGTACACACGGTCTGTCAGGCTGTGTTAGAGTGGGCCTCACCTCCAGGCTGCTTTTAAATATTAAGACTGAGTGGTGGCTCAACATGCATATTTTAATGCAGCCTTTGTGTGGATGCAAAAAAAAGTGGCACTTTACTGGTCATTGAACGCAACAAACAACAAAAACTACACAAAAACTTAATTATCATGGTTTGAATGAGGGGAATTACACGCACCTAACTGACCTTAATGAGCCAAACACACTGTGCATGACAGAAATAGGAGCTCGCACGCATAAACACACATTTGGTCACACACAAACACATGCAAAGAAAAATACACACAGATGGTGGCGCAAGACACAATATGCTTTAGCTGGCTTGCTCCACGACCGTTAATAAAACATGGAGTTGGTGAGACATTCATTCCAGACAAACCCATCTCCAAACAAGCCTTTGTGCTTAATAATACAAATCTGAATTTATCCATATCCCCTCCCCTCTGTTTCTACACTTGTGTGTCCTGGGATTGGGTCATGTTGGGCTTTGCCCCCCAGGGGTGGCGACGGCCTGTGGGATGTTCACTTTCTTATTAATTGAATTTTAAAGTGACCTTGCAGTGATATTGATCTTCATTTGATGAAACACTCACACATACACTCACACAGGGAGAGAGAGAGAGAGAGAGACAGAGAAAGCAAGACACACACACATCCATCCTGCCTTATGCATCCTTCACAAGCTCAAGGTTAGCGTAGCAGCAAAGTAAGCAGCGAGTTAGAGTGCTTCGTGGTGTAGAATATTTGTCAGAGTTCTGTGATGGCTGAAGTTTGGAAGTTGTGCTGAGCCGTGCAATAATGGTGGGAGAGGCCGGCAGTCAGAACAGTGAGGGAGGAGGGGCCTAATTCATTGTGTGTTTGACTTGTCATCAGTCCACCAGTCCACTCAAGTTGCCACTGATAACAGTTTCCTTAATTTTGCTATTTACCTTTATTACACTGAGCTAGGAACTGAAACAATGTAGGACGGATTCGTCTTGAATTTTTCTTTAAATCAACAAGATGGTTTTAGTCATTCACTTTTAAGAATTCTGTTTTCCACATCCATTAAATGAAGCGTGTTGAAACTCCTGTAAAGTCAGTGTGATGCTGTGATGGTGGTGGTTAAAGTGGGTGAAAAAATAAAAGGTGTTAATGTCTTCCTGGATTTTAAGGGAGTGTAGAGGAGCAGAGTGCAGGAAACAGCCAGGTGTGATGGAGAGAAAGACCTCTCTGACCTATTTTAAAGACTGTGGATGCTGCTTGGCCGCAGCCTCCCCACTAGCAGCTCCCTCTCCTGGTGCATAATATGTATTACACCCAGAAACTCACAGTATTAACTGTTTTCATTCCTCATTAGTTGCAATGAAAGTCAGATTTTCCTAATTGCCTCCATTTGAACACTCTAATACATCACTTAGCCTGTGAGCAAGAGCTGCCACAGTGAATTTTGTTTTTTAAAACCAAAACAGACAAAAGCTGCTGATGACTGAGATTCCAGAAAATGATTTAGAGATAAAGTCTTAAAGTCTCTTGAAAGTGCCGATTGTATCAACTTCAGTGCATTATTTCTGTAGGATCAAAGGTAAAAAAAACATGAGTTAAGTATGTTTCATGTAGCTGTGTCACACCCACTAGTGTGAGAGTGATCGAGCAACTGCGTGTGCCCGTGTGTGTGGGTGTGTGCTTGCATGCCTGTATGAGAGTAATGGGGTGCGAAGAAGGGAATAGCATCTCAAAAACAAATTCAAATTCAAATTCCCTGCTTTTTTTGTACTCGTCAATCTGCAGAACTCTGACCAATCATCACTTGTCTTTTCAATTTAATTGGACAGACAGAAACATGTCAGACTGCATGTGAACTGTGTGCAGAAAATGCTCAAGAAGGAGTCTTTTTGAAGCGCATTCATGTCTTTTTTTTTATACTTGAAAGAGTTTATCGCGGTGAAGTTTTGTGCGGTGCAAAGTGTTGACAGTCATCATGTGCTATCAGTGGAGCCAGACTTCAGTGTAGGGTTAAATGTAGGGAATAACAGATCCAAGTCACAGACAGAAGGATGTTAAAGAGGCTCCAATAATTTCTGACATCTATTACGAACATTAACAATGATTGTCCACTTAACTGGTACATGCAAGGGTTAATAGCAATTGATTGGATGCTGTTAATCACTGTGGTTTGTGATTACCGGGCAGGGTCGTATTGATTTCTCATTGATCAGTGAATCTCTGCCACCTCTACCTCTGTGTCTGTGAGCTCACTGTCATTTAGCTCTTTGCTGGTGCAATACTGTCATTATGACACCCCAGGCGTCGGTGCTGCTGAACGACTCCCCGGGGGCAAATGTGTGCTGCCCGCAGAAGCACGGTCGGTCCCGCCGAAGTTTGATTTAGGCTACTGTCTTTTTTTTCTTGGCTCTGTCGGGCCTCCGGGCTCTCCTCATCCAGTTTGAAAGGTTCCTTCACCCCCTCAGAGGTGAATCAGGTCTGTGGTTAAGTGAGGTGAGGTTGTGGTGTGAATTAGGAATAAAAGTTTGCCTCACCTCACTCCCTTTGTCTCCCTCTCTTTCTCTCTCTCTCTCTGTCCTCGTCTCATTCATTTCTGTACCTTTGTGCGCCGGGCTCTAGCCTCCATTAAAAACCTTGTCTAGAGTAATGAGTTTAAAGTCAGGGTACCTGTCTGAGGGAGAGAACAGAAACAGAGACTCTGAGTGTGTGTGTGTGTGTGTGTGTGTGTGTGTGTGTGTGTATAACAGCACACCCAGGATTTTAAGGAATAATTGCGTGTGTTTGTGTGCATGCTCGTGTGTGCGCTAAGGCTTTGAGGTACGCTTTGACAGCTGTGAATTTAATAAGCAAACGTTAAAGGTAGGAGGGATGGGATGGGGAGGGAGGGGAGGGGAGGGGAGGGGAGGGTGGGTTTGCATAGGGCTCTGAAATATGAATGACTGTTTCTGCATCTTCTTCAGCAGACTTGATATCTCCTCTGGTTTGCAATTCCCCTGCTCTGCTTAGAACGGGATGCCCGGTCCAGTCGTCTTGTCTGAGGGGATGTTTGTTACTGTATATATAGATATTTTTCTTTCCGGCTTGTCAAACTCAGCTGCACAGAGTTTTAATAGACTGTGTCATATCTTAACTGAAAGCAGAGCTAGCAGCAGTCAGTCAGTCAGTCAGTCACACCCAGCCCTCCACCTTCCTTTTAGTTTCGTTTTACTGGGCTGTTTGCTCACACTTTGCACTGGTGTTGGGAGAAGTTTCCCTTTAGGGCATCTTTGCCAGGAAGCCTCAGGCCTTTTTTGGCCAGGAAGGGTCATGGTAAGAGAAATGTTAGGGGAAGGACTATGTCAGATTTTATTACATGATCTCAAACCTGTAATCCTTATTGTGTCTGGGAGTTATCTAATGTTGCATTTACAAATAAGAAGGTGAATTAAAACCAAAGAAAAAGGAAGCCAAACACTATCGTTTTACCATAATTAAACCTTGATTTAATTATTATTTTGTTCTATAATTATTCTCCTATCGCCAAACCAGTAACTTTACAACTTTCCTGATGATGCAGAAGCTCGCGGGTTTGTTATCTTATCCAACCATCCATCCCGTGTGATGTGAACAGAGAATAAGCCCATGCCTCGTGACATAATAAGGGTTATTTCCTCCGACTTCTGCAAAGCCACAAAAGACACTAAGCCTTTCACAGTCTGAGTATTGGTCCCTGTGACAAATAAACACACATTAATATGTAAATTTAAGTTGTTATTTCTTGTTATGCTGGATTTATATATAAAAAAAAAGGAAACCAATATTTATCGTCAGCCTTTGCAAATTTGTTGTGTGAATCCACCTCTTGATGCAGAACACATTCCTCTAATCTGCTAAGTTACATAACATATGGTAATCAAGTTTGTAGCTTAAAAAGAAGCCAAACTTTAATAAGTTTGGTTTTGCAATACTGCGAGACCATGCCTATTTTCCACACTGAACTGTGATACATTAATGATATCCTTCTCTTCCTCTTCCCCTCTATAAACCTCACCACTGTTCTTTGTTCCAGTGTTCAGTTTGGTATAATTTTTCCAGATGACAAGCTTTAGTTGTGCTGTGCACACTGTAGACAAGACAAGAACAGTCCTTCACAAAGTTTCACACTCCTGCTATAGCAGCCTGGTTCTTCTCAGTAAAATCCTTTATTGACTGAATATTTATTCAAAAGTTCAGTAATGCACGAGGCTTGTCTTTTTTACAGCAATGCCGGGAAACTTGCGAGCAACAGAAACATTAATACAAGAAAACACAAGTTGAGAGTGTTTTCAGGACGCTTTGCAGTTCAAACTGAGTGTGCAAACACAGCTTTCACAGCTCAGAAAACAATTCAGGAACAAAAGAACGAGCCAGTCCTGAGAGCCGATACAGTGAGCATCAACACAAACACACCATGATGGGAAAGATTGCAATAACATAGAATAATTTACAGTGACAGTCGTGCTGTCATTTATCTCATAACACAATGCAGTGTTTAATCATTAAAACCCTGCTGGATTTAGCTCGAGGTCTGAAGTAGCTAAGCATTTTGCAGCTTTCAGAGGCTTTCTGTCTGCTTGCAAGTGTGTAGATTAAAAAAAAAAAAATCTTTACAGTTTTGAATAACAATGTCTGCTAAAAGTTTTTAAGACACACCTTGACACAGTAAAACAAAGGTTTGCCTAAGTCTCGGAGCAAAGTAATCACCCTGCGTCTTTAAACACTTTCTCCACACAAGTAAAATAAAGGCAAACAAGGTCGTCAGACAATTAACTTTCTTTGTTTTCCTCCTCTATTCCTCATTTCTAATGTATATTAATTCCACCCCCTCAATCTTAAGATTAGATTCTTTTTGTCCCAACAGAGGGCTCCCCGCCCCCCCACCCCCCCACCCAGCTCCTGGGTCTATAACACTAAAAGGGTGATGAAATGTGAAAGAAAGGCATAAAGAAAGAGAATTCAGCCAGTGTTTCTCCTCGCACCACTGTGCAGAAAGAGAAGCTTTCCCTCAACTCTTCTCCCATGGTTCTCCATAGTGTTCAGTTTAACCCCTCCATCCCTCTTCTTCCATCCTAATTACACACTCACACATGCACACACACACACATGCACACACACACACATCTTTCACAAGTTTCCTAGTAGCAGAGAAGCGGCTGCAAGCTCACTAGGCTCAATAGGATGAAACTGATGAGGGTACAGGCACATACAACAGCTCTCATTAGCAGTCTCGCACTGATAACGTTGAGATGAAAAGACCCTGCACCCCTGTGTGTGCTGTGCTGTTTTCCGTGAGCTTCACAATATGCATTACTGTACAGCTAAAGCCTTAAGAGACTCGCAGCGGGGCTCGTGACATTGTTTTAACTGGCTTTGTGCAGGAGAGAGAGAGCATTTCCAGTCCAGCCGGGGGGAGAACACTTTGTTTCCTTTAAACCAGTGAATGACTAACAACAAAGATAAGTGGCTGAATTAATGAATGTTGTGTCAGTCTTTGTGAATGAGAGTATTACCGCTATTATTCAATCCACTCGTTTTTTTTTTCCATGTAAATCTCTTAAGAGTCCTTGATAAATACGAGTGTTAAGGCTACAGCTGCTGTAATTTGTGTAAATATATATTCACATATTTTTGCTTTGGGTGAAAATAAAACACTAAAGAGACTGATCCTCACTGTAGTTATTATCTCAATAATTAATAAACTACCCACCAAGTCTTTTAAATTAAACAGCAAAACACATCCAGAACGACATCGAACCACTGAACATTTTTTGACACCACTTTCCCCTTCCAAAGTCGATACTGATCTGTATCAAAAAACAAAGGCATTAATGTGGAGAGACTGACATGATTAAGATTTAATGTTGAACATCCTTCAAATGTGCAGTTAAGAATTTCTCAGTTTTGGGCTGAGACAATCATGGCATTGTTAACAGTAATAAACTTTGACACCAGTAAGCGCTGCTTATTTCCCATTTCTGACAGTCAAAGTCCAGTGTTTTGTCGACCCATCTATTCATCCATCCATCCATCCATCCATCCATCCATCCATCCATCCATCCATCCATCCATCCATCCATCCATCCCAACCTTCTCACTCTGCAGACTCTGTGTCTCTATTATATCTCACAGTCTCCGGCCTCTAGAGGAATTGATGCTGTTGTTTCTTCAGGTTTTAATATTAGGCCACAATTTAAAGTCTTTTTCAACATGTAGCGAAAAGCACAAGGTTACAACCCTGCTAGCCTTAGAATAAGAACTGATCCTGAGCCCAAGTGAGCATAGCAATGTAACAGTTAGTTAAATACATCCTGATTTTAATGACTGATCCACTTGTTTCAGCTTAAAAGTCAAATCGCTGTCATGATGCCACAGTGGCTTCCTGCTTAATAAAGATGGACGCTGTCTGATCATGACCTGTTCCTCTCCGATCACCTCAGGTGTATCAAACATTATCAGACAGATTCAGGATCAGTGGGCCTTGATTGGACCAAACTGACCTTATAAAACTTGTACAGATCCTGGGTCAGCTCTCAGGTCCTGTGCACCTGTGAAGACGTCTACCTCCCACCAACCTGAGACAGTTTTACCACCTTAACACTGTGTGCTGTGACTGAAAATGCTTTTTGTTTTATTAAACTATTACAATATTCTTATTAAATCTACTTGATATATTAATTAGTGTTAAATAACATTCTGTAATCCATCAGAAATGTCTGTAACATTTCGGGTGTTGATAATGAAGGTACACTGGAGCTCATCTCAGAGGGCTGACCAAATGGTGACTGAAATAGAAAGCTATTCCCTCTTGAGCGTCCGTCTTTCTTTCCTTCCCCACTTTCTTTCTCCAGTTTGTTTTCCTCTCCTCGGAGATTTAGTGGAGAAGTGCTAAAAGCCACTGTGGTGTTGATGGGTTGCACTTCCACCATGGTATGAGAGTAACCTTCCAAAATAACCAGCTGGTGTTGGTCTTGGTGGGCTTTTAAGATGTGGTTAGGACTCTGTGTATTAACATTTGGCTTTGAGTGTGTTAACAAACCAAACAAATCCATGTAGAAACCTCGTTATCTCAAACAGGGTTTAAGTAACGCTGTAATGAATGGCACGGTTCGGGCTGTTTTATAATTTGCGTCCCCTTTCAAAGCCCTCCGTGGATGTGGGTGGAAGGCGCTTGATCTTCCCTTGTTCATATTAAATAAGTCAGATTCCAGCCCCCACCTCAAAAACCTATACTCACATTTACACTGGGGCTTATTGGATGTGAATATGAGCCTGTGTGTAGCTTTCCTTTCAGCTCAGGCCAGTGAGTTTGAGTCCTTTTGAACAGGCGGTAACATGAGGCAACTATGACAGGCAGGACGACCCTTGATCACTGTTAATTATCTAAGTGGACGTGAGGCTCCCAAACCACCAGAGCGATGCAGCTCGCGCTCTACATCAGGGAGGGTCCGTGCACATGTGCCTTCAAACCAGTGTGAGGCACTTTTGTGTAGGCGCACTTGCGTGTTTATGTGTTGCCATAACCATCACGGCCATATGACATATTGCCCTTCAAGTGCGCGTCATGCTCACAGGAAGGCAATCATTTCACTGAGCATCATTCAAAAAGCAAAGCCGAGTCAAACCTGTCAAACACAAACGCACACAGAGGAGCTCTTGAGTAACATGTCTTTAATGAAGCAGAGGTTATTTAAGATTTATGAAAGACTTTTACAACTCAACTACAATAGACTAAGTCATTACACTTGAATTCAAAATGGTTGCATCATCTGTTAGGAAATTATCTGTACTTGGAGTGTGGAGATGATGCATCGAATTCCCTGGTGATTAAAATTGAAGAACAGGAGGAGTGCAGTATCAGTTTTTTACGTGCTCAGAACAGACATAAAACTTTTAGATCTTGTGACATAAAAAGGATGGAAATTTAAAGAATTTTGACATTTTTTTACCCCGAACAAGAAAGAAGAAGTTCTTCGTGTCAACTTTAAAAGTGTCCTCAGTCCAGTGCACATTTGCATAATTAGTCAGTGTTGTGTGTTAGTGATTCATTGACAGTCTAGTCACTGCGGTGCCCACTGAAAAAGCCAAGAGATTAAAACATAGATGGTCAAAGTGTCCTTGGAAGTATTGACTGGATTACAGCATATCACTGATAGACAGCTGATGTAATCCTGCTGTTTCTCATGAGAAGGAATCTGCCAATAACATAAGAAGAAATAATGACCTGTTTTGCACATGAAACTAACAACCTGTGGGCGGTTTTATCGGTGCTATAAATACACTGACTGGCTTTGTGAGATACGTTTTGTTGTTGATGTCCTCTGCTGCTGCCTTCGTTCATGGCTAAAACAGCTGTTGAGGCATATTCGCTCTGTCATTGTCATCTTAGGGTCATCTTCTCCGTGAAACATGACGTCTGCTGTACTGACCCGAGATGACAAGTGGTTTTTTTTAACCTTTAAATCCTTTAAATCCTTTTAGACAATTCATGAATACGTTTCCTTTAAAGAAATGCTATGACATTTTGGAAAATATGCTTATTTACTTGTTAGTAAGTGTTGGGCGAGTTGCATGAAGAGTTTAATCAATATCTCATTATCTAATACTCATTGAAAAAGTTGTTACATTACTTTAATATTTCTCTGAAAGCAAAAGGAAATAGTTGCATTACATGTTACTTACTTTAGCTTCTCAGTGGTGCCTCTAACACATCATCAGTACAGTCACGTGTTTTCATAAATAGACATTATGGTTGCAGCCTACAGTTTGTAGGTATTTACTGACCATGAACAGTTAATTTAGCCCTGGAGGCTGCACTCTGGTGCTGTGTTACACCAGTTATGCATTAGCTTAAACGTAGCCTTGTTCTCATGTAATTTTTCATTTTGGACAAATATTACATGCTTACTTTTTTAAAAATGCATTAACTGAAATAATCTAAACAAAGGCTCAAATTACAACTTAAACGTACAATATGTAATTTTTATAACAAGAAGTCTTTTGATCAAAACAGTGTAAATAAAAAACATAGTCTGATGATGTCATTAAGTAGCGTGGGATCATGGGATTTGTTGATTTCACTGCTAAAACAGCCACTGACACAGCTTTAATATTAAACTAACTTGCAATGAATTGTCGTTTTTGTGAACTTTGCATCTAAATAAGAGAGAACTTAATAGCTAGACTTGGTGCTGACCTCACCCACAGAAGTTAGCAGGGTAACTATTAACAGAGAAGTAGATGCTTTTTAGATAATATGTTTAAAAACCAATGAGAAAGACACAGCAGGGCACTGTTTACCAGTGAAACATCATACAAATGCTGTCAGTCACGTCTGAAAAATCTATATGTTGCTCACAAAAAAATTTCAGATTATACATAATGTTTTTGTCCATGTTGTCTGTAAAAACTGAAAACTCTCACTTGCTTTCTTCCTGTCAGCCATAAACCAAGTAACAGCCATTTAACAAGTGGGAGTTTGTTGTCAGTTTTCTTAAGGAGATATGTCCTTGCATTAGCTGTCAGACTGTCAGATATAGAGAAATAACTTCTGAGTGCCTTTACATTTATTCCCCTAAGATGCACCGAGGAGAGACTAGAGAAAACAGAAATGCACCGTGACAACTTATATCTGCACAGAGGATGCTGAAGGAGGATGTGAATAGACTGTTTGCTGAGGGAAAATTACATCATGCCCATGGACTTTCCATCTGTCATTCTATGGGGAAAAAGAGAGCTAAGTGTGCTACAGGCCCAGAGTTTGAGTTACAACATCCCCGCGCTGGCTGGTGGATAAAAATACTCACCTTGACTTCTCTGTTTAAACAGAAAAACAACAAAAAAGATAGACCTAAGGTGAGTCGTCCACTTCTTGTGTTGTAAAATGGAATAAATAAATTCACAGGAGGCAGCTTTAGAGATCAGGATTCCTGTTTTTATCTCTCAGTTTCCCTTTTAAATGCCTCTGTCCACTTCCAGCAGGTCATTACTATTACTCTGACTGAGCCTAAGTGCTATAGTATATATGTCTGTGATCTCACCATTGTGCAGTTTAATGTTTGCGAGCTACATTGTGTGCGGAAAGAAGAGAAAAAGCAAGTGAGAGATAGAGGGAGAGAGATGCAGGGGGAGCACAAAAAACAACACTATCAAAGGAGGGCTTCAAAGACTATCAGCTGCGTCTCCTGGGTAATTTGCGATCCTGCATTCTTTCGACTTCAAAGGGCCGCTGTGTGTTGGAATACTGCAAGTGGGAGAGTGAAAGCGGGGGGAGACGGGGGGGGATGGAGAGGGGGGAGGAATCTGATTTCTCTAATAAATGCTGACACCAGGCCTGTTTGATATTAGATTCAGGGAACAGTTTGATTTGTTATCGCCTTTGAAACTCTTCGGACGTCCTTCAGAGAGACAGGCTGACTACCGCCATACCCCGAGTGCAAGGGGGGGAGGGGGGGGGGGGCAAAGAGCTCCTAGGCTGCTAGGACAACTGTCCAACAATAAAGATGACCATTAAGGGGCTATTGATTAGGAGTCTCTCAGTCTGACTCTCTGTCTGTCTCTGTGTCGAGACCCATTCTGTGCACACCTAACTATGATCCCAACAACTCAATGCAGCTAAAAAAAACATTTTAAGCAGCCAATCAGTGAGATTAATTAGAGTCAGATCTGAAGAAGCACTGTGATTCAATGCAATGTGACTAAAAAGTTCTAATTCACTTATCTTGTAGGCAAGGCCCCAACATAAAAGATTTCTATCGATAAAAATGATCTAAGATAAAAACTTAAGAGGTTGAACAGTTTTTTATTTTGATGACTATGATAGCAAGGCGTCAAATTGAGGAAGAGATCTACTTAAAATGTGAAGTATTCAGAGGTCTCAGGGGGTCGTTCTGACCCTGCTGGGCTCGTAGTGAGCAGCAGGGAGGAACGTTTTGATACCTACCGCATGCAGGCGAGGAGGGGAAGAGGAAGCTCTCGTGGGTCATCAGAATAGCATCCCTATCAGGGTAGTTCACAGCTGCAGTTTTGCATATTGGCAAACTTTTAGGAAGTTTTCTTTTTAAGATTTAAGGTTGAGCTAATTTTAACTACTTTATATACTGTTGGGTAATGTAGCTGTGTATCATTTC
>JAPZDV010000011.1:17261668-17290413 GCA_029814665.1 Acanthurus lineatus | reverse complement strand
CCCCCCCCCCCCCCCCCCCCCCCCCCCCCCCCCCCCCCCCCCCCCCCCCCCCCCCCCCCCCCCCCCCCCCGGTGAGAGACTGTTGGGAGGAGTTCATGAGAAAGTGCAGGCCCAACCTGTGATTCACTCTCTTTGTTGAGAACATTGGTTCACAGGAACCCCTCGGTGAATGCAGATTTGCTTTCCCTCAGACAGTGAAGCAATCAGTGTGTTCTTCAGCTTCTTTAACTCCTCTGGAGGATCATTTAATGCTATGCGCCGTGAAAGATGGTGACATTATAATTTGTGACAGTTGAATGTAAAAAGTTATCAAGGGACATCTGGTTAGCTCTCTGTAAGTAGTGAGAGGCATGCTGTAGTTTTCCTGTCAACTCTGCTTTTAATTTGATTTCAGTGAAGCCCACCATTGACTCTTATTTACTTGATTTTTCACACGTCTTGTTTGCCTGTAAGGCATTTACACACCACCCTTATGCATAAATTGTCATAAATAAGACAAAGAACAGACTCTAAGCAATCGACCTAAGTTAATAATAACATTGTGAAAGACAAGCTAGCTCATTTAACTAAATCCCTGGAAACATCCGAGGCTGCTGAGCTCACATCACCTCTAATGGAGAGGCTGCTAACTATGACCATTTTATATGACACGTTATCCAGAATATCTAGATAAAAACAGTAAATGGCTCATATTCTTTTGGAAAACACCAAGAGATATCCTGAGAAAACCCTGAAAATATTCACGCCATGTGGTATTGTTGTCATTTTTTATTGGTTTTGGCCTCAATATGGCTTTAGGTTGCAGTACCATTGTATTATCTATCTAATAACTCCCATCTTTAGTCATTTGTAAGCATCTTTTTTAGCCTTGCAAAGTCTAATTTTACAGGTATTGCTAAAAGCTCCACTTGTAAAAAAAACAGTTCTTTCCATGTGCTTACATTCCCATAAACAGATAACAGGTGTCTTTCATAAAGAATTATCAGTATAGTTCATCATGTTCTGTTCATAAACTTTCATTGTTTAATGCTCACATTTTTGTACCTTTTTTTCCCCCCAGTGTGTTCATTTCAGGAGTTACGCATTAATCCTGTTTTTTACCCACTCAGAAAAAGGCCACAACTCAATCAGTCT
This sequence comes from Acanthurus lineatus, assembly GCA_029814665.1. Classification (NCBI taxonomy): domain Eukaryota; kingdom Metazoa; phylum Chordata; class Actinopteri; order Acanthuriformes; family Acanthuridae; genus Acanthurus; species Acanthurus lineatus. The sequence continues at coordinate 17,289,279 of JAPZDV010000011.1, read as the reverse complement.
CCCATTCTCGGGAACGGCGGCCTTTAAAAAATGACTCCATACCCCGAGTTGACAGCCCAAAGATGGGAAGAGAGGAATTAATTTCACAGAAATACCCAGAATAAAAAAAAAAAGGTGTGGGAGGGGTGAACTGAAAAAGAAGGTTGGTAAAAGGGTGCAGAAACGAGCTTTGTGTTCGCTGAATGTGGGGAACGTTGCTGTGCACTTACAAATTGTACACAAATTCTGCAACACACGCTGCATCCACGCACACACATAAACACACCCACACATCCAGTATGTGTAAAGATGAGAGGTGGGAGTGAGAGGGAGCAGGGATCAATCCATATTACGGTCTAATCTGTATCACCCTGAGCTGCCGCAGGCGCAGGTTTCAGGGGGGAACCTCATGAAGTCTCAACAAGTTGTGATTTCAACTGGAGCTGGCCCCGGAAAAACAGGGCCAATGCATCTGGTTGTTAATACTTTATAACAGACCGGGTCAGCGCAGACACCGTGTTGTCTACTTTAAACTGTTAACAAAGGGGCGCATTATATAGCTACCTCCACCAGCCAAACAAATAGGATGTGACCCAAAGGGCAAAAAACAGCTGTAGCGAGAAGATACGGTACCTCGGTGAGAGGTGAGTAAGCGCGGGAGAACGAAGGAGGGAAGTGTTCGCGCCTGGCAGAGGTCCACATCGATGCTCTCATGGAGTGTGTTAGTGAGTTTGCGTTGGTGTGCGAACTGTATCGAAATTTGGACGGAGAACAGAGGCAGATAGGGAGGGAGATTGGGGAGAGATAAATGGAGAGAAAGATAGACCGCGAAGGGCCGTGCCAGGATCTCAAGCTTGGGACGACGGCGCATCTCAGAGGCCGTCCGTTCGTGAATCATGAATGCCAGTAAATTTATCACATCACAGCATACAACACTCCTCATTCTATTTCATTGCTCCTCTTGATCATTCCGGCCATTCATCCTGCGAGACAGCAGCATGTACACCGCGACGTCCAATTGATTTACTGTTCTCAAAAATACACATTAACATGCCTAACAGTTGTCACACGGCAAATACGTGACTGTAATTTAAATGGCTCAAGCCTGATGTCATGTCATTTGGCTTGTGTTGGAGAATATTTGATAAGGCTACATCATTAAAACCCCCCCATCTATCTATGTATCTACTCGGGTAAATGAGCAATGGCTCTCGTTTGAGCCAGAAAGCCGAGCTGTCATTAGTCTGTCTTCAAATACGCCCACTAGCTCTAATGATGCAAAAACATGCCTGGCTATGGCTGCACACGGGCCGTTTGAAGAGTATAAAAAAAAAAAAAAAATGAGAAAAAAAGTAAAATAAAAAGATTTAAAGAAAGATGGATGTAGCAACGTGTACGTCTTCAGGTAAATGTAGTGTGCTCACCACTGCCAGATGAGGAGGATGATGGGATCTTTTCCTATGGGTGGTGATGTGCGTTTCGATTTTATTTTTCCATATTTTCATTTTAAAGAGGAATGAGCTTTTAACATGCAACTCAGTATCTGTCTGTCTGTCAACTAGTCTTTGATGTCCTGCTGCTTCTGTAGCCTTTGAGAGGGCTTGGGTATCATTAAGCACCTCCAATGAGTCCCACGTAGACAGATGACTGGATCCCTTAAGTTTTTCATCATCAATAAGAAGGAGTCTGCCTCTCCTTTAACTGGGAACTTCAATCATCCACTTTAATTCATTTATTTGTCCATAAATAACCTGCCTGTGATGAGCCAAGTCACATTCTCTCAGCATTGTTAGAAAATCTATCATTGCTCCTCTTTTTTTTTTCAAAGCTGCCTCATTGCAACGATGTCCACTATGTGGCCTCTCATGATATCCAGGTTTCCATCCGTGTGTGAGTGATAATACGGACTATGTGCAGTGCTAATATATGCCTGTCACCAGTAAAGGAGAGCATGAGCATTCCAGAGTGCACCGCATGCTGAATTCGAACGAGGGGGAAGACATTAAATATTCTTTTTGATTGCATTTCCAACTGCATATTCTCACAGAGGGATTTTGCTTTTAACTGAATGTGCTGTACACAAGCACTTTGCAGTTTAACAAATATTTTTCCCCTGGCAATGTCTCAGCCCACCGGTGGTTTAGTACTTAATCCTTCGCAACAAATTCAACTACTGGATTCACCCAGGGGTGGGCGGGGAGCTGCCATCTCTACAAAGGGAATTATTGACATTATTAAGCTATCTGTTTACAGTAGAAAAAGCATTTTGTATCATAAACAAATGTATGGTTTCAATCCCTATAAGCCGTCTGTGGGCATAACTCAGCTCATAATGATGAAAGTGACCTTGCTCTGGAGAGTTGGGTGGGCAGGTTTTACTAATGTAGCCGAGAATACTTAAGGGAATACTAATGTTAGTTGAGGCAACATCTTAGGCCTGCAGAGCGCTTCTTACCCCAGGTTTCCCCCAGAATGAAGGGTCCTTTTGAAAAAGCCCGTCTTCTCATCTCTGGCTCTGTTCTGAAAGCTCATTAGGAGCAGAGATCAAAGAGTGGGGCAGCCGGCCTGTGAACTGGACACTGTGGGCTATTTCCATCTATTTATCACTCATATGACTATTTTGGCTCTCGCTGTTGGTGATCTGCATCCAGATCGCGCCACAACTTTCCTCTGTAATCCTGCCATTTTGGTGGCAGCCATCGGCAGCCATGCTCTAAGAATTCTCTCAGCTGAATGCCTGTTTCCAACAAATGCTGGCCTGCACATGAAAAGCTTATTCACAACTTTGAGAGACAAGCAGCTTTAACCTTGACCATATTAGACTGAAATGTAGAGACCTTGCTAATATTACAAAGTGTTATAATGTTCAAAGGACTTTGAAATATTTTGTATGGAGCCCCAAAGAGCATCTTTTAGTTGCAGATACTATTGAACATTTGAATTGCAAAGTTATTGCACATTTATATTGTAGTCATCAATTAGTACCTTATCTTTTCCCCCTTAACATGTGTTTCTGCTCGTCTCCAAGGTCAGTGGTTTGGTCGGTGTCCTCCCAGCTTGATTATGAAACTACCTAGTAACATTTGTGACAGTTAAATAGCAGCAAAAGAGGTCATATGTGTGTATTTGTAGTTTTTTCCTGTCTAATTTTCTCATCTGGAGCTGCTTTTCGGACACCATGTGGGAACCTGATCAGCTGATGATAGAGAGGGCAGGCAGGACTAACAATACACTTCCTGCCTCAACCTTTTACCTGCTTTTACAGGCTTTAGTCTACACACAAACACACCTGTCAGCACATATGGGCTTCAGCACACATGTTCATTCACTTGCATCAATGGATGACCCCAGACAGCCCAGGACAGGTGACGAGCAGGTGATCTGTCTGTCTGCTTTTATAGTTGGTTAACAGTTGACATTGCACAACCTGGGCAAACAATACTGCGGTGGCAGGTGAGCTGCAGCTTTTAGTGCAATTCCGTTCTCCTTGGATGCACAGACTGGAGCACACAGGGCGATGCAGTATTTATAACCTTTAAAACCTTTCAGTTCCTTGGGTTTATAGTGTCTATATCACACAGGACAAGAGCAGAAGTGTGAGAAAATGCACAAAGCGGGAGTCAAACAGAAGCTAGTCTATGATGGATGAGCCATAGGGGACAGCGTGTGACGGACGGCGTCACACTGTCGTGACCTCCACACATATCTTACATTATACATGACACACCTGCACTCCTCATGCATATACAGACTTTCCACTCATACATGTCCCCTCATTCGTGTCATAAACATACCAGAGCAGTGCAGTGACCCGTTCCCTGGAGCAAGCGTTTTTGCTCTCACAAGCTGTCCAAACACTCCTGCCTTTGAAGGCCTGTCTCAGTGTTTTCTGCCTTCGAGTGGTACCTGGCTTCTTTAAAAAGCAGCACTTTAACTACTGATTTATACTTCAGAGGGACCGAGACTGAGTGGGAGAGAGAAGGGAGAGGGAAATGGGAGTGAGTGTGTGTCTGTGTGATTTGGTGTGTTCTTGGGTGCATCAGCAGCTTCTGCTGCAAGAGAACGGAGTGTTTCAATGCAGGATTTGTTTTTTGCCAATTAAACAGGCACTAATATCCGTCGTTATGACTGAGCTGAGGGGCTTCAGGGTTCCAGGTATCTATCTTTGCTGTGTGCAGAGCAAACTAGGTTACTCTGTCTACATAAAAAGTTGATTGCAGCACATCAGAGCTAAAGCAACCCAAACGCCCCAGTGGCTGTCGTTGGAGCTCAACAGATGTAGCTTCCTTCGCTAAATCAGCTCCTGGAAAGTTGTCAACACAGCTCTGCCAGAACTGCTGCTTCTCCTCTTCCTGTCTGTTAGAGCTGCTTTTTTTCCTCTCTTTACTTCTGTGTTTAGTGTTTGCTGACTGACTGTAAGAGTGATAATGAGAAGGTTGTTCTTTCTTTTTGTTCCCACATCTATATCCCTTTTTCCCCTTTGCCACAAACATATCCAAACCTCATAGAATTACTGTACAGCATATCTGAGTAGCTTGCATGTCTAGATATTCTATAAGAGCCCTTTGATGCACTTTAGTCTTATGATAGTATTTACAGTTTTGCATGAAGGAACTTTAAGGGGCCCAGTTTACTTCATCCTTGAAATCTGAGTTGAAAACACAATGTTCTCAATTCAAACAGCTTTCCTAGCTCTACTTAAGTCCACTAGCTAGCTGCTAACCGTGTCTGTCTGTTGTCTGGTGCAGAGCAGATACCATACAGTTGATTTAACAGAGCTTTTTCACTGAAAACAGCTGCAGCTGGAAATGAGGTTAATGAGAGCACTAAGGGTAATGTAGAACAATAGAGTTCAGGTTGCAAAACCAAAGCAAAGAGTTAAATTACTCTAAAATGCAAGATAAAGCTGCAGGGATCTGAAGAGTTTGGTGATAATTCTCTGAGGGGGGTTGGTACCATTGACAAACTACTGTCAAATATATACATATACATAAAGAAAATACATTCTACAATCCCAAGCAGGGAATTCACTGGACAGAAAAAAATGCATCTGTTAAAATTCAAGACATGATGAATATTTCTGGTATATAAAAATGCTGTCGTCTTTGCAAGATCTGTCAAAAAAACAACTTTTAGATTCATTCTTGATTTTTTAACATATGTAGATGAGTAAATAGCAATGTGGTAATCCTGAAAAATGTCAACATGTTCTTATGGGTGATCAATAGACATATACCATAAATTATATAATAAACTCAGTCAATCGTGGTTTTGCTCTACAGCCTCTGTGCCTTCTGTTTGTCCTCCCTCTGTACATATGGGTCTCTTCAAGATACCCGGACTACTTGCCACAGCCCACAGACACAAAAACAGGTGGATTAGAGATTCTAAATTTCCCACAGGAATGAATGCGTGTTTATCTGTCAATCTGTGTTAGCTCTGTGATAGACTGGCAACATGTCCAGGGCTTTCCCTGCCTTCTGCAGAGTGTGTGCTGCTATAGGATCCGCTCCGGACCCTTTATTATTAGCCAGTAAAGACAAGATAGCATGCTTCTTTTTTTTCAATCCTGAGAAATTCATGTCCAAGTTATTTAATGAAATGTTAAAATTTGCCTATGAGTGGTTCACTGCAGGTGCATGCACGTGTGTGTATTTGCATGTGTGCGTAGGTAAGTGGGGCAGTACTACATTAATAATGACCTGTCGCAGTGTATTTTTTCAAGGCAATGCGAGCGATTAAACCGGACTTAAACTGTGTCCCACTTCCTTGCTAAAACAAAGCAATTTTCATGATTTCCCAAACTTCTTAGTTTGCAGTTTTGGCCATTAACATTTAAGATATTCATGCATTTAGCTGTTTTGTACCAACAATGATTCAAAAAGCAGCTCTAACAACCATCAGTCAAGCACTGATTTTGAAACATTGCTGCCAATTTCAGCTTTGAAAACTTAACAAAGAGAAAACAAAGAGTTTTTTTTCCAAACATTTAAGACTTTTTTAATACTCTGAGTATCACAGTACTAAGCTGAATTTATGTTTTCATCTGTGCGCTGAGCCTTTGCCAACAAGATGCAAACTGATCATCTCTGAATATAATTTTGTCACTTTTCCAGTGAGAAAGCAACACATACTTGAATCCTGATTAAAACTGATTTGTGTAAAATTGGAACACACCTTTCTTCTTGGCATGTGGCAGGCTTAGCTATAATGAAGTAATGCTAGTAAAAAGTCCTTCTTTCATTCTCTATTGAAGCACCTCATGTAAATATTAATGAAGATCCTCTCTCGATTTATTGCAAACAAACTGTATGTCTGCAAACAAACAGCAAAAAAAAAGTATAAATTTGAATTTTCTAAAAGTTTCTTTCACCCTATGATGTATTACTGTTTAATAAATCACTCAAATCTGTATTTATTAGTTACAGGTTAAATAACGTGTGGGCTCATTTCACCTCTTTTACTTCACAAACTTCCTCATCTTATTCCGGCCAAGCCTCTGTTTGGCAACTTTAGCTTTGGGCTGCACAATCCTAATTCAATTACTCACAGCCTTAATCACTGATCCTGTTAAATGACCCTTGTGTGGCTTGTAAGTTGGATAGCTTAGGCAGCCGAGCCATGTTGCGGGACTGTTTAGGCCAGCAGTCCAGTAACCTCCCCCTCCTCACCCAGGAGCTGGCATGAACTTAAGTGTAACACCCACAGACCAGACTGTCTCACTCCGCACGTAGTTCATAATAACGTGCTCCTGTCAAAACTGGGCTGGACTAGTGTGAATAGACAGTGACGCGTCCTGGTCATCTGCCACATCCACTGATAACACCCACCAGTGCCACTGACCAGCATGACACACTGAAATAGTGCGATGAGTTGTGTGAACAGGCAGTCACCCAGAGAGCAGATTTTACAGAGTGGGCTTTAAAACACACACACACACAAACAGGTGTGCAATTAAATTTAAATGTCACTTAAACTCTAAATCTTGCAGTATGGAAAGGAAAATAAAGAAAGGGTTAACACAAGAGTGATATTAGAGGAGGACAATAGGGAAAATGTTTTGTGTCATTGAAGAAAGACCCTCAAACACCCTTTAAATGCCTCAAACCTGCTGGGCAGAATAAAAGAAAGGATGAACATTGACATTTAGCCCTCTTAGGTGGAAAGTGGAAGGTGAAAAGGAAGCTGAGGTTTATTGAGAAGATGATAATCTAAGAAAGTGTAACTGTTCTTTATGTCACTACATCACAGGGTTGGCCTATACACTCCTGTGCTTTGTGCTTTTACACCAAGAGCCATGAGCTCACCTCTGCGGCTGAGGGCACCTACAGACCCCCTGGGACTCCGGCTGCTAATGGAGCTGGAGGTGTGAGATGGGGAGTGGTCAAGTCTCACTGTGCGACCCCTGCGGACAGTCTCGTTTCATGCTCTCTGGCCCTCTTTGCCCTCGGCCTCGGAGTTAAATGTCAATCAGGAGCACTGGAAGGACCGGCACAGTGGAGTTGAGGGTCCCACTACGAAGACCCCGCCGTTTGAAAGCATCACGAAAAAAAACGAAGAGGAGGGAGAAAGCTGAAGAGAGGAAGGAGGGGGTCTGGTAAGGGTGGGGGTGGGTTAAAGCAGTGAGACCTTCACTGTCATGTTGATGGGATGGAGCGTGTTCTTGAAAGGCAAGCAGCTGTGCTTTCCAAAAGCCAGGGCCGCCGCCCTGTAGCGCTCCAAAGAGCAATGCAACAATGCCTGTCTCAGCACATAAATAATTCCTCCATGCTAGAGTGTGTATGCATCCATAAATGTGCGCACACACTTACAGTATATGTGTGTGTTTGTGTGACCTGTCCTATATAAAGTTTGCTGGGGAAAAAAAAAAAAAAACCTTGTAGTTGGTTTGTGTTTATGTTTGAATGATTTGTGCTAATATGCACTTTTTATGTAACATGTGCAGTAGAGAGAGTGTGTGCAGCTCTGTTTGCTTTTCCTTGGTTCCCGTCAACGACCCCCCCCCCAATCCAATCTTCTCGACCTTGTCAACATGTGTCTCTGTGTGTTTGTTTGTGGCAGTGACAGAGTGCTCTATTCTCATGCAGTATTGAGCAGGTTATGACCTAGACATCTTGTCCTCTTTGTCCGACGCCTGTCTTTTCTTCAGTCTTTACTGACTTACATCGAACCCTCTTATTAATACCTCGAGCCGTTCATCTTAATCCCACCATGAAAAACTCACTTGAAAAATCTTTGTTTTATATGTTAACAAAAGGGCCGAAGATAGAAGACCTTGATTGCTGTGGAGTTATTTTTTTCCCCCTCTTCTCTCTTAAATGTATTCAGTTGTTTAAGCCGAGCTGATCCCGTCCCTCTTTCCACAACTCTCAGATGTGAGACAGACGGAGGGGCCTGACCGCTGGCCAAGGTTAACAGAGCCTTAAACTGTGTTTGAGCTCTGCATCACACGCCCACCACCGCCGAGATCAAACACTGTTCTTCTCCCGGCTCCCACTGACAACTCTCAGCTAACAAAACTGTCTCGCTTCTCCTTTCTTTGCCCTGTCTACCGTGAACTGTCTCCAGCCCTCTGCAGACCCGATCAGGCTCTAAGCCCAGTGTAAAACTTCCCAGTGTGAACCAGTATGAACCTTCCCACATGCATTATACATTTCGATCGGGGGGGATTAAAGCGTGATGACTGATCAATGCCTGTTTTGATAGCTTGCTCCAATTTAGAGGAGTTTTTAATTAGGCAGCGATACAAAGTTGTTGTAATGTGTATGACAACTTGTGAACCATTCAAGAATTCATTTAATGCGTTTTTATTGACTTGCCTCGTAGGTCTTGTAATAGTTTAATTTAAATTCCTTTGACTTTTTCATTTCAGTCAATCTTGTCAAGAAAACAGCGAATTCAACCTTGTAATGTCAGATTCTGTTACATTAGGTTAATCCCTCTCAAATTACATTTCATCAGCACTCCCTCCACCTGCATATACATTGCTACAATTACACCACCACAAAATGCACAAAGCCGAGCTGCAGCAAACAGGAACAATCAACAGTTCATGAGCGCCACTCTGTGGCACTTAGTGTAATAGCAGCGTTTGGTTTGCACTGTGCAATGGAGTCAATAGGTAGCAGCAAAGAGCTTCGCTGCATGTTCATGATACCTGTGTGACCTAAACAACCAAATGAAGCTTGACATAAAAAACTAATAGATGTCAATCATCTGCCAAACTGAATGTTGTCAGATTTATGAGAATAAAAGCTCTCATTATTGGGAATATTTTCCTTCCCACATCATTATCAGAGCTAAAAACCATTTGTCTTTAATGACAGAGAGGTTTGCACAGCCGTGTGAAGCTAATATTTTCAAGGCAAATGGTGTAAATGACCTTTTAGTTAGACAACTGCCGGGCTGATTCAAATTACACTGCTGACATACTGAATGTAGGCTGTCAAGGAAAAGCTAAGACATGAAAAACAGATCCACTCTGACTAAGCCGTGCAGGCCCATCCTGTCCTGACAAGTCTGCCGCTGCTTAGGAGTTCATTGTCTTCCTTCTGTGACTTTACCGTAGCCTCAGGGAAGGTATTCCACTCCTTCTCCTTCGAAATACACACCCACACATTCCCACTAGTGTGCGCACACACATACAGAAAGCACTTTGCACTTGTTATATGGGTGTGGTTTCTGCTGTGCAAGCAAGAGCACAAGGGAGCAGGCATAATGACAGCTAGTGTAAATATGAAGCCTTTACTCTCGAGGCCCCAGTTTGGGAACTGATTAAATGCAGTTAATGATGAGGTAAGCTGCACAAAGCTGGAAAGAAACCTCTAACAATATGTAACAAACTCCTTGTGTCAGTATTTTTAAAACATGCCTCCGCTTTCATGAGTGCATCGCAAGCGTACAAGCTGACCCAGATCACTCAGAGGATGTAGATCGTTTTAGTCAGATCAATTATTCATAAATAAGATGACAGGGCGTACTTGCCTCATTTTGATATGCCAGAGACATAATCTTAATGGATAATGTGCAGCACTAAATAGACAAAAAGCCATACTCAGCAGTTTACTGATATCAGAGTTAAATCAGAAGTCAGTCTCCCCTCGTCTTCTGCTTCACTCCTTTCATTTTTCTATCATAAGAACACATGGAAATAGTAGATAGGAGAAAGACTTTAAAAACAGCAGCATCAAGTCCAACTCTCAGTGTGCCCAACAGGGGGCTCTGTGCTTCCATTTCAGCAGTATGTGGTTTGTATACTTTGTAGCTATATGTCAAATTCAAACTAAACTAAAAGAACAAAAAACAAAAAAGTTCTGTTACCAGATCAGCTCGTCTTCCTTTAAAATGTCAATATTTGCAACTAACTTTTTCAACAATAAGTTTAAAAATGTGGTGTTTCACACTTAAGCTCATTGTATAGACACCACTAGGTGGAAAGTTTATTCAATTATTTCTTGCTTACCCTTTTTAGTGAACTTTTTAAAAATCCAGTGAAGACAAAGGAGAAGAATATATAATGAATTCTGCTTTCAAGCATAACAGTGGAGCTGATACTCTGATAGTTATGACCCATAATGATGTGAAGGACACATTTTTTTTGGTTATGTGAAGATTTGCTACTTCACAAAGACAGTAGCTTATATTTAATGAGTTGGGCTTTTTTCAGACAGCTATCTAATGAATTAACTGCTGATGAGAAGAAACAAGATGTGATCCAAGATCCGGGTAGCTTACAACGTGAGTTAAAATTTTTTCTTAAAGAAAACCTGGTACGTACTAAAGATTAACATCTCTGAGGTCTCAGTGTCCAGCGCTGTCTGATAAGGAAATACCTTGATCTTACCTATGAAGGGCCTGGACCTGGCTCAAGAAAACTATGGACCAAAACAATATTCTTAGAAAGAAGAGGTAGTGAAGTAATTACATTTCCAGGAAGAAGCTGCACAGTGTGCCAAGGCATTTTCTGAGAAAAGAAAGTCTAATTTAATATGTGCAGAAAGGAAGAACTTTATTAAAAAATGTTGGAATACTGACACATAGATTACTTTCAGTGAAACAAGTAAAGATAAAGCGTGATGACAAGCCAAAACTTCAACATATGGCTGCCTAATGTCCTAGCACTTAACATTCTTTTTGTGCCAATGGAAAAGTAAATCATCAGTAAGCTTATGGTCTCAAATCAGCAGCATCAGCCTGACTCTTAACCTGTGGTCTGACACTCAGGAGTCTGTTTCAATAAGTCCTTTATTTAATCAGGTTGTCTCATTTTGATCAGGATTTATTTTTCCAAGAAAGAGAAAATACATGCACACAAAAAAACATATTGACAACACAAATCAAGGCACATATCTGTGACCAAAAGCTCTGAAACCAAACTAAAGACCCATTCAAATAACTACATAATAGACACTATGGGGAGATGTACTTTATTTTATGAGGAAATGTGAACAAAGATGCACTGATGTAACCAATCTACCTTAACAAAAAATTATATTCATGGAGAATGTAGCCTCGAGGAAGACATCTTGTAAAAATTTTTGTTAAGCTTACTGTTGATACATAAACACCAAGCATGTTGAGTTTCTTTTATATCTGTATTTTTAGAGTCACTTGATTTTTTTGGCTAATGATGGTTGGTACAGTTAATTTTCTGTACCGCTCAATTGGCTTTTTGTTAAGTCAATAGGCTCTGTCATTTTTATATCCTGGACTGCTGAGATTGATGACGAGGTCAGATTGCAATGGCTACAGCTTTTAACTAGGCATATACCATTTATTTAAGCTGTCATATAAGTTCCATCTATAAGTATTTATTCACTGAAGTTAAATATAATAAGGATAGATCACCACTTATAATTACATACTGAAAAAACTGCAGTTTTGTAATTTGTTAAATGGCATTGTGTCAATAATTTGCTTGTATTCATGTGGAAAATGTAGGCTTTAGACTCCATGTGCAGCATAATAAAGCTACACGTACTAGCATGTATCCAAACCTGGATACAAACACTGGTTTGTCAAAACTCCTTGAATTGAAATTGAAACACGCCCATCCTCTTGTTGACAGATTGTCGTGGCTAATTCCTCACGCTAGGGGGCGCCGTTACGCTGGCTTGTCTCCTGCCCGAGTCTAGGTTCAACACATTACCGTGTGTATGTGTATCCAGTGAAAATCACCCGGAGACGGACTGAGACAGTTTTTGACCGTACCAATGTGTGTAGGCTATAAATATATAATATTTACCCCGACGGAATCATCTCATGGACACAACAGTATATCGAAAATGAGGGAATAATCGGAGGAGACACACGGCGAGGCTCTTCTGTAGCTAACGTTTTTTGTTGAAACTGCGAGTGGGATCACAGCTGCTGGCTACGAAAATGTCGGGAAAAATAGAGAGCAAGCAAGGTAAGTCCTGCCGGGCACAACTCAGCCACACTGCTCCACCTCGGGATACTGTATAACGGTACTGCTCACACGGGGCAGGAATGATTTAAATGTGGGATCCATGGATAAATACATATGTCAAATGGGGGGGATCCATATAACGTTAGACGAATATATTTACCGTAAATGGTGGTTTAATTGGGCCTTATGGAATGTTCTTTTCTCGGCTATCCAGTTAAAATAAAGCGTCACCTTATCAGCTAGCTGGATATAGCTAATGTTACTAGCTGGAGCAAATGGCTTTTCCCTCACTGTTCCAGTCTCATGCTGCCTATGGATAGCTAGCTGATTAAATGACCAGTAAATGGAAAACGTTTCTTTATTTTTTTTTACTACTCCAGCAATAAAGCCGGATAGATGTCGTGGGCTAGCTAGCTTAGAGATTACCATTTAAATGTGCTATCTTTCTATAGCGTACACGGTAACGTTAACGTTACTTCACCGGCATTTCACTATTCACTCTCAGCTCAATGGTGGTAAATATACCATGGTTTTGATTGTTAGAAAGCATCGCTAACATTCAGCGACAAACCTCTGCTTTTTACTCGGGAAAAACACGTTAATACAATTAAGTAAATGAACATATGGTGTTTGAATTTATTTTTTCTGCTTCATAGTTGGCCGTTGGCTAACATTTAAGATGGGTTTTTGTGACGGTGGCTAGCAGCCGCTAAGGCTTAGCTTTTCCCTGGCTAAGGCTAGCTCCGCTGTTACCTAGTACACTGGAGTTGTAATGCTGCGTTCACGCCCAAGACTGTCGTGTGTATTTGTGTTGTGTTGATTTCAACATTGTGCACGTGGCATTTTTTTTTTGTTCGCCGCTTTGACCCTCTTTGTGTCGACTCTCCGTTCATTTTGCACGCAGTTTTAAAGACAAATAAAGCGCAGCAGATTGAGTATGAGGAGGGGGAATCAGGGTGGTCTCGGCTATGCCTTTTTGGAAGGAAACTTTATACCCGCCAGCTACACTTGCATCCCATTCCACCAGCTGTCTCCCTGCTTCGCTTTCCACATACAGTCCTTCCCGGGTTTGCCTGCAGTAGATGAACACACACCGGCATAAACACACACACACATCAGCATATACACACACCAACACACACACACACACAGCTCCCAGTAACAGGCGGAGAGGGAGTGTCATCCACCACTAGCTCAGTCATTCTTCATAGGCGTAAAAGTTTCCGATTCCTCTCGTGTCTTGCAGACAGATGACTGCCCATGGTCACAGCTAAGTGAAAAACTCTAGAGGCGGTATAGTCTTTTTTGTATCGTTATTATTATGGTTCAATGGGTTTAAAACAAAATAAAGGTTCCAGTATTTGTGGATGATGGTCACTATAAACCCTCATCCATCACTTCTCTCCTGCATCCGTTGTCTCATGTGGACACACTTCCCAGGGCATCCCTACTTGTTTAGTTTACTGGGTCGCTTGCTGTCCTGCTGTCTCTCTGCTCTCTTCCACATGCACCTATTGATCCCAAATATGTACCCAGAGGACACACTATGCCGGATGCCAGTGAAATGGAAAGAGGGGGCAAAGGTGGGGGCTCATGGTAGCACTGAAAAACAGTGCAGCAGGCATAGCTTCAGTGTCAGCCTTTTAAGCCGTTCCTTCAGAGAGAGGGAATGTGTGTAAGGATTTGTGGAAATAGCTGGTGTTAAAAGGAGCATGTTGTCTATGTGGGCTTAGGCAGTGGAGACTCTGCAGAAAAGGGACCCATTTTAGACCTTAATTTAAGAAGATTAATTCACTGGTGCCTCGTGGAGCAAATTAAAGGGAAAGATTTAGGGAAATAAAGTTCACGCCTGTAAGTAGGGATTCCTGCACATGGATATAGTCATGGGTTAAGGTCTAAAATGTGACCTGATGCTATTAAGATGTACCATGCAAATGGTTACCATAGCACACAGACCAAGTAGGACTTTAAGCACACACACAGACTCACACGTTAAGCAGGAAACTTATGGCCAACATTTCTTCTGGAGTCACTAGCTGCATCAACATACTGTCTAATCACCATGGATACTGCTGTGTCCTGCTGTCACTGACTTGTTCCCTCTTTTGGAAGTGGAGGAAAGTGGGGGTTGTAAACATTGACACACTGTTATCTGTTTAGAGTTACATCTGCAGCCAGTGATGCTGAGCTTAGTTAGTATGTCTTTTCTAGGATATCACGTGGGGGGTGTTTGTGCCTGTTTCAACACTGAACCTCATTCCATGTGTGCACCTACATGACTTAATCACTCAGGCAGCCTAGACTGTAATCCTTAAACAGATTCAGTGTTTGTGATGGTGTTGCCCAAAAGCCCACAGCAGCAGACAGCCAAACTCATCTCAATGCCAGCCTCACAGAAAATGATTTGGGTGGAAGAGATTTAAAATCATTGAAAGTAGCTGGCTGTTTGATGTGTGTATTTCTCTCATATCATGCTTTTTATTACCTTATTAAATGCCCCAAGGAACTACTCCATTTGATTTTTAGCCATTGGTAGAATTGCAATGAATTTAGCAACCTTGAAACAGGCTTGGTCATTGGTGACACCTTCAGATATCGGGGATAACTGACAAAATTTAGGAAAAGCAAACAGCTTCAGCTTCACCACACAGACTTAGCTTTGCATCGACTTGCCAGAGAAACGTTCCTTTGGAAAAATACAATAGAAATGCACATCTGTTGTGATTTTACATTTTTTTCAGCTGAGACAAGGGTGTCACCCTGTTTGTGAAATTGTTATTCACACAAGTTAATTCAAAAATTGAGTGGCACAACTACAACTTGAAACAATTATGAGCCAGAATGTGTGCAATGTGTTCATTTGATATACTGTAAAATCACTTATATTTTGGAGATGGGTGGAAGCTGTGAGCTAAAATTGTCTGAGCTCAAATGTTGAAAAAGTATGAGTAAAGGCAAATTTATATAACCATGTGTTTGTGCTTACACAAGGATCTTGTATATTTATATAACACTAAGTACAGTAGAATGCTTTTATTTCTGTTAACAATTACATTTTCAGAAAGAAATATGAGTGTTGCTTTTTTGTCTAAGTTTATAGCAGGAAATGCACATAAAAACACTGCACACAACTTCGTGACAAAAAGAAACAATCCTTAATCAGGACTCTCTTTTTTTTTTTTTGGTCTTTTTTGCAGTTGCAAAATTTGTTTGTCTTTATTTTCCCCGCAGGGACATGGATTGTGACACAACGCTTTTGGCATGCCAGTGTTGGTAACAAAGTAGTGGGAGTAGCAGTGTTTTATAATTAGCCTGTTGACTCCTCTCCCACTGGACAGTCAATGGTAGTAGCTAGCCTTAGCGGAACTGATCCATCATTTACTTATTTTAGGCTCCCTGCCCCCCCCTGCATAGTGCGAGAGTTGGTATCTGTGTATTTGCCTTTGACAGGGTTTACAAAGTAATGCAAAGAGTTGACTCTCAGGCATTCTTAGAGTTAACACTGAAGTGTAAGTCATTTTGATGGCTGTGTGTTTGCTAAGTGGTTACTGCATCACTTCAGACTGAAATATCTCCTTGTCTGGTGCACAGAAATAGCAAGCCCCACGTGCCTTAGTCACCAAAACTCAGGGCAAAAGCTAAAGTAGTTAGTGATTACAAAAGGGTTCCCTGGGTGATTAGGTTTACGCACATTGCTGATGAGTGATCTAAGTGTTGCACAGTGCAAGCTATGGGTCTTGGTTTGGCATGCTGCAATTTTGAGGTTTGATGGAAAGCATTTCACCCTCCCTCTCCCGCAGAATGAGAGGCTTGCTGTTCCCATATAGTCTTAGATGTGTTGTAATTAGTTTTTTCTGTGTGTGCGCTGTGTATGGGAAAGCAAAAAGAGGGTGGGAATATAGCTTAGGGAAAGAAAGAAAAAGGGTGGAGAAAGGTAGAGCAATGATGGGAACAGAGTCCCTGCACAGAGAAAGAATCAGGGAGAGAAATGGAGGGTTGAATTCATGTGGGATGAAAACTGGACTGAGGCTATCGACAAGCAATGGAAGGTCTGGGAAGGCAATCAGGTCTGTGTAGCAAGGCCCTTCGTCATCTTCAGCATCTTCGAAGGAATTAAAGACAGCAGTTAGGATTGTTTTTGGAGATCTTGTGTAATTAATTACTACGTCCTTTTAAAGGTTGTATTCATCTTTCCACTTCTTTTTGTGCTCTTGAGAATTCTCTCACAAAGGGGCTCGTCTCATAAGATGATGCTTTGCTTAATTTTTTTGCTGTGTTTTGGCCTGCATGCCAAAGGGCAGGTCAATTATCCTTGCAGCTGGCCTGCTCCGTTCCTGGTGTCTGCTCAGTACATCCCTATTCAAGATCACTGTGAGTTGGACCCGCGTCAGGACCACTGATGACAACTTAGACGGTTTCACTCAGGCATTCTGTTCAGGATCATGTGATTCTGGCCATATTTAAAAGACATTTACAAGAAGAATTATTTAATAAACAATTGACTCGGCAAAAGCGTATCACTTTTCATTTCCTCTTGCCTTCCCTCAGTGCTATTTGTGGATCTTTCCTCTAAAGTGCTGTGTAGTGTGGCTGACTCAAGAGAGAATGGTCATGTGGATCAGTTAGTTTGTGACTAACTCTCAGCAGTGCCATTGAGCGATAGCTGTAAAAATGCTAGCCTGACCAACAGGTCATCATAAAGCAAACAGCATAACCATCAATATCACTCCCGGAGAAGTAGCTGTGAGGACTCAGGCCTCTCCAATGGGCAATATAAGCTGGAGGAGCCAGGCCTCCTCGGAGGACACAGACTCTTCTCTGCAGGGGGATCTAGATGAGGACACAGGTAAAGACAAACGAACATTTACAGCTCATCCGTCATGATGCATGCATAGTGGTCTGAAAGATCAATGCTAAGCTCGCTGTTTTCTCATGAATGTTGACATTAGTTATTGCTTTACAGTGAATTGGAGCTCTTGGAAAAATTTAACTCTTAACAGTGATTTCCCCAAAAATGTTAAAATATCTTGCAGTTTTTTTAAGGTTATTCTAGTGATACCAGTAATAACAATGAAGAAACTGGATGTATTTTTTGAGATTCTGTGTGTCAGAAATCAAACGCTGTAGAGTCTAAACAATTCAGAAGAGAAGGCATTATTTAAATGTAAATGTTCAGGCAGAAACACAGACTAGTCACTGTCAAAAAATATTCAGTGTCAGGGTTCAGTTTGACTGGCACAGTTACAAAAGTAGCTGGATAAAAAAGTTTCATGCAAGTATGCATTTATTCAACTGTTTTTTCTGAAATAAATGCATACTTGCATTGTTTCTTTTGGAGGGGGTTAGGGTGTACTTCTTTGTTTAAGGCTACTGCTGGCGGGCTGTTGCCGGTTTTGAGCTTTAATGTAAAATAAGCTTGCTGGCAGAATGAAATGCAGGGGACATTCTTCTATGTGCTTTTTGTGTCGTGTGGCTTTATGGAAGGTGCTCATTTGCTCTGCTAAAGTCATGGGTGGACCCAGCCTGAAGAAGCTGCTCTGCAGGGCCAGAGGCTTCCATCACAGCCTTCCTGTCTGCCTTATCACCTCTGGAGTGTGTAGACAGAAGCCATAGCTTCCCTAATCTGGGCTCATTAGTGAAGGATCTGCCATTGTGCCTAGTCTTAATCCAGCTACACAATGCAAAAAGTTGGTTTTGGTTACACTTTAATCTTAGCATCTTAAATTCAGCCTCTTTGCCTTGCTTTACTGTGGTAGTTTGGCACATTTGTTGACCCACATGATGGGGTTAACACTGATTTATTAGTGTTTGCAGTGAGTTAGTGCTCCCTCTGTTAAGCTGTGTGGACAGATCCACCCTGATGAGCCGGTAGCACATAGAGTCTCCATAATTGAGGTAGTTGAGTCCATCATTGTGTAATTGCACAGTGCCAGGTGCCATAATACCTTGTTTTGAAAACACACAGTCTGTGGTACACTCGACCTAATAAATTTGTGCATTCCAGCCCAGCGGGCAGAAAGACTCAAGTATTTGTATGGGTGTGTGTATCATGTCTGTCTACACGGTCCTGCCCAGTCTACATAGCTGTGACGGCCCTCATTGGGGAATAGTACAATGAGTGATGTGTTTCAAACAGACATTATGCACTGTAGTACAGATTAGGAGGTCTCAGTTAAGACACAGCTGAGGTACTATCCACGTTTTAATTAACTGTACTCATAAATAGCTGTGACTGCGGTGTAGATCCACAGTAAGGACTATTAAGAAAATAATTTCACTTTCAAGTCTCATATAAGCACAAGACAGCCACCTGATTCCAATCTGAATGGAGACTCATGCAAAGGATGCAGCTGTGTTGAGTAATTACACCTTCTCCAGGATCTGTTAATGGACACACATACAGTTTGGATGTCCAGATTGAAGAAACACTTTACCAAACCTCACAGTCTCCCAAGAATCTGTTTATTATGATACATTACAAGGTTTAATAGAACAAAAGGACAAATGCTGAAACGCATTGACTCTGAAGTCCAGGACTTGCTCAGCGTGTTATACTGGAATATGTTAATTGCATCAATTAAATGAATCTGTTAATACAGATTAAATGTAATCCTTGTTTAGATGCCAGAACTAAAACTAGCAGGACTGAGAACCACTACTGAAACTCTTTTTGTGCTCCATGACGTTTTCTCTCAGTTCTTGTTTTGAAGTTAGATTTTGATGGATTTTGAGTTTCATTTTGCTATGATATGTTTTCCCAACATTTATTATAGAGATAGAAGTTAATGGATACATATTTTTTTTGAATTTTTAACCAGTCAGTTATTGGCAATTTATTTTGTCCAAACGACAAAGACAAAGAATTTCCATTATGCACTTCTTGTAATACCATTGCTGGGTGTAGAAAACCATTGCATGGTTATTAAATGCATTTGCTGACTAGTAAGCATACATTTCTCCTACAACCACTAAGAATGATAAAAAAGAAATATCTATATACATGCAGTTTTCTGAGCAGCTAAAGTAAAATGAGCAGCAGGAGGAGAATCATAATAGTGTGTGTCCTTGGTGCGGCTGAGAACAACATTCTGAATGGCTGCAGGAAATTGTGGAGATTCTGAAAAAGCGTTTTATGTCACGTTGTGCCTGCTTGTGTGCTGGTGTTGAGTGTGTCAAATCATTCAGACCCCAGGGTGGCATGGCTGGGTCAGGGAGCTGGCATACAATGAAGGGGATGTCCCACAGAAGCTGCCAATTTCCGATGCCTGTCTAAATCAGGAATGGAGAGAGAAGTTGACATGTCTTGCAAACAAGTCATCATTGTTGCCAAGGCAGAAGTGGGTGCGCCTTTGTGAGTATTTTTGTGGGTTGACTGGGTACATAGATAATTCTGGATCTTAGGTTTGATATCTTTTCATCATTACCAATCTGTATTTGATACACTTTGACACAGACACGCACAATGTTGGATGGTTGTACTTTCATTGTCAAATAAAGTCAAAGCAATTTTTTTGAAATGTCAAAAAAAGGAGGAAAAAGGAATTGAATTAGTTGGGTTTCATGAAAGTTTTGGAGCTTCTAACAGCAGAATTGCATCAGGAGTTGGCGGTATGAGCTACTTCGGGCATGGTTGTAATAAACTGAGTTAAAGAAGTAGAGATGGTGAACCAGAAACAGATGGCTGGGATATTTTTATCATGAATGAGACAGAGGAATAACATGATCTCCTCATTGGTCCACATGTACCTGTTGCCACTACCAGCTATGTTTTCCACGTAAAGGGAATCTCCAGGAGCACGCCAACAGTGGATTCTTCTTCTACTCCTTCTTCCTCTTTTCCTTCTCCTTTACAGTACACAAAATGAAGTAAGACAAAGCAACAACAGCAACCACAACACAGTAATAAAAACAAACCCTTTTCCTCCCCCTTAGAGCTTCCCACCAAGAGTCAGACACTTCTTGAATGTGCCAAGACTCACAAAAACTGTTTTTGACTTCTTATGATGTCTTTCACATTAAATAAGGAGGCGATACCGAGTTTCAATGAAGTCCTCTTGTTAGGCATTTCTGATTTTTTCCAGATGTAGTCTATTGGTCATTTCTGAAAGCCACTGCCTCACTGCAGGAGCTGCAAATTGTTTCCACAGTGTGAAATTTAATTTTTTTTAGCTGTAATTAATCGAGAAAGAGATAAACTTTTGCTGAAATTGGTCACCAGCAAAATGTTGTTTATAGTTATTCACTTACAAAGAAGATGTGTATCGGATGTTGCAAGTATCTCATCATCACAATACTTTCCTTTCTGGACTTGTCCTAAGGATCCCACGCATCACTGTTTCATTTATATTATGTGCAATCTGACATTTCGTCAATAAAACATGGAAGTGAGGCAACTTAAGACACAGAATGGATTTATACAATATTAGATGGGTTTTAAAGGGTTCACTGTTATATTTTTGGATCGCTTTGAGTATAAATGTAAATGTATGCACATATTGTAGTCTTAACATAGACTTTGAGCAGCTGTGATGGCTGCGAAGGCTGTATT
The DNA here is from genome assembly GCA_029814665.1 of Acanthurus lineatus. Lineage (NCBI taxonomy): Eukaryota > Metazoa > Chordata > Actinopteri > Acanthuriformes > Acanthuridae > Acanthurus > Acanthurus lineatus. The sequence continues at coordinate 17,268,343 of JAPZDV010000011.1, read as the reverse complement.
TTAGGGTTCTCCTCTCATGTCCAGCGTCTCTGCTGCAGTGTGCCTGCATTCACAGGAAGACCAGAGGACAGAATGTCAGTCGATCGATGAAACTGTTGGAAGATGATATTCAGTTATGTAGATTCACCTTTATCCTTTTTCCTTGTGTCACAGTAAAAAAAGCTGCATAATGTAGTATTGTAAGGTAGAGTCTGACATCATTGTTAAAACATAAAGAAGATGTCTGCCATTTATTGCTTAAGAGATTTTTATTTTTAAGACTTATTATCAAGACCTGTTCTCAAGTGTTCCTCATCAATAGACCTCTTACATTCTTTGTCCTGCCTTCTTTTAAACACTTAAATCAAGTTCCTCCCAACTGTGAACCATGTCCCAACACGCTGCTTTATGTGGAAAAATTGCACCACAAAAGAAAGTTAGAATCTTCAAGTCTTTTTATGTGAACAGTTTAAAAAATTATAGAATACTAAAAATACTCAACTCAGAAGAGATGGACAGGGTTTTTTTTTGCTCTACTGCTATAATTAATGTGCTATTAAAGCACTTGAACACAAGTTTTTAAAGAAAGAAATTCATAGCATAAATATGGAAAGCATGTGGGCAGAAATATACTTTCTATGATGGAGGAAGTTAAGTTAAGCAGCTTCATTTTTTGTTTTGTTTGTGTGTATGATAATTAAAAGAATCTAAAAAAGAAACTGAAGTTATTTTAGTCGTGTTGGATTATTCATCGCTGACATAGTTAAAACAACCACTGCCTAATCGTAAGTGGCTGTTCGAGGGCGAGTCGGACACATCTGTCATCCAAGCCTATTTTTAAGAAGCTGTGAAACAGTCTGAATGCAGGAGTTTGGTTTGCCACAGCGCATTAGAACTGCAAGTTGAGATGTGTTATTTGGCATCTGTATTTCAGTCCACGGCAGAGTGTGTGTGTATGTGTGTGTGTGCACAGAGTGTCAAGAGGATGACAAGTAGCCGGCTGTACGGACAAGATCAGCTTTGTACGGCTCTCTAACGCAGGGAGAGTGGTACCACTCCTCGCTGCTCGAGGCCATTTACTCACAAGAACACTGTTGCTTATGCTTCTCTGCTGCTCTGTATCTGTCTTTGTCTTGTACTCAGGCCGTGAAGTGATTGGTTCTCTTGTGGCTGTTTGTCTATGTGCAGAATCTGTCTCCCATCTCAAGTGCTTTATAGTGCCTGTTTGCCTCTTGCTCCCTTTCCAAACAGCTGCCGTTCACTGGGAACTCTGAATTCATCTTGGTAGATCACAGGGTTTTTAGCTGTCGCAGTGTCTCTGTTCTTCTGCTGCTTGATGTTACAGATACTGACAAGCTGGGTATTTATAGCACTTTGTGTTTCTTGAGTCTATTGGTTTCACCTAAGGTGAACCTGCTGCTTGTCAGCCAGTTTCTCTCCCTCTCCCTGAAACATTTAGCTCAGAAAGTGAGCTTTAAATGGAATTCTGGAAAATACAGTAAACCACTGTAACCAGAAGGTCACTTGAAGGATCAGACTGCTTTGAGCATGTTGCTGCCAGGTGCCTGTGTGTCGCAGTGAGCTTTTATGTCTTTGTCTGGGTGTGTGTGTGTGTGCACTGTGCTATAAGGCCTTGCCTGTTTAGGTGAGTAAAATGTCATAGAGGAGAGCCGGAGAGGCAGAGGTCCAGAGTCCAGGCTGCTCTGCGCTGTGAAATCAGTCCAGAAAAGAGGGAGCGGCTCTCAGTGAGGGAGACAAGGGACAGGAAACCATGCCAGTGGCCTCGGCGTCAGGGGGGAAGGAACAGGAGGGGTACCCAGGATGGTGTGTACGTGTTTGTGTATGTGTGTGTGCTGTGTGATTTCCAGCTCAGCCTCACATGTGCTTGCCCTACCTTTCAATAAAACAGTGTTCATATGTGTCGCTGTCTGTCACCTCATTTATTTCTTTTGTCACGTGAGCTGTCACCTCTCAGGACTCCACATATTTCTCAGCAACATACCCTACAATCATTAGCAGAATGAGGGTCATAACTTGCAATTATTTTCATCATTGATTAATTGACTAATTGGTTTTCAATTATTCAATTAATTGCTTGGTTTTCAAAATGTCTGGAAATTGTGAAAAAATGCCCAGGTGATGTCGACAAACACGCCAAAGCCTACAGATATACTGTAAATAATGACACATCATAAAAGCAGGTAATAGCATCAGAACTGAAAGGCTTAAACAGAAATGTTTTGCATTTTTCTTCAGAAAGTGACAAACTATTAATTTATTTTCAAAACAGTTGCTGATTATTTTTCTGTCTATCTACTTATGGATTACTAAGCCAACCGCTACCTTTGTTATGGTAGGTACTTAATCCATTAACTGTGAAATGATACTAACTAAAGAAGAATTCAAAAGAATTAAAGTTGTTTTTCCCACAGCACCTGTTCTCTGCAAACATGAGTGTGGTGTCCGACTCGCCACAGTGAGACGCTGAAACAAATTCTTGAAAATGAACCACAGCACCTCTGAAAACCAACTCTTAAATGAGCTGAAATACTTTAGTCCTCACACATTTTACATTTTATCACCCTAAAGCCAATGACCCTAATTCTGTAGGTATCTAATCTAAAACCAAATTCCACGTGAACATATCAAAGATGTGAGCATTATTTGATATTGAGTAATCTCATAGCTTTTATTCCCTTCCTGCAGAGATACACATCTTTCCTACCTCTCTTTGTGGTTAACTCAACTGTAATGTCAGTGTGCCAAACTATGGGGGCCACTTTGTAGTTTTTTTATTTTACAACTGGGGCATCAAAACCTTTTCTGTTCGTGTGCCGTATGTGCTGTTGAAAACTGGGCCCTGTGGCATCTCCTCTGCAGCCTTTTGCTTGTGATTGAATAGTTTAGAGGGACTCTTTGTGTGCTTATTTGTTTCTGTCTCGGGATCTGCATTGTGTGTATGTGTTTGTCTGTTGTACATAGGACAATTGAGTGACCTAGGCCCCAGGGCTCCCTCCATAGCTTTCAATACAACTCAGCTGAAATGCTGTGCCAACTGCCCCCATTAACCAGTTCCATTAGCTAATCTGGCGCCCACCATGAGACCTGAACCCATATCGAAACCATACAAAAAGAGTCACTGCAAAAGTATAAAGATCATTTGAATAGTAATAATAACGTAAAGGTCAGTCACAGCCTGCAGTTAATGCAGTGTGGTATAATGCAGTTCTGTATGTGCTCACTGGAAGACTAATCCTGCCATATGCAGGATGGCTAATAGACCATTGTTAATTTAGTGGCAATTACACATAGACGTGCTAACATAAAAAGTAGGATGTAAAACAGCGGTCATCAAAAGCAGTGGAGCGAAGGAATAAATGGGTAATATTAATAAAAGTAGCTCGGGAGTCAGGTTAATATGGCAGCCGAGCCACAATCAGTGCAAACAGTGTGCATTGAGATAAACATTTTTTATTTCTCAAACCTGTAAATGTGAACAAACAATGTGGTTTGCTCTGTCACCGCACACTAACTTGAAAGGAGGAAATGTGCAGGCTACAGTAACTACCAACAATTGCACCAGTAAGAATAAACCCTCAGCTGGAGCAGCAGCAGTGGCAGGAAGACACAAAGGGTCACGGGAAACTAACATAAAACTAGCATCTTTTTTCATACAGATGAAAATGGTGCTTTTAATTCTGGTCAGACAGAGCTTTGGAAGAAGGTGTTGAGGTGGTAAGGTTAGAGACCCGTAAAAGTCTGTGCCACCAAACAATACACAGGCCTAATTGCTGTACTCTCTTCCAATACACCACTTTCCAGGCTGCCATCCTACATTTGACACAAGAAGAGCTTTGCGTTAGAGTCTTAATTGTTTAAAAATGTACTAATGTCATTGGTTATTTTTTAATTCAAAATATGAATCTATATTTTTCCTCAAGAAATTTCTCATAGATAATTAACTGCTTGAGCAGAGCAGTTCATTAGATGACTTACTCTGGATTAATGGTAATAATTTACGTAATCTACAGAAAATAAAATTATTCTCTTTGCGAGCTTTAAATACAACAGTGCTCAAATACACAGCAGGGGAAGTCAGCTTCCCGTGTGTGGTATTGCAGAAAGTCCCTGCCAGGATTTGATGTTCATTTCTGTTGGCCTGTGCAAGATAAGTTCACTTTTCTGTTGATAGTGTACAAAGACCACACGCACACACCCCCATCTGATGAAAATGACACTGACGTCTTGACACGTATCACAATTAACTTGTGGTTGATAGGTTAAATATATATAAGAGTTTCAAAGAATTAGGCTACTAAACACAAAATGGTAGCACATATATTAATAGCACACCGCATTCTGTATAACTATAATGATGAGTACATAGCGATCCTAAAAATGTGGTGAATTACTTAACATTTTGAAAAACTTAAAACCAAAACCTACTTGAACTTCTGAGATTTTTCTCAAACTCCTTCTGTTTCATGTTAAACTATATGGGATTGCATCTAATTAGAGAGTATCAGACTTAAGCTGTATATAATTGATAGTATTTGAAATAAACACTGCGCTTATGAAGTTGCTGAAGAACAGCTTTTTTCCTTGTCAAGGGACATCCTTTCTCTTACTAGAAAAGTAAAAATGTTAGAGAGTCAAAACAAGTACTTCAAAGCTTCTTACTGACCCACTACCCCCCAGCATCAACACATCACCCACATCTCATCTGCATGCTGTGTAATTATGGAACTGCGAGTGGTTGTTCTGACCTCAGTAGTTTTGAGTTGAAGCCTTGTAGTTTATTTTATGCTATGTTATGACTGTAACAGATTATGGTTGTCTCCTTTCACTTTTATGTGAACCAAATTTTCTGTCATGGTGCTACAAAAGTGTGACTTGGTACGTGTGAAATACTGTTAAAAAAATTGCTTTAAGCTGTAATTTTATTGCTGTACATGACAGAAGATTCAGATAATGGATGCATGTCGTCAGATTGCTGTATGTGTTTCAAAGTGATGGGAAAAACACATTTTAAAACCTTAAAACCAAACCAAAAACATACATGACCTCAGATGTTGCTAATGTGCCTATTGCACCCAGTGTGATTGCAAACCACTGTAGTTGCAGAATGATGCAAGCATGAGATGCACAGCAGTGAAGTATTTCTTGCATATGTGATGTGAACAAATGATGGATTATCCCATTAATCTCTACTCTAGATGTGTGAAAATCTTCGGATGTGAGGTCATGCTGTCTGACTTCAGACGGATATTCTGAGTAATAAGAACACAACACAACACCACACAAACAAACTGACTCAAGAATGCAAGGTGTGTAACCAAGTGGTTTGCTGGCTAGATTTTGTTCTATGTGCCTTTACATGCTGCTTGTTGCTTGACATGCGGCTTGTGGTTCAGTGCAACATATTTTTATTCCCACTGATAATTCAAATGTCAGTTTACTTTGCGGATGTATCACACACCGCTGAGTGAGGAGACTTTTATGAGACTGTTTGAGCAATCTGGATTTAAATCACATTTGCATGTCAAATGTTGTTCTCTCCCTTTCAAAGCTTCCCAAGCTAAAATAACCCACCATAAAACAGTGAGAAAGTGGGTAGGGGTACTTTTGATACTTCTTTTATCTTTGAGTGCGGTCTCATGACTCATATGGGTAATGATGTCTCATTCACAGACAGGAGTTTCCCTGTATAGTTGTATTCTCAATAATCAGCTGCTCAGTCAACTGTGTCACTTCTGTGGTTAGATTTGAGAGCAGATGGCCCTAACACTTGCAAGAAAGGAGACTGTTTTTTTTTTTTAATTGTTTATTTGTGCACGTAGACTAAACATGGGTGGCCATATACGATTGCTCTTAAGGATCTGGCTTGTTGTTTGGTATTATGGATCTGCAGGACAGATCACCTTGCTTTGTATGGCCTGTGGCCACGCTCTGTTAGTCATGGTTGTCCATGCCTGCTGTTCCCATGCAACCCAGCATGCAGAGCAACTCCATCAGCACATTGATATTTGCTTCTGGCCATTGACCCATGGATGGTGGATCAGCTTTACTAGTCATTGACACACTGAGGGGTATGTTTGGGTAAGTTATTGATAGCATAAACATCGGAAGAGTTGGGCTTCTCATAAAAGAAAAAATGATGTCGGTCATTCAAACAAAAAAGCATGCAACATTTCTTGTCAACAGAAATAATTAAAAAGTTCTTCAAAATTTCTATAGAACTGAAGTGTTTGGAAAATGAAGCTGGGTTTCTAGAAGTGTTTTTATGTGAGTAAATTATTGATTTATAGTGAGCCATTCTATATTTATTCAGTTAGATATGTAATAAGATCAATGTTATTATCTTAAAGAGAAACATCAGAGCTGTGTGTTACGAGTGTTACCATTTAGTGTCATTGTGCTTTTTCTGGAGATCAGTTGACAAAAGTTTAGACTTGGTAGCCATCTGAGTCACCTCCTCAATACATACGTAGTTATAATGCATCAAACAATGATGGGGTTCTCCTCAAAGAGAGAAAGAGAAAGTTAGTCAGCGCCTAAATGTGGGGGAGAGAGCTGACCTATGGTTCATGTTATAAAAATGCAGCATAATAACGATACTCTCTCTCTCTCTCTCTCTCTCTCTCTCTCTCTCTCTCTCACACTCACACTCACACTCACGCACACACTCACACACAC
>JAPZDV010000011.1:17228011-17261568 GCA_029814665.1 Acanthurus lineatus | reverse complement strand
CACACTTCTTTCAATCCCCCGCCCTCTCTCTCTGATCTCCTGATAATTTAAGTTTTTACAATATCTGGTTTTTGGAGGTGACCTCTTTAAAAAAACATGAAATATGACTCTGAGAACTCACCTCACATTGTTAATTCTATAAATTGTTTATTTATTACTAAAGCATTTATTCGTAACATATATCAGTGAAGTCAAGATGGAATAAAGATGAATGTGTTGCCTAGCATGTTGATTTGCTCCTGAACTTGCGCTTGGTGCTCCCAGATTTTTCAGTGTGGAGCACCACTGCTACTGGTGAAAAAAAGCCTTTTAGTTACAAAAAGCTTATAATTTGCTTATATGATCTAATTGTTTAGATGCCAAGTTCAGAATTAATGTCTACTAGGATTTCAAAAGTCATTGTGAAGTGAGTGGCTGAAGAACCACAGTATTTTGACGTATTAGTTTGCACTGATATTTTGATTGTCTACATGAAACTTATCATTGAGTCCAGTTACTTATTTGTTAAGTGAAATACAATAGATAGTAAGTGGACAGAGCACTTAGCATCCACTGTATCTCATTTAATTAATCTGTAAGTGCACTGAATGCTCTCGGTCTTCCTGTGGCTCGTTGTTGAACAGCATACTCAAACTGCACAGCTGTAAAACAGTAAAACCCACCAATAGACTTTTTCCCCCATTACTTCTCAAATCAGCCATTAACCACGGCTGCGTTCTGTACGAGGGCTTCCTGCCTCTCCTGCCATCCTTAGACTAAAGCTTGGCTTGCAAAACACACGCACATACAGACACGCACACACACAGATTCACAAATATACCGTGTGCTTTATCCCATTGTGCTGCTTAATAGTAACTAAGGACATTAAGAGGCAATTGAAAATTGAACACAACCAGCAGGAAGCCAACAACTACAATAAGGAGAATAAATAATTAACTAAGCGCTTAACTATTTCCTGTTGAATTTTCCTCACTTTCCTGTTCATTTTTCTACCTGCTGCTCATCTTGTGTGCCTCAGGCTTGCATTCCACACTTTTGCTCCACATCAGCTCATGCCTGTGGAGATATGACACTCTGCAGTTTTTGTTTTGCAGTATGGCAGACAGTATGTCTCTCATTATGTCCTTGTTTTTATGGACATATAGGGCATCATTGCTGGCAGAGTTGCTTTTAAACAATGCACTATCTATTTACATGTATCCCAAGGCAGTGTGTCTATTTTTTTCTATATTCTACTGGAGTGTGTCAGAAATTAATGTGTTCTTTGTAGAACAGAATTGTAAGGAATAAAAAACTAGTTATAACCAAGGCTTAAATAGCATCTCAGATATCCAGTGATTGCACATCCTCCAGAATAACTTTACTTTCATTTTGTGCCACCAACAAGCCAGAGCTTGCGCTTATCCGGTCAAATATTGTATCATCTGTAGGATCAACCTCTATGCACATCCAAGCATAAGAAAGGAAAGATTTTGGGAGAAAAGTTTAATATTCCATAGGTGTTACCTAACCAATGGCACAGATAAATATTGTGCATCCCATCTACCCCCAGCCTCACCATGAGTGTGGCTCTATGCTCTTAGTCTTGATTACATTTATTTGTAAAGCCTTTTAGAGCAGAGTGTGCCGTATATGAGATGAAATAAAGAAATGCAACCTGAAATAAATTATGGCTCTGAAAGTATCAAATTTAAATCCAGTATGAACATGCTCTCAAAGCTTTTGTGTTCCAGTCAGTCAGTAGAGAGTAAATGTAGTCCATTCATTCTCAACACTTCATTTCACCTAAATGTGCTGACCTGCTTTAAAATTATTCTGTCAGACATTATTTTAACCGTCTCCTCCACACACACTTTCAAATAAGTATTTTCCCCTTGCCTTTCCTTCCTTTTCAGCAGCTGGCACAGTGACCTTTCTCTCTGCTTTTTCAGTCTTTTGGCATGCTCAACAAGTCCATATATGCAGGGCTTGCACACTTCCATCGAGCAGTCATGGCTGAGGGGAGTTCAGCAGGAGGTGACAGCTGTGTGTGTAACCTTAAGCACAATCTCCCCTGCATCCCTCCACCCAGTTTTCATCCTATTCCTAGAGTGAGGGGCCAGTGAGGGGCCGACCAGCTGTCCTGTACAGATCAAACCTGTACTGAACAAGAACCAGATCAATCTGCCAGCCTGTCAGTTCTTCAGTCAGATCTGGACAAGCTCACATGTCACCTGTTGTCAATTGGGATCTCTATATCAAAAACTGGGATCCTGCAATTTTTCTACTGAATGTTTCACTCTCTGCCCTGAAATCCCAAATGTAGAAGTATAATTATCATTTCATGCACTTTGGCAGCTGAGCTAAAAAAAAACAGACAGGCAGGAAAATCCTTGCTTGTGTGTGTAATGAGTTGATATTTGTTTTTAGAGATGCTGATGCAGTGATATGGAAGGATTGTGAGCTTGTGTGTCTGTTGTGGCAAAGGAAACCCCCCCTGACTGATGGAAATTCCATGGATGAAGTTAGATGTAACTGGATTGCCGGTATCTTTATATAATTTAACAACAGAATTGTGGAAGTCTACAAGGGCCCAAATTTCACCCTGCAAATAAGAAAATATATTACAACAGTGGAGTACACATAAGAAATGAATTTAAGGTGTATTTCATACATTTACAGGGTGTTTTTGACAAAAGCATCCATAAATTTACATGCCTTGTGTGTATGTTGGTGTGTATCTGTGTGTGTTTGTATTTACTTATTGTGTGATTACACTTTGAGACAATCTCACAACTAGAAGGCTCCCAAGGGCCAAAACCACAATGTGGTTGTTTTAAATGTCCCAGAGGAATTTCATAGCAGTACGTTTCAAGGGATTTAAGTGCCTCCAAAATATATTTACTATTTATCTTTGAATATCTAATTTTAGTTGTGATCCATCTTCTTTTTTTCCATCCTTCACAGCATCTTGTTAAAAAAAAAATCAGCAAAATTAGAAAAAATAACATTAATGACCTGTTTACCACTATGTTATGTGGAAGCTTAATTAATGAAATGGGAACTCATCATCACACTGTGTTCTCCAAAGATGCAGTGAAACAGTGGGGTTTGGGAGGATCTCTACAGGACTGTTGTAGTTTACAATGGAGGAGATAAGTGTCACCCTTTATGGCAGTGTAACCACACTTTACTGTTAATCAGGCTGCCTCTGCTGCTGTATTACACTGTTACATAAAGGGAGTATGGGAAAAAATTGGGAGCTAAAAGCAGGAATCCACAAGTTAAAAGTCTTTTAAATGATCTGGTCCATTCTTCGAACATTTAAGTGACAAATTCCAACTAATCTCTGTCCACTTTATTTCTCAAGGCGGTTTTAACACAGTAAAAAAATCCGAATATTAGCTGTAGAGAGTGCTTGAGATTTCATAGGTGTACAAGACTACAGAGACTATTAGGCTTATGAGCATAAAGGCATGCTGAGGCAGGTCCAGCGGAAAAAAATGTTTTCAATGTGCGGTTTCCTGCAGTCTTGCAAGAAATCCATGACTAGTTAGATTCAGTGTAAGAGACGTTACAGCCAATGACATCACCAGCTGGGGGAGAGCGGGAGGGATGGCTGGCCAGTCTCTGGTGGAGGAGTGGAGGGCGGACGTTAAGAGGCATACATGACTATAACAGAGCACTTCACTGTAGTCACTGTAGACTTTCTCTCCTCTCTTACCCTGTTCATTTCTTTCTCTTGATGATGTCATTTTCATGCTTAGCCAGATTTCCAACGAACTTTAGACGGGTGGGGGTGGCTCTCTGTTCTCAGAACTGTAGAGAGAGAAAGGGAAGGAGGGAGGGAAGAAGGGGAATTGAATAGGAAGCAGAGGAGACAAGGAACCAGCCCCTTGTGCATGATAAACAGCTGTGCCACGGGGACTGCAACGGTGTCTGCGGGACCTGTTGTATTGATTATGGTGGTGACTCAATGTGCTGATGTCACAGCATCTCAACTCTGAGTCTTTGGGTGCAGCTGTAAACTCACAAATAGTCCTTCTGGGCCTGTTCAAGCTGGGGTTGAACGAGAATGTCTGGCTTATCATAATGTTAACCACAGGCACGTGTGCAGGGAAAATAAAAGGGAAAGTCAGACAGATAGGACAATATGAAAAACTGAATGCATATGGAAACTGCTGTCCAATTAAAAAGCATAGGGTCAACTCTACACACTGCCATAAAGTTAAAACCTGGCCAGGATAGCACGATGGCTCGAGGCAAAAACTGGCTAACACAGATATGTATAACCTCGGGGTACAAAAGAATATCCTCTCAGACTGTAAGCCCCAGCTCTGCTATTCAGACTTCATTTAGGCGCACTGAAGCAGCACAGCATCCCCTGTGGCTCAGCTACAGTATTGATCCAGACAGCTGTTGAGATGAGCAGGTTGTCGCAGGGTCTTCACTGTGTCGAGTCACTAGTCTGACTCTGATAAACTCACTCACTCCCTCCTCAATCCTGCCTGGCTGTCTAGCTGAAGTTTTATCTCTGTGTTTCATCAATGGTGAGATTGAGGAGGCGGAACACACACAATACACAACAACCGCATTAAGAGGCTGGTTTCTCTCTCTGCATAGTGGTTTGCTGTGTGAGTGATTTGACCTGTTTGGATATCAGAAACTAGGTCAAATGCAGATTAAAGGTAACACAACAGTCATGAGATGCATGTCCAGCAACGAAGTTTATTAAATAAGCCATGCACAGTAAATTACCTGCAAAACAGCCAGTGTTGACTCTTTTTTTTTTGCATGACACTGATGTGTTTTAAAAAAAAAAAAAAAAAGCTACATAACTCAAGAGCCTGAGGGGTCATTAATGCTTCATCAAGCGTTTGTATCGGCAGGAAACTCCACTGGAAGCGTTCTCATCAACATTTTTAATGAGGCACAGTCGTCCTTGGCTACATCAGCAAACTTTGGCTTTTGCTCGGCGCAAGGGATGATGAGGATTAGGGATAGAGAGAGAGAACAGTAGGTTGGATATGTGCATGGCACGTGGATCAATGGTGCAGATGAAAAGCCCTGCCTGGCTGGACGCAGAGTTTTGTGGTGCGTTCCTGCTGGTGATTGCTATTCAGCATTCAATGCTTTTAAGCTGATGATTGTGAAATGTCAGATCCTACTGTCATCTAGCTGAGGGGAGATTACACCAGATAGAGGTGTAATTTTTGTCACTGATAGTACCCACACTTCCTGAAGACTCACTAACTGTTGTTACTATTCATCTCCTAATTCAGTTTGGTGTGGAGATACAGAGAGGGGAAGCAGAAAGGTGAAGGGAGATGGTGGTGAATGAGCTGTCAGTTTGTTCTGAGATTAACAGAGGAGGGGACTCTCCTGTCCCTATATACAATCAGCAGTGTCTACACTGAACAAGTGGAATTCTGCTAAATGACTCTGTTGTTATGAAGCCTCTCTCAATTATGAACCATAAAGCAATTTTCATCTCAGTACTAACCAGAGTGTTTTATCATAACCACACTCTTCTGCTCTGTCCTTGTCTCTCTTTGTGTGTACTCACATATCTGTGCACATAATGGACTGCTGGAAGAGGCTCTGTCCTGCAGATTTATAGTTGGGAATAAAAAGAGCATAAAAAGAGCAGATGAAATGCGGATGTTACAAATAAAATAAATATAGAAATAAATCTCTAATGTTCTCCTTTCTGTAAAAATACCAGTGTTTTTCTTCTTGCTGGTGTAGGGCTTTTCACTTGAGCATCATTTCACATAAGAGGCATAGTATGGTAATGGAGTGCTTGTGCCATCTGTTTTTATCTAATATCTCCCCCTTTTTCGACTGACCACTCAACTTTCTCGGTTTTTCCCTCTGTCCACAGACTCGCAACGGTCCCATCTGTCCTCTTTCACCATGAAACTAATGGACAAGTTCCACTCTCCCAAGATTAAGAGGACTCCATCCAAGAAAGGCAAGCAACTGCAACCCGAGCCAGCAGCCAAGAGTACTGAGAAACCTGCGAACAAGGTGTGTGAGCAGTTATGTGCCAGAAAATATATAAACGCATGTGTGTATTGTGAGAATTGAACCTCTTTCCCACCTATTCCGTCGATTTGTTTGTCTATTTGTGAGACAATTGTTTTCCTGTCTAATGTTTTGTGCTCCCAATACTCCATTGTGTCTGTGTGTGTGTGTGCGAGTTTCCCTGTTGGTTCCCACAGCTTCCCAGTCGCTGTGGCGGCTGGCTGCATCACAACAGGTGTCAAAACCTATAAAGACATGAATGGAAATGGGCCGCTTCCTGAATGAACTCCTCTGCTCCCTCTTAAGGCTTTTGGTGTAATGAGTATATTCCCCAGCAGCCCTGCTGTGAGAGACGAGGGAAGCTGAAAGAGCCCGTTGCTGTAGTACCAAGATGGCTCGAAGCCACATCACTTGATAGATGGTGCTTTGAACTGTGAGCAAACCATGGGAATAATAGGACCACAGTTGAAAGCCCGGACTGTTGTGATAGTCCAAATACTAAATGGGTTGTTTTGTTATAAATATTTCACTGCGTGCTCAGTTTATGGTGTTAAAAAGCCTGTAAAATGTTCGTCATCATGAAAAATTCAGGCAGTTTTGCAGCACAATTCTAAGGCACTGTTCCTTGTGTTATTCATTTATATTTTTTGTAGAAGGTTAGTCGGCTGGAGGAGCAGGAGAAGGAGGTGGTCAGTGCCCTGCGCTACTTTAAGACAATCGTGGACAAAATGGTCGTGGAGAAGAAAGTGCTGGAGATGCTTCCAGGCTCGGCCAGCAAGGTGCTGGAAGCCATCCTGCCTCTGGTTCAGGTAGAGGCCAGAATACAGCACAGGTGGGTGACATGGCTTTATAAAACACTAGATAGAAAGTTTAGGTTCATACTTGCAAGCTTTTCATTCCAACTTGCTTTAATAATTCACAGCACAAAGTAGAAACATATATATATCTTTTTTTAGGGCACCTAAAACATTCTAAGCCCCTTTTTGTCCACAATTTTACTCAAACTGCATCTGTCAAACTTTTATTTTCAGTTAAACTAAACTTGTTCTGTTTGATTATTGTCTGTTGTTTGTTCTTTTCCTGCTGTGAATGTAATTATTCACCATTATTATTCATTCTCACCATTCTTGCCTCTTGACGTAACTTATTATGAAGCTGGTATGCAAGGACGTGTTAGAGCTAGCATGATGTAGACTGCTTCTTGCTGAGCAGCTTGTGAAGATTGATGATATGTTGTGAGAGACGACATCACTCACCTGGAGGCTCCCTGCGCTCGATGCCTGAAGCCTTTAAAATTACATTCACATGTTGCTCACCGTTGATATGGCACATAATCTTAGATGTTAACTCGGCCAAAGACAAATTAATTTAACCTTTTTAGGATAAATTAACCAATAAAATTAGTCTGTTTGCTTTACTTTCCCCCCGGGTAAAGTAAACCCTTTCTGTGAGAGTAACTGAGCTGCAATTGTGTTTGGAGTATCAAGACATGTTAGAACTTCTCTGTCTCTCTTTGTCTCTGTGCCTTTCCCCCCATCCGTCAGTACAGATGAAGGTATGGAGGTCAGAGGTGACAGATTTTGTATCTCACAGCTCTGTGTTTAGAGGCCATTGATGGATTGCTGCTGTGATATTGAAAAGCAGCCATCTCTGGGGATTTGACCCTTAGCAAAGTAGAGTCAAAGCCCAATAGATCACAGTAGAGTGTGCTTTTTTTGGCAAATAAGTTACTGTACATCAAGTTACTATTGTGTGACAATAGAGGAAGAATTTAAAATGCAGGGTTAATGATGCTTAGATAAGTTATTTTCTCTTCTGCTGAACATGCGCAGTGTACTACAGTTTTAGACTTTTGTAGTGATTTTAATCTGTATTGGCAAAAAAACTATGTCAGCAGTGGGTGTAACCTCTGCTGGCTGTCTTGATACACACTATTAAGTTGATTAAAATACTTATTTGCCAAAAAGGTTAGCGTATCAGTCTTACATCTGCAAAAACTCTACTCATACTGACTGGTCATTTAAAGCCACAGACTTAATTAAAATTACGCTTTTGGTACTTAGTTCCAGTAGAACCTACAGCTTGTGTAGTCTTTTTGGGTCAAACCTCTCCACCCTTCCAACTATGCCACCATCCCTCAAATCCTTATGCTAACCCAGGTCGTCCCCCGCTCACGACAGGGCTAAGCTGTGCAGACACACAGTGGATGGATATTCCAGCACTGTGAATCAGCTGCAGCATGTTGGTACAGGCCTCTGCCACACCTTAGTGTTAGCTCTGAAAGCACCATTTACTACAAGCAGGAACAGCTCCCCACTTCCGTGTATGGTTACACATTCTTCTGTCTGTACAAGCTAGCTTATTCCAATCATCAGGCTTGTAGTCAGGCATACTTGCACTTCCATAATAAATGCCCTCCTGAATATTTAGTCTGATATAGATGGTAGATAGATAAGAGTGAATCATGTGTTCTTGATTTTTGTGATTTTTGTCACCTCCTGTCTAACATGTGCTTGCACCACTGCTTTTTTTTCACACCTCTCTTTTTGTCATCTTAAATCATTTTCCTCTCTGCACCTCTGGTTTCTGTATCATCTCCTTTAAATCTCTTCCATATGGTACTTTTCTTTATCTCTTTCCTGAATTCCTCTCGCTTCTCTATCTTACGTTCTGATCTTACCCTCGCCCCAACCATATACTCACTCCATTTCAACAGTTCGGCGCTCTCTTCCTGCCATAACCGTGTGTATCAGAGCCTGGCCAACCTTATCCGTTGGGCGGATAAGGTGATGCTGGATGGTATCGATCTGGAGGACAAGGAAAATGTGGCATCTGTCACCAGTGTCATCAAAGCAGTGCTGGATGGAGTAAAGGTAGGCCCTCTGGTGATCGAGGAAGTGTAATAGATAGTGTTTTCTCCATCCTCGCATGGTGCCATAAAAACTGGCTGTTGTTTCTATACAAACAGGAATTGGTGAAGCTGACCATAGAGAAACAGGAGCAGCCTTCACCCACCACCCCTAACAAACCAGCACCTCCTGCTGCCACCACAGCGGAGAGGTGAGTACATAGTGTGCTTAGCAGAATACAAACACGCTCATTCAGACACTCAAAGAAGTTCATTCACTCAGACAGCTTTTATCTGTGTAGCAGCGTGACATCAGAGATGCCATTGATAGATCGGGAGCAGGAGGTCTCGAGTAAGACTCCAGCAGCTACTCCTGCAGAGGCTGCCTCCGACATACCAGATGAGGACGTGGCCCCTCCTAAACCCCCACTTCCTGAAGCCAAAATGGCAGAGCTCAGGTGAGGACGACTCTCACTGTAACTGCGGCTGTGATATTCTTTGTCCTCTTTATATAAAACGGTTCTTGTTTTCTTGTTTTTGCTGAAAATTGATCCAGTTCTAAAGTTCACAAGTTAAGGTTTGATGAAAGTGAAAGTTATTAATGATTTAACAATTCTGGAGGAATTTTTCAGCTGACAGCTCTCACTGAGCTTCCTCTTTGGCTAAACTATACTTCATGAGGATCTATTAGATTCTTTGTGTGTTTAAAGTTTCTTTCTTTTTCCTTTTTTTTATCAATCCAAAGAGAAACAAAAGCAAAAGCAAAGAGAAGTTTTGGGCATGAAAAGGACCGCAGGCATGTGGTGACCTATTGCATTGTAGTCACAAAGCAGAAGTGCCTGTTCTGTATTTAGATTCAACTTATTTTTAAACTTCTGTGCAACATGTTTCACAAATATCAATTGAGGAATAAAGAAGGCTTTTAGGATGTGGACATGTAAGGGGGATTTTTGCGTAATTTCACTGATTTACTCATGCTGATTTAGTCCTGTTTGAGTTACATTTTGAGCCTTTTTTCTGATGTACTGTCTTCCTGTTTACCTGTCAAGCTGCAGAACCAATTATCCAAATGCTCACAAGTCAAATCCTCACAATCCTTCATCACTTTCTCACTTTGGGCTTTAAACATAGTGCACTTTGGTTTGTTTGTTGCTCTCTCTCTTCCTGCCTCACTCTTTCTGCTGTCTCTCTCAATTTCTTTCATCTTTGGTTTTCTGGGAACAGAGCACAGTTGAGTGCTGACGCTGGCCAAAGGAGACCCTCTCAGAAGGAGAAGTATGTTAGCCCAAAGAATCATCTGTCTCCATTGTAACATCCCATCCTTGACCCTCATAAAGCTTCTGGATTGGATGAAAGTGTCTTTGACTTGCATGGTTGCATTATCCCAGTTTTTTTATCATCCTGGGCATTCTCCTGAAGAATTTGTCATCCAATCAGAAGACCGTCCAGTGCATGAAAGTGTGTGACTGACCCATGCAGTGTCCTCCATGTAATGGTGCCTTATGTTCCGTTATTTTTCCCCATTTTAAACCGGCATTAACTCACTGAGAAATTAGGATTGACAAGCAGGACAGCTTCATGTCGTAGCTGAGAGGAGCTAACATTAAACACCCTCACTTTCATCTCACTATTAATCAGGAGGGATGATAACATGGGTGTTAATGTATCCATACATGGATTTGCGTGTGCATACATGTCTGAGAAAGTTGATTTTTTTTTTTTTGGCTTGCTCGCTTTATTGTTTGAATTGACTTTGCCGCTTGGACAGAAGCCACTGACATTTCTGTCCATTTATTCCTGTTTTTGATTGTCTGTTTTTAGCCCTCCACCGGCTCTTCCGCCAAAGAAGCGTCAGTCAGCTCCTTCACCTACACGGGTTGCAGTGGTTGCCCCAATGAGCCGCGGCTCCAGCCTGCCCTGCAGTGTGCACAGACAGGTGAGGATATCGGATACCTTCATTCTCAATTTAAGGATATATACAAACTGTACTGAAAATTAATGACCCCTTAAGACAAAAGACTGCTAAAAATGATCTTTCTCTGTCTGTGCAGCAGCAGGACTATGAGCAGGAGTTCCTTCAGAGGCGTTTCTCTGGGGGGAGCCAGTCGTACGGGGGTGACTCTCCACGCCTCTCTCCATGCAGCAGCATGGGGAAACTAAGCAAGTCTGACGAGCAGCTCTCCTCTATGGAGCAGGACAGCGGTCAGTGTTCTCGTAACACCAGCTGTGAGACGCTCGGTAAGACTACAAAGACAATTTTAACATTTTTTTTATCATACCTGAATCTAGCTTCAAATCCTCCTATCTAATCTGAATGTTTCTGAATTTAATTAGGTGTAGATTTGATTTTTTTTTCATTAATTCAAATTATGTTCAAAGATTGTGTTCATGTCTGCAATCAGCTTTTTTGACTGCAAAGCCAGATGTGCTGCAGCTTTATTATTAGCCTAATTAATAGTCACAATTTATCTCACATATTGGAATAAATTATGTAACTTGCAACTCGTACAAATACCAGAGATCAAATGCATAGCCATTAAAGTTAGAATATTGGTTTGGTATGCATTCAAGTGAAACTTATGTAATACGATTAGCTGATCATTCCTTTGGAAGGGTGTCATCACTCTGCTGAACTTGATCCATCTGTGGTCATAGAGCGGCATTACAGAGCGATGTTTCTTTTCACTCACAAACCACACACACAGACACCTGAAAGGAGTAAATTGACCAGACAACACCAGAAAGTTTCTGTGTAGCAGAGCCATAATGGGATTAGCATTAGTTCGCTCCAGCTGATTCTGGTGTAATTGTCAACACAGTATTTGCTACGGGTTTTGAGTGAGAGGCCTTCTTATGTTACCTTAATGTGTTCTGCACTGATCTTGGCTAATAAAAGTCAGGGAGGTTTGACTGTGGATTTATTAGCATTAGAGCTGATCAATTCAGAATATTGAATCGCGCAGGGAACCAGATCATGAATAGAATCAACTACAGGAAAGCAAACCTTGTTAAACTTTTGGTAATATGTGCTGTGTCATGGTCCAGACATAAGCGTGATGAATCAAAATGTAATGTCAATGTTTACCTTTTTTTTTAGATAACACAGAGAACTACGACCCAGATTATGACTTCCTCCACCAGGACTTGTCAGCTGGTGATAACTTGCCACCAATACCAGTGGGTGGGTGCCTGAGCCCCCTTCCTGAGTCTCACAGCGAGTCCTCTTCCCCAGTTCCTGGACAGCATCCCTCACATCCCCGCTTCAGTGCTCCTCCACAGCAGCCGCCAGAATACTGGACCCCGCAGCCCAATCAGACCAACCCCTTACAGTCCTCCCGCATCAGCGCGCCCCCCGCCCTGCCTCAGAAGAAGCGACGCAGCACCCAGACATCACCCTTCCCTGACGCAGGCTCAAGGGTGCTGTATGAGCGCTACCCCTCCCAGTATGACAATTTGTCAGAAGAGGAACGGCACCCAACGCCGCCATTTCCCCTTATCACACCCATCTCACCCATGCCCCAGACAAACGGGGGAGTGTTCGTCGCCCAGTACATCGCCAGCCAGAATGCAGACGTCCCTGCCAGCCCACCGCCACTGCCAGAAAAGAAAAGCAGACACAGTAAGTGAGGGGAAATGATGGGATGGGGGTCTTAATGAAGGAGCAATAAGGGCAAAGAAGAAAAAAGACCTTTAAGTAAGATAAATGAGTAGAGGGCAGAGAGGAAGGGAAGAGAGAAAGAAGGCCAATGTAGAGAGAAATAAAATAAAGGATGGGGTTGATTTCATATGGAAAAACTGGATTTTTGTTGCACTTCGTCATCGGTTCATTAAAAAATAGTTTATGTCAAGGAAATATTCCACTGTGGATAGAAGCAGGAAGTGAATACCAGGATGTGCTACAATGGGTTTGGCTTCAGGGGCACAGAGGGCAACATTTGGTCATTTCCTGACACGCCTGCTACGTCACTTCCTCTCATGCTACTGTATTATGTCATTCCATACAGTCGCGCCTTCCTGTTGGTCGCAACACTTATCAGTGTATGACTACATGCATCTGTAATTTCATGTGGACAACTGTCCTGAGTCCCACATTTGGTTCTGTTCACTTGTCATGGTTTTCTTAAATACTATTCAGCCTGTGAAAAAAAGTTGCATAATACCTTCTGTGGTTTTAAAGATGTTTTGTCGATTCTGAGAAAATATGTCATGCTGATGTCATTAGGGTGATCTCATGTTTGGCTTTGAGGAATTCTTTGCAAAAGCTTGCTTCTGACACTGGGTGTGTGAAGTTTGAGAGACATGTTTGTTGGACAGGGAGGGTCAAATGGAATAGTTTTTGAGTTACATTGTGATCTAGGGTTTTTTTTTTTTTTACAATAATCAAAAAGTCAAGATGCCTCAACCTTTCAACTTTAGCAAGCTTATTTCTCTTAGTATGTATAGCTTCTCCAACAAAAAACAAGTTTATTGTTTAAGCCTTAATAAGTAATATTTAACCCCTTTGAAGCAGCTTAAGCTAATCACAAACTGTCCCATGAAATTTAAATTCTAATCCTTAAAAAAACAAAAAAAAAACAATAACTGTTCAATGATCTAATTCATCTCCCTTTTCTAGTCCTCCAATACATGCAGTTTGTGGAAGACTACTCCGAGCCGCAGCCCTCTGTATTCTACCAGATGCCACAGAGCGAGAGCATCTACGAGCAGCGCAACAAGCGCTTCCAGGAGGTTTACGGCTTCAACGACTCCTTCAGCAGCACGGACTCGGTCCATGAGCCGCTGCAGCCGCCAGCACTGCCCCCGAAACAAAGGCAACTGGTAAGAAAACTTTCTGTGTGCCCTTTTTAAGAAATAAAGCCTTGTTACCACACCGTATGTTATTAACTTCAAGGGTAAAATTAGATAAGTGTTTTTTTCCAGAAATACTTGTGGTAGCTTTTTTGGACTGTGTAAATAAAGCTGTGTTTATATTCGATCATTTTCTTCAAATATAGAACAAACCTTTGATGCTGTGCTGCCCCCATTGATTTTACTATTGATTTATGAGATTGTGAGACCTGACAGAGAGTTGTGAGGACAGGGTTACTGGCACATGTGAACAAAACAACCCTCTGCAGTCGAGCTTAGTGTTCGTCCCAGATGTCTTCATGTTGCATGGCGGCTGAGAGGGAAAGAGTGGGAAAGAAAGCAGGTTGCATTCTGGGGCTGAAGTACATTCCAGTGGTAATCCTCATCAATTTTCTCTTTAGCTGCCTCTTATCTTGTTATCTCTCTCACCTTTCTTCAGCCCCTCTTTCTCACTCTCTCTATCTCCCCTCCTCGCTGTTTTTTGTAACCAAAGCAAACGTGTGTGTGCACGCAGAGGTGTTTGGTTGTTTGTAAGAGATAAGGCCAGCCTTTATCATCCCCTCATCAGATCCAGTCCACTTATCTTAATCTGGGTCAGCGTCTGAGTTAATTAAGACAACTGACTGACAGAGTTAGTGAGGAGAGAGAGGGAGAGGGGCGATATGGCAGGTCATAGCAGGGGAGGGCACAGTATGAGGAGTCAGTTTGAAACTTATAATGGCCATATGCAATATTGTTCTCGTGACAACATGGGTGATGAACCATGTCTCATCTAACGACAGCTTTTCTGACGCTGTTACTGGACCTTGATGCAACACAATCAGATAATTTCCTCTTTTTGTATGACGTTTTTCTCATTAACCAGTCTTATGTGTAGTGGAGTGTGCAGAAGTATTCATATGCAAACCAATGTTTTAAGGATGTATCTAAACCCATATATGGGTTATTGGGGAAGTGGTAACGAAATACAATTGTATCAATGAACCAGAAACAGTTTAGCAGCATGCAAACTGAATCAGAATCTGAAATTGTGTTTTTTTATTTGTCATTTTTAAATCAAGTATTTAAAACAAAGCCTGATAAAGCAAATAAGCTGAGTTCTTGAATGTTAAATTGTTTAAACACTTTACTAAAGAGGTTACTTACATGTTCATGAATATTTTTAATGTTATATGGACGGATATGTGTGTTGTAAAGCCAAGTTTAAGGAGGCTTTGACTTAACATGTGTGATCCCTTTATAAAGGAACATTCTGTTACATTTCAGTCTGATCAATAGGTTGATGCTGACCTCAGGGAAAACAGGAAACATTAAAAAAAACTTGCAAAGAACAATGTATATCAGGGATGTACAAGCATGACATGATTCGAAACATGAATCATTACAAATGCTTGCCTGTGAGTCACAGAAAGTATCCCACTGCATGGGTATGTAGACCAAATGAGTAGGCAACAACATACAGTCACAATGGCCACATTTAAAGGAAATGAGCCAGGTTAAAAATTACCAGAGTTCCTTTAGTGTTCATCCCTGAAGAGCTACAAAACCAGTAAAGCATTGCATGCTTAGTGGATGGTCCATCCTTTGCCAGATTGTCACACACAAGACGTGGTGTTTTCACAGAGAAACACACTTCCATATTTTCCCTTGCTAATGCCCTCCTTCACTTTTTTGAAGGTAACAAATTGATCTGTGTCTCGCCTGCAGCTTTGAAGTAATGAGGACAGTACATTTGTGGACAGTAAACAGAGCGCACTTATCTCCAGGGTATAGCTGGGTGTACAGTATCACAGTCCAGTAAAAATAAAATAGACTGCGGCTGAGTGACGGTCTGCCCAGGCCACCTCTTTGTCCATTGTCCTCTCTCTGCCACCACAACTGTGTATTTGGAGCCATGTGCCCAGCTTTTATTTTTATCGTTCTTTTGTCCGAGCGTACAGTCGAACTGCACTCATCTCCGCTCCCACTGCAAGGCCTAATCTGGCCTCATGTTTTGGACTTGATGAGCTCGTGGCCCAGTGCAATAAGCCTGTTTGCCTCCTCTATAAACCCATGTTCCAGGCTTACACGCTTTGGCGACTTAACATGGCTTTGCAAAAAAAAAAAAAAGGAAAAAAAAAAGAAAAAAGTCATTTCATCTGCTGTGTGGATAAGGAAATGAGTGAAAAAAAAAAAAACAGAAGCGGATAATATTGGCCTAATATTGTAGTTGGCCTGGTTTCTATAAAGCCTTAAAGCTGAGGATATTAAAAGAGAGTTTATTTGACCGTCACTGTGGACATTAATGTGTAACCTTTACAAGTCATACTACCCTCTGTTAATTAGGGCTTTATAAGGAGGACTCACATTCAGTAACACTAAAACAGTAGAAGGCTGTTCAGTATTTATATCCCGATCCTGCAAACTAAACAACCAGAATCCACTTTCACCACCCGCACCTTCACTACTCTGCTGCTAATCTTTGATTAAATCTGCTCTAATTCATTCTTGCTTACTACTGTAATCAACTGTCCCCTTTTTTCTTATTTTTTCTCTTTCTTAACACTGTTTTCCCCTCTTTGCCTTCTCTTAACCCTCATTACTTTCACTCCCTTTCTATTCTCTCTTCTCTCTTCCTCTTTGTTTCCTTCTCAGGCCTCCCACTCTTCCTCACCCTCTTCCTCCTCCTCCTCTTCTCTCTCGTGCCACCTCCAGCCGTCTGTAGCGGCCATGGAGGAGGCGGGCTCTGGGCTGGGCCTCAGCATGTCCGTTTCTAACTCCTACCTGATTGGCCAAGCATCCTTGACCACACCCACGGTGAGTGCCCCCCCCCCCACTCCCTGCTTAACTCCCATCCCCACACCTCCATTCCTCCACATCGGTGTGGGTGCTGTGTGGTCCTGGACTGGTCCAGGGGCGGCTTGACCTGTGTGTGCTCCTTATGTGATGCAGTCTGTTTATCTGCCCCCGACCCTGGGTTGGTTTTTGATGGAGCCATCCCTCAGGGGTCGATGCTTTGGTTGCTGTGTGGTCCTTGATTTTGTTCATCCATCCATCCATCCATCCATATGTGCATTTGTTTTGACATTGTGAATTTGTTGCCTTGTGCGTGTGTGTTTTGTTGTTTTCTCTAGCTGAAGCATTAGATATGGTGCCACAGTGTGTGCTTTGCGTGTGTGCAGTTCTTTGTTGTGGTTCTCTGCAGCTGTGTTTGTGTGTTGTGCTGATGCATTCCTATACACGACAGGTTCACCATTTCACTTATTTTAGTTTGCCTCAGTTACAGTGAGTGAGCTTTGTGACAAGAAATAGGCCTTTGGGATTATAAATAATTATATAAAAAAACACTTTTAACACCTAACTGGAACATTTCAGCTATTGATTGGTTCTTGTTAATGAATTAGCTTTGTGGTTAAACCATCCTATATTCCTCATACTAAGGGCCCGACCTTATCGCAAACTTGGCAGTGTGTTACAGTGTTTTGTCAGTAGTTTGGGAAAGGTTGACCCATGATGACCTCATGGTGTGCGAGGCACCCTGAGACACAGTGCGGATCTCCCTCAGGATATCTCCAGTGGAATGCAGCACCAGATGGACCTGATGGAAAACACATTCCTTCTGTTTCTGCTCCTCTTCCTTCCTCTCCTCACTTCTCCTCGTCTTTTTCATCCTCCAGCGTCGGTCCCTCGTCCACTCACTTTCTTTTCCCCATCTTCCTGGCCTCCCATTCACCCTTTGCCACGCTGTGACCACATCAAACCCCCCCCTCCACAAAGCACACACACCTCCACACCTCCCATTTGTCTATTGCTGTGGAATGTTTGCATTCCTCAACTCATTGGGGCATGATGTTTTTGGGGAAAGGCATGCCAGGAAAGCTGCTTTGCATATGTTGAGTGGAAAGATAAAATTATTCAATAGTTCTTATAAGTGTGATGGTGTCTGTCCCTCTGTGTGTGTGTTGCTGTTGTAAGCACAGACAAGAACTTTTCCAACTTAATCGAAATTGTTAAAACCACTGCTAAAAGGATAAGTTGAATTAATTTCAACCTGATCCTGCTTGTTTGTGCATTAACAAGTGCATGGATTTGTATGTCATGTGTCAGCCGAGTGCTTGCAGTGTTTATCAGTTATCTGTGTATGCGCCATACTATGCTGGTGAGCTGAAACATGGCTGATATGTGCAACGTGTCAAAACAAGTTACCGCTACCTCCCCTACAGACAGACATCTCCAAAGCTGGCCACCCACACACACACACACACTCTTGTGCACATTGTTACGACATCTCAAGTCAAAACACATACACATACTTAGAGTTTAAGCTAGTTTATTTACATGTGTCTCAGCTTAACTCTCGTCATCGTCCATTTGATCTCACTGGAGATGCCACTGGTTCCAGTTTTGTTTTTAATGGGTGGGTGTGTGCGTGTGTGCAATGCATTTCATGTTCAGGCACATCGCTCTCATGTCCAGGCTTAATGGAGGTGTTGGAGAATGAGGTGAACTCTTTTTTTCCCCTCTTCCTTTTCCTGTTGTTCAGCTTCTTATCCTCTCTGCTCTGTCTTTATATCTATGATCCTGTGGTTCTATCCTTTATTTTATTCTTTTTTTTCTTTCCTGCTTTCATTCTTTCCAACAATTGCAGAGCTTGGACCAGGTTGCCTTGACCAATGCCACCATTCTGGATGGCAGCGGGGGTGGGCCCAACGGTTCCCTGGCCGGCTCAATGGGCTCTGTGGCTGTCTGTCTTCCTTCTGAGTCTTCTCTCACTGACTCTCTCCACACCTCAGCGGTGAGCTTACAAACAGTAGACGTTTGAAGCACGAGCGGGATACTTACATGAATCAACTCTCTGCGACAAATAAGATATGACATTGAGCCTGTTCTCCCGACAGATTGGTGTCAGATTACAACAGTTCGGTCTTCAGTATTGTTGCTCAGATGATAAAATAGTGACTCATTCACTTGGTGGCATCTTGTTGTCATTATCGCTTCCCACAAACTGTCTGCTGTCTGGTTATTGGTCTTAAAAGAATCCCAGTAGAGCATGTTGCACTGCATGTTCTTTCTGCCAGTAAATACTATTACCTTTATAAATGATGCACTCCAGTGCCACCTGGTGGTCATGACTATACAGAACAGTAAAAACACTCTATTTACTGTGCAGTAATAAACCTCGGCGAGCTGCCATCTCTCCTCTTTAGCCACATATTCCCACCTGACGTCTGTCCGCTCTGTGCCCCTCTCCGCTCCCTTACGCCTGGGTTTGTGTCCCTCCTCTCTTTCTGTAGAGCGAGAGCGCGAATGACGAGGGCGGGGAGGGGGAGTACGTCAACTTGTACTCATCCAGCCAGGCCAATGGGGAGCTGCCTCTCTCCCTCAGAGTAAGTAGCTGACCGCCACAGGTGAAAGGTCAATTCCATTTACACATCCCATCACTCCAAGATATGAATCAATCAGAAAAAGCAGCGAGGGATTTGAAGCAAGTCGGCCGGTTTGACTGGCACATATCACTCGTGCTACTCATCTGTTGCACTGAGCGGCTCTTATCGATTCATCTCTTGAACTGATGGTGATGAAATGGAATGTGAAAGCAGCCAAACCTGACTGAGCATGACTTCAGGTTCACGGGTTTGCCTGCGAGGGACTCATGTGCTGTGGTTGATGTCTGTGGAGAAAGATGTCCGTCTGTATGTTGTTCTGACTGCCTGGCTCGGTGATTGCTGTCTCTCTGGCTGCGCTTTGACTATAACAAGCATTTAACCTTGTTCCAATCTAACACCTGACACGTGGCTGCTCCAAAAGGGATTCTCGATGGTTCAGTGGTTTTCAATTTTCCAATAACACTCCCCATAACAGCTTATGTGCACTTGTGCATGTGCAATGTGTGTTTGTGTGGTTGTGTTTGTATTCATTTTGGCCAGCGTTTGAGTTTGTGGGTGTATTTTAGGTATGTTTGGGTTATGGTGTGTGTAACTGTAGCTGAGAGTGAGAGCAGAAAAGACAACGTATGGATGCCTCATTGTATTAGTAGTTGTGCATTTGGTGCAGTTATTGTGTGAATGAGTTCAACCCTCTGATCTCTTTCTTTTTCGGGTCTCATCTGTCTGATTACTGAGGAAAAGCTGGATTTTTCAAACACCTTCAAACCTAATCAAAGTCCATACTTACAGGGATCAACCTTTCAAACATAGTGATACTGACACTACAAAGCATCTATACAACAAAGTGCAGCCATCACTATCACTGCATGGAGCCTTTCATCAGTGATAGTCCATGTTCTCTACAGTACAGATGTTGATTATTGCTTTTCCCTCCATTGATTAGGAACCAGTCACAGCTGACGATGGGCTTCAAGACCCCACCCCTCAAATTCCATCCACCAACAGCAAAGAGGCTTTGGACAAGGAAAGGTAAGGGCTTTAATGTTATTATTATTTAAATCATACTGCGTACTGACTGCATACAGTATGTACTATAAAGTTGATAGTTAATTTATACATATTCTCACTTTTTCCTAACCTGCTATGTGCTTAAAACCTGCTTGGAATTAGTAAGCTATGTATTGGTGCTATGACTAATGATTAACTTATTGATAAATCTACTTGTGTTTTTTTCCTTGAAATAGATGAACATTATCCTTGAAAAATGACTGTGAAGATTATTTACTACCAAAACAGTTGCCTGTTAAACTTCTGTCTGCTTTAGCACATGGTATGCCCTAGTTATTGGTTTGTCTGATAGCCTTTAGCTCCTCTGTGCTGATGACAGTTGTGTGTGTGTGTTTGTTTTAGGAGGCAGAAGTCAACAGAATCAGCTGGGAGCGATGAGGAAGACGTGGACGAGCTCTCCCTCATAGATCACAAGGAGATTATGAGCAGGATAACACTAAAACAAGAAGTAAGACAACAAGCACGGCCGCTGCTGTGAGCTGTTTTAGGAATCTGCTGTGACAAAACTGTGCAGCACCAGCAAACAAAGCACATTTTATCCTGTTAGTGCAGCGCATGCTAAAGGTCACTGTGAGTCACTCATGTGAAATCAGATCCTGAGATCCATCACTGATAGCCATTGCTGCCCTCTGGTGTCAGCTCTCTGAAATTGCACAACTGAGAATGAGAAACCGCCCTCCTCCTTCACCTCCTCCTTCTTTGTCCTGTGTGGTGCAGCCTGATAGACAGATGTGTAAAAATGCTGCTCGCCACTCTGCAAGGTTAGGGAGGATGTGACAGCAGTGATTTGCAGAGGGAGATAGAGAGAGATCAGAGGCAGAGGGGGGAAAAGATTCACAGCCAGTGACGACATTTAGAGCTGTTACAGCAGACGTATTGCAGTGGTGGGGCTTTTATCATACACAAGTCTGACTTTTTCTTCGTCATCAGAGAGCTGGTGCAGGACAGGAGGAGGTGGGGCCCTTTAGATGCACAAAAAAAAAAAAAGGCAGAAGGGAAGGTGCAAGCTAGATTTTGGGCTAGACTGCATCACTCCACGTCAGTTGTTACCAATCTTATCCTCTTTTGCTTGCTTTCATTCCTATCCACCTCTCTCCATCTGTCTCTCTGTCTGTCGTTTATTTTCTGTTAATGCTTTTCGCCTCACTTGCTCTCCTTGTTATCCCCAGAACGATGATGGCCCTGACGTCCGTGCTGGATCAGGAGACATTCTGTTAGTCCACGCTACAGAGACAGACCGCAAAGGTACAGTACAGACTCACACTCACATAATGTGTTGGTTATATGCAGTGCAGTATGTTACTGGGCTTCGGGGTCACTGGAGCAGCTCTGCTTTGCCAGTTTGACAGATCTGCCATCATTTTATACTCAGAGACAGATTTATTTGTAATGTGTGATTTAGTTTGACTCGTGTTGTTGTTTTTCTAACCTCATTCGAGGAGCACTTGCGATAGCCTCAGTCTTTTCTGTGGTTTAGCTGTTTGTGATGTGTCAGTCTGGTTTTGTTGCCTTCACATTTGATGATGTGTTTGCAGCTCTTGTAGGTTAATTGGTAGCTTTGGCTGAACTCCAACTGAAATATGCTGCTTTTTCTCTCTGTTTTTACTTGACAGATCTTGTTTTGTACTGTGAAGCTTTTCTGACAACATATAGGACTTTTATAACCCACGAGGACCTCATTAAGAAGCTGCACTACAGATATCCTTTTCAAATCACTCAACATGTCACTCTGAGCTTAATCATTTGTTATGTTTGCAGAAGGCTGTTGTTCCTGCTTGGTGTTTTTGTTTTGTTTTGTTTTGTTTTTTAAATCCTTATTTACCCTGGAAGATCTTTTTTATCTTGTTTGCTCTCATTAAGCCTTTGCAAGCATTTACAGATGGAGACCTCCACAACAACTGTAATCCTCTGCTAACAGACACTGAAGTCCAAATTACTATGAAAAATGTTTAGCTTTTTTTGGTTATTTGAATGCCAAAAAACATGAACTGTACCCTTTGAGATTTTCCTCGCTATGATCTAAAAAGCCGGTTTTCCAGCAGAAAATTTTCATGAGTGGTGTCTTGATACTGTTTCACCCATGCTAGTGGCAAAGCTCTAGATAAGATTGTTGTTAGACTCAGTTGGTCAGACCACCACATCTGTCTAGACTAAAATATCTCAGGGATGCACAATATTTGGTAAAGTTTACTTAACCAGTTACTTACAATTATCAGGTATAAATTTAGCTGATAATATGAGGCATAATTGGTCTTACCAACTTAACTAACACAGCATTTACACTTTCAAATGCAGTAGATGCACCTTAGATATGGTTTTCTGTTAACAAATAAACATAGAAAAAGAAGAGGTTGTTGTCCTGCTTTTGAAATCATACTGCTGTACTTGGCTAGAGCCAGCCTTTAAAAAATATTAGTACCATTACAGTGTTCACTAGATTGATTTTTTGTACAGTAACTTTAAATAAAAATTTGTAAAATTGTTGTTTTTTTTTCTCTAAGCAGAATAAAATATTGTGGCAAAAGAGTTTAATAATTATAAACTTAAATTGAGGAGATATGTACAGTATTTTATAAAGAAAACTTCACACTGTTGTCTTGTCTCTTTTGCACAAAAGCTTGTAAACCCTTTGTTTTTTGTAATGTCATTATTTTGTTTTATTGTTTTATTTGATTTTTTTACCATCCTTGACCACAGAGCACATACACTAGGTTCTGCCACAGTCCAGACACCTTTAAGAAGCGGGTCAGCAAGAACACGTTTTTTGTTCTGGTCCGTGTGGTGGACGAGCTGTGGTGAGTAAAACTCGATGATTTTGTCCTAAATCTGGGGAAAAACCTTGAAACATTTATATATTTTTACTTCATTACCTCTCTCTCTCTCTATTAGATATATACTTTGTTGTCCATTGTGGCTTTTTTTTATAAATATATCTTCATGTTCACATACTTCTTTCTCCTTCTTTCATGTAAACTATTACAACTAAATGTTGATTGTCTTTTTATAGCTTTTGTTTTTTCTTGATTTTTTTAAGCTGTATGTCAGTTTCTCTGTTTCCTGGAACAGTGTGTAACTTTAATAGCAACTTAAACTGGAATTAGATTGCTTTTATGTGTAAACATATCCAGCCAACAAAGCTGATCCTGTTTCTGCAACAATACTTCAAAGGTTAGGAAGCAGAGTACTAATAGATGCTGATTACTGACACCTGGAGGCACACTGCATCATGTAAACTCATTAATGATTGATTTGGTTCTGGGATGTAATGATCATGATAATGAGTAATTCTTCACTCATATTACCGCGCTCACAGCTAATTGCAGCCAAATAAGATGTCTATTTGAGCTCAGTTATCCTAAGAGCTTTACATTACTGTTCTGCTGACAGCTATAACCAGGAAATATGTCCCCGTATCCACAAGAGCATCCAGAGAGCTCTGTCTTTTTAATTTTATCTACAACTAGCAAAGTAATTACTTCCTTCCTTCTGTTTACTCCCTTTCAATTTTTATTCACTAAATCACTATAATCTTGTCCTCCTCTTGTCCTTCAGCTTGGTGGAGCTGACGGACGACATCTTGAAACAGCTGATGGACCTGGTGTTCACGCTGGTGTGTAATGGCGAGCTGAGCCTCGCCCGTGTGCTCCGCAAGAACATCCTGGATAAGGTGGAGCAGAAGAAGCTGCTGCGCTACACTAACTCCCTCAAGCCGCTCGCTGCCCGAGGGGTCTCTGCAAGGTACTGTGGGGCTTAAGGGTCGGTTTCCTCTGAGACTTAAAATTTGGACCAATTTCTCCAAATGTTACAATAAACATCACAACAACCAATCAGAGAAAAAAAATGACAAGAATTACCTTGCGACCATGGTATTTCCTAGACATCATGTGTGAATACAGTTAAGGAGAAAAAACATGCACACACAAACCAAAACATAGGTGAAAAGAAGGAAACCTGAGCTGATGTGAGCTGATTGGCCTCTGCCTTATATAAATTTTCTGTTTAAATCAGAATAACCAGCATGAGTTCATTCTTTTATTCGTCACATGTTCTGGCACTTCTTGAAATGATATCACACAGGCAGACACAGATTGTAATCAAGATTTTTTGACACATTTATCTCAGCAAACACTACAGTCATTGTTTGAGTGTGCAGGCGCCTTCAAAGAGTTTCATCTTCAATTTTAAATACAAAGCAGCTAATTTTCCACTCATTTGATCTCATTTTTCAGAAGAGTATTCTCAAATCTCTTCCATCTCTTTAATATTTATAGATAACAGATTTAGTTAATAGTAGTTAATGTTCCATAACAGAATGAGATTCAGACTCTTAGGTTCTTTTTCCTTTTACACAAGCTAATTTTCTGTAAAGCAACTGAGCTGCACTTTAAGGAATTATCATGACAGACAGGAAATTGTCATCTCTCTTTCTGAGTGCTGTGGCTGCAGCCAATCTCCTGTGTAAAACTAAATGTTGACAACTTCACGTAATAGTTTGTGTTTCCTTACAGGCCTGGAACTCTTCATGACTTCCGCAGTCATGAGATTGCAGATCAGCTCACTCTTCTTGATGCTGAGCTCTTCTATAAAATTGAGGTACAGCGGCATCTTTGTGTTGATATTTGTGTGACAGATTATGTTTAAATTTTGAGCTTCGCTTTTAGTCAACGTCACCTCTTCCTCCTCCTGTTTTTTCCTTCAGATCCCGGAGGTGCTGCTTTGGGCGAAGGAGCAGAATGAGGAAAAGAGTCTGAACCTGACTCAGTTCACAGAGCACTTTAACAACATGAGCTATTGGTATGAACAGAAAACCACAAACACCGTTCCCTTACATTTCACTTTCCTGATTTCCCTCTTATACCATCCCTTCCAACACCAAACTTATTATCTTACTTTATTCAACAGGGTCCGCTCTTTGATAATCCAGCAGGAGAAAGCTCAAGACAGAGAGAAGCTGCTTCTCAAGTTCATCAAGATAATGAAGGTTACAAAGCACTTTGCACATAATTATTCTAATTGTCATTTAATTTCCTTGGTGTTTACCCTTTTAACATTTCTACAAATTTCTTATTACAGCACTTAAGAAAGTTGAATAATTTTAACTCCTACCTGGCAATATTGTCTGCCTTGGACTCCGCCCCCATCAGGAGGTTAGAGTGGCAGAAACAGACCTCAGAGGTGAGAGGACTGTGAGGATGTTATAGTTATCAAGATGTCCGACTGAATGTACACATCATCTCATTAATTACAGTGAAGTATCATGAGTATGTTTATCATTTTTCTCTAACACTCCTTCCTGCTCATTTTTCTCTAAGGGATTGGAGGAATATTGCACATTGATTGACAGCTCCTCCTCCTTCAGAGCATACAGAGCTGCTCTGGCTGAAGTGGAGCCTCCATGCATCCCGTACCTGTAAGTATGAATCAGTCTTTTCTTGCAGGTTTGAATGCATACATTTTTTTTTAGCTGAGAGCCACAACTTTAAACG
Source organism: Acanthurus lineatus (assembly GCA_029814665.1). Taxonomy (NCBI): domain Eukaryota; kingdom Metazoa; phylum Chordata; class Actinopteri; order Acanthuriformes; family Acanthuridae; genus Acanthurus; species Acanthurus lineatus. The sequence continues at coordinate 17,235,946 of JAPZDV010000011.1, read as the reverse complement.
AGTCCCTCTTCTTCCAGGGGTCTCATTCTACAGGACTTGACGTTCGTCCACCTGGGGAACCCGGACCTCATCGACGGGAAGGTGAACTTCTCCAAACGCTGGCAGCAGTTCAACATCCTGGACAGCATGCGGCGCTTCCAGCAAGTGTAAGTCCACTGGGATGAAATAACAATGTGATAAAGAGATGCACATGATCTTGATATTATTAGAGAGCTTTTTAAACATCAATCACACTAATAAATGTTTGCCACTGGCAGGAAATACAATGTATGCTCACTTTGTTTTTCATTAAATTTTAATATCATAAAACATCGCTGCTATCTCCACCATGGCTATTTGTTTTCTCTGTAATGAATCACTCTATTAATCAAACTCTGATCTCCTCTCATCTCAGGCATTATGAGCTGAAGCGCAACGAAGACATCGTCTCTTTCTTCAATGACTTCAGCGACCACCTGGCAGAGGAGGCCCTGTGGGAGCTGTCGCTGAAGATCAAGCCCAGGAACATCACCAGGCGCAAGACTGACCGCGAGGAAAAGACCTAGGGCCCGTGGGCCCTTCCAAGACTGACCTCCAACTGTGCTTCATGACACTAACTCCACTTTACTACAGACTGAGAGAGAAACACAAATGGAAGCTACCCGCTGGAGCGAATGGGAGAGTCATAGTGGGGAATGCAGAATAAACTACAGACAACTGAAGCGTGGCCGAGGTTTACAAAGAGCTCTGCTGCTCTGGGAGATTATAATTGGGATTACTGCGGCTCTGGCGTTTAGACAGGGGAGAGATTCAGTGACTATTATAAAATGGGGAGGAAGTCTGGTGCCAAGGAGGAGTGAAGAGTCACACAGAGCGGACAGGGAGACGCTGTGGGAAATAACCAAAGTCTGCTCCCTGGGCTCTCTGTTTTAGAGTGGAGCTGTTGCGTGTGCGTGAGACTAAGCTGAATGGTCCATTACTCCTCGAGTCGCTCCTTCCTCTTCCTTTATGTATGTGCCATTTGTTGGTCATCTTCTGCAACCCCTCTGCTTGACTCACGAGCTCCCCTCAAACAGCAGAAGCTCAAGAGGTGCCTGCCCTGAACTGTGACGTCAGCCAGCAGGCTGCCGACCTGAGAATCTGCCGGGGGAGGGGGGGACGCGAGAGGATCTGAACTTCAAGAGAGGATGACCGTTTAGAGACTGAGTTTTGTTTTGAAACATTTTGTGTAAGAATCATGTATGGTTTTGAAATGTATTATATACAGCGCTCCTTTTGTTCTTAAAAAGGATGTTTATGCTTATGAGAAGAGCTTAGCTTCTCCCAAAGTGCCATACATATGTGCACTAAAAAAAAGCAAAGCAAAAACACAAAAAGATAAATTACTAAAGATGCTGTGATCTATGTATGTCATTCTGAATCATTGTGTGCCGTGTTCAGGTGTAGAGAACCATCAGGCCGTCACAATCACGTCCCACTCATGTCCGTGTGTGAAAGAGTTTCCTGTGTGACTGAAGTCCTCTGTGACTTGTGTGTTTGTCATTCCAAAATGTGCTGTAGTAAATCATTTTGATTCCTTTTTGGGATAATGGTCAAAACCAACACATCACACTGTGCTATCAAACTCCAATAAAACAAACAGCTCTGTTTCTATACACACTGTGTTGGTCAAAAGCTTCATTTTCATCGTCAAAACTTAAATAAGAACTCAACAATTTATGACAGAATTTAAATTTATTGTTCTGCAGAATGATCAGTGGAAAAAGAACTTAAAAAAATTAAGGCATGTATTTTAATCAAGAGGAAGCACTAAATACCAGAAAGTTGAAACACTTTACCACAAAGCCACCTTGCAAACTTCAAATTAAATAAGTTTAAAAGAAAGAGGGGAAGCAGCAAAACACCTACAACAAATGAGTATTACTATAACTTAAATAAAAACTCATTTAGAGCAACAAAGTAGCAGGTATAAATATAAGGTTTAAGTGCAAAAGCTTCACAGAAATAACACATTTAAATAACTATACCTTCACTCAAATGAATTAATCTCCATCTCTGTAACAGGTCATCTAACCATGGTTACGAACTGAAAAAAAATCAAACTGGATCATGGAAGACTGTTACATATGAAATGTACAATCCATTATAACAATAGTTATGTATCAATAATAACTTTAAAATGAGGAACAGGTTGCAGCATTGCACGCTTGCATCCTGGGATTGTGGATATCTTTTTTTTTTAAAAATGCTGCAGAGAGTGAGATAAGCATCACAGTCGCTGACCCACCCAGCACAAATCATTAGCAGCAATCCGGATTCAAATCTCATTTCATACACAGTATGGACGCATCCACACAGTCTCAGTGGGGCCGACAACTGGGCTCCAGCAGCACCCGCTTTCCTGGAGGATTGGCGGCTCCGTTCTGTAGGTCGCTCTGCTCAGAAATTGCACGTTTTAAGGTCCGTCCGTTAATGGCCCCGCGCTGCCATTTGCAGATGTCTCCATTCAGTATGTCTTGGATATGCTGTACGATGAGGTTGATGGCCACTGGTGAGAGACAGATGATTTGTTAAGCGTTTATTGCTGAAGAAACTAACAGAGATTATTCTTATTAGAAGAAGTGCTTACCCATATTGTCAACTCCCCTTGGAATGATGACATCGACGTACTTCTTTGTCTGAGAGAGAACAAAAGTATTAACCACCAGATAAGACAACAGAAAATATGAAAAGAGGCAAACAATCATATATAAATATGGTACTTACAGGCAAACAAAACTCCTCAAAAGCAGGCTTGACAAATGTTGTGTACTGAGTGAGAATCTGCTCCAGGTCTCTTCCTCTGTTCATGTCCCGCAGAACTGAGGGGAAAATTGGGTCACACTATTGATAAACTGTGGCAACATCTGGAATTTTGTACTTGAGGGGAGACATCAATACCTCTGCGAGACAGCCTGACATCTGAATCCGTGTCCACAAAGAGCTTCATGTGGAACATATCCCGCACTTTCTGAGGGTAGAAGACCAGGATCCCCTCAAAGAGGACCACATCAGCTGGGTAAACTGTGATCCTGTCTTCCAACCTGGAAAGAATCACATCATTTTTCATACACAGGCAGTAATGGTGGGAATTATTGTTTCTTTTTTGAGAAGCTGGAAAAATGGAAGTAATGCTTCCTTCCTACCTAGAATGAGTGACGAAGTCATACGTTGGCACTTCAACCACCCTTCCTTCCACAATGTCCTTCAAGGTTTTGTACATTAACTCATTGTCAAATGCCTCTGCAAGACAGAAATAATAGAATTTGTGATGCACTTAGTTTGTAATGTGATTTGACCACATAGTCACATAGTTCAGCTCCAGCAAACTGTCCAAGAAGACCAAGTGTTAACAATTATTTGCAGCATGTGTGTTGGCAGAGAAGCATGTCACAGTGAGATAGATGTGAGTTCAGAGTCTGATAAACAAAAGTTTTTTAAGTAAAATAAGAAAAAAAAGAGAAATACATTTAATTAGAGTTTATTGCCTCTGACTAGATGCAGAGAGGTGTGTGCTGCTGATAGAAACTGGGTAGCAAAAACAAACAAACAAATACTGTGTACCCTGGGCCTACCTGGGTGATCAAAGTTGTACTGGCCCTTCAGCGCTTTCGCTTTCTGATCTGGAGTCAGGACTTTGTAAAAGCTGTCCTGACTGACAATAGCCACCTTCCTCTGGCGGTGGTCCACCTTGTTTTGGCCCAGCAGCTCCATGATCTTGGCGCAAACTGTTGACTGTGACAGAAAAACTTATTTCACTCAACTATTATTTATGACCTGTCATCATACATTGAAATCGGCAGGTTTATGGCAGGGCCCTATAGAGTACAGGGTAACAAAAGTCCTTGGTGTGCAATGAACTGTGGCATCAGTGTCCTTCTCGATGTAATGTTTATCAGCTGACTTTCGGTTCTGGTAACGCGGGGCAATTTACAAATTCTACAGCAAGTAAGCTGTCTTGTGCTCTTTCGCCTTAAAAGGGCAGAAAGAAGTAATTACAGAAGAAAATAACAAATACGGAATGTAATGATTTTTTTCTAGTGTAATGATGAATAATAAACGTTATCTGAGCAAAGGGGCGTTCCAGCTGGTTTGACAGTTTGCTTAAAGCTAATGTTAGCGCGTTAGCATACTAAGCTACGCCACTCGGGATGCTAAATGTGTCGTCCGGGCATCCTCTGGCTAAAGAAGGACTGACCTTGCCGCTGGCGGTTCCTCCGCTAACCCCTATTAGGAAAGGACGATGCCTTGGTCTCTCTGCATCGTCTAGGGTTTCGAGAGCATCCATCGCAGCCCACCGGTTAAAAAAGACTGCGGAGATCTAGATAGCTTGGCTGAGTGCTAGCTGTGCTATCAGTTGCAACAACAACACGTGGTTCTCGCGAGAACTTACGTAAACTAAAACTATGAGCACAGGACCGTTTCAAACGACATTGTGTTTATAATTCCGCTAAAATAAGAGTTATCGCTGCTAACAGGCACCTTAATCAGATTTGCATTTGATGTTAATAGAAAATATTACAGAATACTTCATATTTAAATTATCGACAATTTACTAATAAACTTTTATGTGATCGCTTGGTTCTAATGGCAAAATTTTAATAATAACAGTTTAGATCAATACAGGCTTTGTACGGGTTCTTTTGCAATCGTTTAGCTGGTGTTAATGTTTTTGCCTCTACTATAAAAAGCTAGTTTCACTCACTTCTCTATTCCTTGCTCAGACTCTATGACAAAAACCACAGCACTGATTTGTGTTTATTATGAAATTAAAATTAAGTATTATAAATATTTTTCAATATATACAAACACACAATATAAACAGAGCATTATTGTTTTTCTTGGTCGTTGTCTGATTTCTTCGTGTCTTCACCACTTTGTAACTTCTCTTTCCTAGATTCATCCATCACAATTTCCAAAGCAGCACTTCCTTCAACCCTTTTCACAGTCTCTCCTTTGGCAGCCAGAATTTCCTCAATGTTTCTAAAAAGGAAAGAAACAAAGTAAGTGAATCATTCAAAAATGTGCTGCATATGAAGCTATTCCAAATCAAATATGTCAATTTCCCCAGTGCATCCTGAAAAGCATGTGCTCCATAAACATGGTTGAAGGATAGCAGATCTGTTGTGTGTTCACTCTTTTGTGATAATTTTTCATTTGCATAAAAACTTTTATCATTTTCCTAAATCCAAATTTGTGATTCATTTCACCTCATATATCTCCAAAGTTAAGTGCAGCTCTATTTTACTTCCAACCTGTCCCTGTTCAAATATTTGTTTGAAGATGTTGCTGCCCAGTCAACACTTGACACCCATTTGTTCAGATGGTATTAAGGAAACTATATAGGGCTTATAACAGACATAATTGTATCACCATACATATCAGTAAACAAGAAAAAAGATGTAGACTTGTAGAAATTTTAGTGAGTTAGAGGTGATTTTCCCCGTGCCATAACAAAATTTGTGTGGAGTGTTCAAATAAGTGCATTTTTCACCTGAAAAATGGCCTGCAAAGTACAAATCTTAGTCACAATCATTCATTATCCAAATTTAATTGAAGCTTTGCGTACAAATTTTTGAGTTCTATAATTAAAAAAGGAAGACCTGTGTTAATTTAACAACAGCACATATAAAGGTTACAGTTTGGAAACTGTTTTGAGTCAGTAACATATTCTGGGTTATGTTCAGGAGACCAAAGCACAACCAACCTCTTCCCTTCGAGGTCAGAGAACCACCTCAGATTATCTGCGATGATGTGGTGATTCTTACATCCTGGACATGTCACTATCACAACACCTTTGTGATAAGCCTGTTTGGAAATCTTCTGCATGGACCTGGTAGAGCAAACCTGCACAAATGAGACACCACACTTGTTAGACATACGGTTTTAAAACAAAGACAAAGGTCAAAACAAAGCAAAAAATAGAACAAATCATCAAAATTTCGTTCTTCTTATCAACTAAAACACAGCAAAAGAAAAGTCCCAACGCTGGTATCTGTACCTTGCATGTGTAAACGAGTTGATAATGTGTTGACTCGATCTTTCCAACAGCGTCACTTTTGATACTCGGTGAAGTTGAAAATCTTTTGTAATTACTAAATAGACTCTCACACCTGTCAGAAGGTAATAACACGTGAAATCTACCCTGGTGCTGTGACGAGAGAAGCCCTCCGGTCGTGATCGTCGACGGTCGCGGAGGACGGCATGAGTTCACAACACAAACTCGGGACAAGACTGAACGGTTATGAAAAAACCGAAACGACCGGCTGACAGGCAGCATCGTCCCCGAACAATTTGATGAAAGTAAAACAGCAAACGATTTATTTATAACCGACATGACGGGCAACATTTAAATACACAGGGACGTAAAGATTACTAAAAATTTCATCAGTGTGTGGTTTGTCGCAGTCCGATGACATCACATCTATTGGTATTTTCAAAATAAACTTTATTAACAAATTGAAAATAGTACTTGGACAAAAAAAACCAAGAATCATTAAAATGTATGATGAAAAAATGTTAAATAAAAGATTAAATTAGCTTGAAATATGGTTGTAGTGAGTGTTACATAGTGATCTATTTGACAGAATAATTAAGAGGATGTACTTTTTTGCGGAAATTAAGTATTTGCCAGGAACTCACAAATATTTCAGTAGCGGAAAGCAACTAAGAACAATCTTAAAGTATTGTAAATCTGTACAATTTAGAGGAACTCTGTAAATGAGTATTACCATCTTAGATTATTTTATTCTTATAGTGAACTTGACAACATTTCAAAAGGAATTTTGAGGGATGTTGTACTTTATACTTACAAATATCTTAAAACAACAATATGTTAATAAACAGATACAGATCTTAAATGCCTACATAAAATTCAAAAGTTAAACATGATGCTTTACCAAGGTCAAACTACTAGTTTTAGGTTATCCCGAGATCAGTGACATAACATTGCTGTCCTAGCTGTTTACACAACTGGCTTAGACCAAGGCTGCATAGCAGGATGACAACCAGCACAAATAAATTTAGCGAGCTGGTGGTGACTGAAGGGTGTGTTGGCTAATTCTGTTTGGAGAGATAGTGGGAGCTCGTTTAGAGGAAATTGCAATCAGTCTACAACTGGGAGCCTTCCCAGTGCTGGCACACTGCCTTTGTAGTTAGTCATGCCCCATATTTTTGTGTACTCTGTAGATTAGTGTTAGGAAACAAATTGTTACAACCTTAATAAAAGGGATGACAGCATAGTGCACCACCTTTGATGAATCAGGACAGACTAAGTTTCTTTTACTTAACAAGAGAACATGTAGCCAAAAACAACATGTAGGGTTGTCTTATATAACAATTCCAGATGCTGCTGGGTTAGTATTTGGATACCCACCATTTATCAAATTAGTCTAATATCCTGCTCTATAGTTTTCAGAAAGCATTTATGTCTTAATCAAAAGAGCTATTCTAAACAAACATTTGTTATTCAATAGGTAAAAGTCTATGAGAGAGTTTAATAATAGGCTTTTTGAAATGCATAGGCCCTCAATTGCATGATATTTTAGTTAAGATGAGCACATTTACCAAATTACTCTTAACATGTGGGATGAGAACAAGAAGTCAGAGTTTGGCTATATTTTACTATCATAGTCTCCACATTTATCATCATAATATGTTTGGATATTACTGAATGTGAGAGTTGATATCTGACACTTTTTGTTGATAATTCGCTGTGAAATCATCTAAGTTAAAGACGAAAAATTATTTTTATGTCAGGACTAAATTAATTTCCCTGACTCTCCCGTATTTTCGTCCACTCAGACAAATGTGCGACTATTTTCTAAATATATTATTTGCCCATTAAGGCCAACTATGAAAAGTTATTATTATTATTATTATTATTATTATTATTATTATTATTATTATTATTTGTAA
>JAPZDV010000011.1:17205803-17220729 GCA_029814665.1 Acanthurus lineatus | reverse complement strand
TTGTATATAGGATTAATTGATTTGCCTGAGCTTACAAAGATCTCATGTGACATTCTGTACATTTTCTAAAGAGGGATGCCTCATGATCATGATAATACTGTCTGTGCTGCATGAGACATAACAAGAGCACGAAGGGGTATGTCTTTTCACTGACAGAGAAATATTGTTATTAAAATGATATCCATTTGTGATTTGTCACTGTTTTAGAGAAAATTATACCACATTACTGACTCTTAGACTTGTTTAGATCTCTTACAAAAAATGTAGTCTTGCATCATTACTCTTTACAAAAGATACTTTTGATAGGTTGTGACTAGGTTGTTGGGTGTCGATTCGTTCATCATCAGTAAAGTCAGCAGCTATTTTGATAATCAAAGTTTGAGCAATTTTTTAAGCAAAACATAAAAACATGCCAATTTTATTTAATGTTTTTCTCTTTTTTAATGTTATTGAAGATTGAATATCTTGAGACATTGGAGTGTTGGTCAGGCTAAACAAATAATGTCTGAATGTACTCTTTGGCTGTGAGAAATTTTGATTGACAGTTTTCATTATATTCTGACAGTTTTTTACTCTATTTTGGCATTTTGTACATTCAGTATTATGACATTTTGATATGGAACAATTTAACTCAACATCTTAAGGTTTCCAACATCCTTTATATTTTAAACTTGGCTTGTCACCTACTAATTTCTTGTTTTTTCCTCTTTCTTTCTAGATAAACCATCATGATTCCCATCACAGAGCTCCGGTACTTTGCTGACACCCAGCCAGCATACCGTATCCTGAAGCCATGGTGGGATGTTTTCACCGACTACATCTCAATCGTCATGCTGATGATTGCGGTGTTCGGTGGTACGCTGCAGGTGACTCAGGACAAGATGATCTGCCTGCCCTGCAAGTGGGTGGTCAACAGGTCATGCGAGACCATGCCAATCCCAAATGTGAGCGCCGCCTATGCACCAGAACCCAAAGGCATTCAGTATGACCTCGACCGTCATCAGTATAATTATGTCGACGCTGTCTGCTACGAGAACAAACTACACTGGTTTGCCAAATATTTCCCTTATCTGGTGCTACTCCACACCCTCATCTTCCTGGCCTGCAGCAACTTCTGGTTCAAGTTCCCACGCACAAGCTCAAAACTGGAGCACTTTGTGTCCATCCTCCTCAAGTGCTTTGACTCACCATGGACAACAAGAGCTTTGTCCGAGACCGTGGTGGAGGAAAGCGACCCCAAGCCTCCGGGAAAAATGAACGGTTCGATGGACAAGAAGTCCTCATTTGTAAGCGAGGATGTTGAGGCTAGCGTGCCCATGCTCCAACGAACAAAGTCCAGGATTGAGCAGGGAATTGTAGATCGCTCTGAAACTGGGGTTTTAGATAAAAAAGAAGGGGAGCAGGCCAAGGCTCTTTTTGAGAAGGTGAAGAAGTTCAGGATCCATGTAGAGGAGGGTGATATAGTTTACCGCCTTTATATCCGTCAGACCATCATAAAAGTTATCAAGTTTATGTTGATAATTAGCTACACAGCCTATTATGTTCGCTACATCAGGTTCAGTGTAGTGTGCTCGGTGAACATTCAGAGACTAACAGGGTACAGCACGTTCTACTGTGCACACCCCTTAGCAACTCTTTTCAAGATTTTGGCCTGTTTCTACATCAGTTTGGTGGTGGTTTATGGTCTTATTTGCATGTACACCCTTTGTTGGATGCTCAGTCGCTCCCTGAAACGCTACTCCTTCGAATCAATCCGCGAGGAAAGCAGCTATAGTGACATACCTGACCTGAAGAACGACTTTGCCTTCATGCTACACATGATAGATCAGTATGACCCTCTGTACTCCAAGCGCTTTGCCGTTTTTCTGTCCGAGGTGAGCGAGAACAAGCTGAGGCAGCTGAACCTGAACAACGAGTGGACATTGGAGAAGCTGAGGCAGCGCATCACCAAGAACTCCCAGGAGAAGCTGGAGCTGCATCTGTTCATGCTCAGTGGGATCCCAGACACAGTATTTGATCTCATTGAGCTGGAGGTGCTCAAGCTGGAGCTTATCCCGGATGTAACTATCCCACCAATCATCGCCCAGCTCTCCAACCTGCGGGAGATGTGGCTCTATCACACACCAGCTAAAATCGAGGCTCCAGCTCTTGCTTTCCTGAGGGAGAACCTTAAGTCTCTTCACATCAAGTTCACAGACATCAAGGAGATCCCGCTGTGGATATACAGCCTGAAGAACCTCAGTGAGCTTCACCTAACAGGGAACCTGAGTGCTGAGAACAATCGCTATATCGTCATTGATGGGCTTCGGGAGCTCAAAAGGCTGAAAGTGCTTCGTCTGAAAAGCAACCTGACCAAGCTGCCGCAAGTGGTGACGGATGTGGGCGTGCACCTCCAGAAGCTCTCCATCAATAACGAGGGCACTAAGCTGATGGTCCTCAACAGCCTGAAGAAAATGGTCAACCTGACAGAGCTCGAGCTTGTCCGTTGCGATCTTGAACGCATTCCACACTCCATCTTTAGTTTGCATAACCTGCAGGAGATTGACCTGAAAGACAACAATCTGAAGACAATAGAAGAGATCATCAGCTTCCAGCACCTGCACAGGCTCGTGTGCTTGAAGCTGTGGTACAACCAGATCGCCTACATCCCCATCCAGATCGGCACACTCACAAACCTGGAGAGGCTGTACCTGAACAGGAACAAGATAGAGAAGATTCCCAGCCAGCTCTTTTTCTGTCGCAAGCTGCGCTTCTTAGACCTGAGCCACAATAATCTGACCAGCATCCACGCTGATGTAGGCTTCCTCCAGAACATGCAGTACTTCGCTGTGACAGCAAACAGGGTGAGATATTCATCTCAACTTATCTAGTCTGTGATTTCATTTTAGTGTCTCATTTCCCATCTCTTATCTGTCTTCTATCTTTTCTTATCAATGTATTATCAGTTTACATAAAAGGCCAAATAAATTATTTACAAAGGTGAGTGTTTGCAAATGCTGAGATGTTCATAAACAGGTTTGGAGGAATGACATTAAAGATAATTTCAAATCTAAGGTGTGTCCTGAGAAGTTCAGATTTTAGGGTCATGTAGAACTTTTAGGCTCAAAAAGGTTGGAAAAACCAATATTATCTTGTCTGTTTATATGTTTTCAAGTGACTGAAATCTAAAAAAAGACTTAATTTTGTGGCCTGTGAAACTTAGTTAAAAGTTTTCTTTTTGGAGTGAGACACATGTTCAAGTAAGTCAGTTTTCTTCTGTGAGGCAAGGAAAAGGGGGACTGATTAGTCGTGTTACGGGTACAATTACACATGGTTCCTCTGAAACCACATGAAGACCATCATGTAGAGCATGATCTGCTCCTCGCCCATTTCACAGTGAATCCAGTTCCTCCCCTTTAGAGAAAACTGCTGATAAAAATGTTCCTATCTCCTGTAAACTTCCTGAGAAGTAAACTATTTCTTTTCAGGTAAACCCTCTCAAGTGCCTTCAGCTAGGATGTTGTTTAGTCCAGATGCAAAGATAATGATCTTAAATACTTTGACTCTGCCAAGTCCTGCTGCTACTGGATCAGTCTATTTGACTTTGGGTGAAGTAAATCATACCAACCTTAACAAATTCCCTTTATTTGATTTGGAATATAATTCTGTTCATTCTAAGGGAATAGAGAAACAGCAGTCTACTAAAAAAAAACAAAAAAACACAACAGTTTTTCACTCAAAAGCTCGCAGGATCATGTGTTTTCGGTAAAAGCTACTATTACTGCTGTTTTATTGTGTTTGTTTGTACACTGAAATAGGTTCCAGCAGGTTTGTGTGCAGCCAAAAATAGCTCCATTAAATGGGACCCTTCTGGTGTCTTTCTGGTGCTTAAATCCACACTACACATTATCAATTCAAATGAGGTGTGTAATTGTGTCCTTGTTGGTGTTTTAATAGGATGTGATTTCTGTGGATGTCAATGAATAGAAGCTGAAAAATTATTTTTTTAACATGCAGGAATGATTACAAATAGGATGAATAGTTAATGGAATATGAGCACAGAGTGTATGTGACTGGCTGGTGGTTTAAAGGTATTTGTTTACACCTTTGAAGCCATTTTCTCTTCCTTTTTCAGTATTCTAAACGTGTAATGAGACTTTTTACTTAAAGTCAAACAACAAATTGTGAGTGTTTTTTTAAAATCTAACTTTGGTTTGTTTCTCGACAAAGTCTGAGCTGTACTTTAAGTTTTGCTCCCAGGTTTCTGAAGCAATATTTTCAATTTCCACCCAATGTGTTTTTTTCCAAAACCAAACCAAACTTTGACTAAAGTATTAAAGTAATAAGTCATTTTGGTCATAAATACTAAGTGTGTGCTGGCTCTTGTTGTCACACAGGACTCCTATGTGAAGGTCAAGCGTTGGATCCATCAACCACTGTGACCTTTTCTAAATGGGGCTTTGTTGCTGTTTCTATTACGTCAACTGGTGATGAGTGTAAATAGCTGAAAGTTGCTGTGACCGTTTTAACTCGGGGGGGAAAATAGACAGTTTTGGTTTTATTAAAAAGAGTAAAAATGAAAATAAACAGGGAGTAAAGCTGAGAGATTCTGCAGTCACTACAGTGGAAAATCATTTGTGAACGCCCTTTGCTCCTATCTCAGATCTCTGCCTCATACAGCCAAGGCATGTAGATTAAAGATTGAACGACTCAGCCTTACTAATCATGTTTAACTCACACCACTTCTTCCTCTTATCCTCTCCGCTGCAGATTGAGACTTTGCCCCCAGAGCTGTTCAAATGCAAGAAGCTGCGCACTCTGAATCTTGGAAACAATTGCCTGCAGACGCTGCCGTCACGCTTCGGGGAACTCACTGGGTTGACCCAGCTGGAGCTGAGAGGAAACCGTCTAGAGTGTCTCCCAGTGGAGCTTGGTGAATGTCGTCTGCTGAAGAGGAGTGGCCTGGTGGTGGAGGAGGACCTGTTCAACACGCTGCCATCAGAAGTCAAAGAACAGCTTTGGAGGGCCGACAAGGAGCAAGCCTGAGCCAAACCTCATTGGAGACCAGCAGAGGAGAGAAGTTTGATTGGAGACATAAACAAGCAGTGATTTTGTTTATAAAAGCAGGCGAAGTTTGAGAAGTTTGCAACACTGTTGGCCTTGTTGGCACAGAAAAGTGATGTCTTATTGTTTGCTTGGTGCTTGTGGCTTCCCTGGCAGGATCTCTAAAAGCATGGATGTGCTGCAAATTCAAGGCCTCCAGGATGTCTTTTTGGAAAACACTAGTTTCATGTTCACCATTGCAAAATTCAGTATGGAACTCGGTGATGAAAAGTGGAGCTATAATGTGGCTTTTGTGTAATATTACCTTGAATATAAGAGCTGCAAGGATGCAAGAGGGTGATGTCGAATATGCATGCGACAGTGGGACCTTGCTGCAGCTGACATGTTTATTAGAGAGCCAAAAAAACAGGAAAAACTCTGCACGATTCAGCCTTGCCTGTGAGCTAAATTTGCTCACTATCCCTTTTTTGCTGATCATGGGATACATGCACAAATTGAACATGCTCAAAGTAGTGTTTGCCTGACCCTCCTCTGGCCTTTGAGACTCAAAATTTGACTTTTTAAAATTTTTACAGAAACATTTGCAGTTGCGGTGCAGTGTGGCTCAGAATACTGGCAGATGTTAGTAAATAAAATTATAGTGCAACTGGCGGCCAATTTGTTGAGGCATGAAGGTTTTGGTCTTGTTTTTCTCCAGGCTCTGTGTACACTCGACATGCTTGGAGGCATCTTTTTCTGTGAACAAAAGACTCTGTGATGAGGATCAACTGATCATCCCACAGCTGAACTCACAGCTTAGGCCTTAACTTGGAGGACTGATGAAACGACATCAAAGAATAAGCTGTCAAATATACAGCAGAAGCAAATAGGAACAAACTCTACAACACAATCATGTCCAAACACCCTTCAGTTGTTGATTTATAACGTCAGCCTGTGTGGCAGCCGAATTCTTGGCTGGGTAGGAGCTGTGGTGGAGAAATGCACCATTCTTCATAGACTCTTTATTTTGCTTTACATCATGTCTGATATGGACATGTGAAACAGGCTTTAGATTATTTTGCATGACTAAGCATCCTAAACATTACTGGTGTGTCTTATTAAGGTATGTAAGATCAATTGATTGGCCTGTTGAAACAAGGTTGATTATTTATTTTGACTTGAAGAGACATAATTTGGCACTTTCATATGCCTCCACACAATAGCATCATGTTTGAGCCTTTTACATAGGCTGTATGGTGATTGGTTTAACATTCAAGTAATATGTGATGAAAAGCCAGTGACTGACTGAATGCCACACGTCTTACACGGAACTGATTTGTGTTTGTTTAGTGCAAAATCTTAAGCCTCTTATGAACATTTACCTGCAGTCAAAAAGTTCTAAAGTGGCCTTTGTTCAATTGAAGGCTACAACATGTTGCGTCACTGACTGAGTTGTAACCACACACAGTGTCCCCTGGTGTTTGCTGTCCCTGTATTAAAGCTACAGGCTCACAAACATTCAGAAAACTCTTTATCACGGTTAATATTTATTTGTCTTAAGTAAATGAAATTACGTAATTATGCAAGCTTGCACAGTGCGAATCACACAACCATTAAATGACCAATAAAACAAGAATCAAGGTACTTTTTTATGCTCGATATTATTTTGAACTATGACACCTTAGATTATTCTTATCACTATGGCACCTCCAAGTGGATGAACTCCTGCAGATGTGAGACAGGAGAGTCTTAACTTGCAGCCAGGTACTGCCAGTCTCCAACGGAGAATTGTTAGTTTTGGTGACTCAAGTGCCCAGCTGTTTGTATGCTAGCCCTTCTATTAGTCCTGCTCAGTTTACCCTAGGGAAAGCTGGAAATTTGTCAGCACTTTGTTTATTTTACGTGAGCACAAACAGGAAATTACAGAGAGAACGAAACTGGTTTTGACCAACCTACAAAAGAGAAACATTTATTCTCGGAGAGAGTATGCAGAATATGTGATTTTTCACATTCATGGTCCAAATTAGTGCAACATGCTTTGTCTGCTTGAAACACTTTTCTTGTTAAGACCTTGGGTTTAATAGCATCATTTGGAGTAACCCTGCTATGTTTACTCCAGCCAGGCATCTCTTTGCTAATATGGCCTTATCTTTTACAAGCTGTATGCCCTATTAATGATCACAAACATCACGCTGATGACTTGTTTTTTTCATGTGTTGTAAAATGTACAGTTTAATGTCTTTTGTTTCATACATATCAGTCAGATGGCATGCGGTCTTATTGTTAACAGCTGTTTCTTTTTTTGATTTTAGCCTTTTTAAAAGATTCAAGGGAAGTTTCTTGGTAATAGTGCTATCGCACCTTTTGCTCACAGTGAATTTTGTTTCACTGGTGCTTTGGCTAAACCCAAATGTCCTTCAAGGGGTCATTAGTGAAGTGCTACCTACGCAGCTCTGCTCTGAAAGAAGAGCCTCCGTCTTGAATGTGTTGACTCACAACCAGTTTCAAAGTTGGAAGCAAAGGTCACAAAAAAAGAACAGATGACACCAGAGAGAGGTGGCAATCTCAGCTTTTCCAGCATGTCAAACATTTTAAAACATAAAGATTCTTCTAAGTGGCACCCACATAAAACAGTTCCTGTGGTGCCAAGAATGATCAAAAACATGTTTTTTCACTACATTATGCAGAAAGTGACTGTTAGATGCCAATCAATTCATGCAAAAATGCAAATAGATCAAGTAGTAGCACACTTAACTGCAAACATCTGTATCTAATAGTGCAGCAGCTCATAGGATAACTTATACGTCACTCCAAAGTAAATTTGATACAGTGGCACAGCTCAATGTGGTGGTGCAGTGCAGTTGCCAGTGCTGCTGACACTTAAACTCTCCCTCCTGCAGTTATACCCTGTCAAAATTAGGTTTTTTTCAAACATAGCCTGTCAGTTTTTGCATCAGTCTGATGTGTTTTGGCCTTAACCTGCTGGTCATGTCAATAGAGATTGAATTAGTCGAAAAGTTGTAGGACTTCTTCTGTCAGGAGGCCGAAAAGGTGATGCCCCCCCATCCCAAAACTGTAATCAGTCATAAACAATGATAGAGAAAAGCGCCTAGTAAAATGGTTTGAAATAAAGTGAATTAACGGTGAGCAGGAAAGCATCAAAAAACTTTATTTTCTCTACATAAGTCAGTTTAGTTTGACTCCATATTTTCCAGTGGTCGTCCATGTCCCCGCCCCCATGCTCCCTCCAGGTGGGCCCGCCCCCTTGTTTGAGAAATGCTGAATTAGTCACAACTAAATATACAATTTTCCCCTCCATTTTCCAACCCCAAATTTATTTTGGTACAGCAGTTTTAGTCCCTTTTCCTCCCTAAAGTTAAAGAGTGTCCCAGAAATCTTTCTCAGAGCAACACTGGGAAGTCATTTACCCCTTGGACTTACTAGAATTGCTATAAATATATTGATCCGTTCATATATCAGGCCTTTCTCAATTTCAGCTTTATCATGGTCAGTCAGCACTGTGACACATCTGTAGTCAGCCAAATGTTTCTTGGCATCACTTTTTCCTGCAAACGTTTGGATTTCAATCCACAAATATTTTACACAGGAACCGGCTTCGTCAGTGACTTTGTCCGTGACAGTCACTTCCCTTTGAATCACAAGATGAGCCCATTTAACCTGTGGCTCCACTCCCTTCCCGCATGTCAGCGTCAGTGAAGGTCTCAGATGAGGTCAGTCAGCCATTTGTGGAGCACCAAAAGGAGGAAGTGATGGTGACTAACACACTTCCCCTCAGTTATGTGAAAGCTCCTCTGCCAGGATCCCATCCGAACCCGCCCATTCTCCCCTAAATAACCTTGATCCTTTTCTTTTTTTTGTTCTGTGCAAGTGTGCAAAAGCTAATTTTGCTTTGAACTTTTGCATCGTCTCTCCTGGATGTTTTTAAAATATTAAATCCGTCTTTTGTTTTTATGCATCAGATGCCTTCAGTTGTGTGGTTTGTGTGAGGCAGCATGATCGATTTGGGTTTTAATGAAGAGACTGAGTTTTCTCATTTCGTTGGACACAGCTTCTGTCCACAAAAATAAACAAAGCAGGATCTCAAAACTGAACAGAAACACCTCCTAACAATCTAACATACTGTAAACGGTGGGCAGCTCACCCCTCCCAGTGTGGGCATTGTGCATCATTGTACTGTTAATAACTGCAACATTTCACAGATGTCTACTGTCAGATACCATTTCACTTGAACACACATTGCTTTATTAAAAAAAAAACTGCCATGATTGCATCACCATCTAACCTTCTACCTATGTATAAAACTTTTTTTTGTTTAAATACATGATTGTATTTACTATGTAAGATCAATTCATGTCTGTATTCTGATGCCTGTCAATCAGGGATATAATGAAAACAGTTTGTTGGTTTCTGTTTTTTTTGGGGGGGGTTCACATCCATTGAATCCTGCAGCATGAGTTTGATGCTGAACTTGTGTGCAGTATAGCCATACGGAACATAAACTGTAAGCTGGATGGACAGACTCGTTTTAATCAGCACCGTCTGTATCACACGTGACATGGCCTTTATTAACGAATTGTTGCCAAGTGGACTGAACACTGGCTTTTTAAGTGGGACGTCTTTAACAATGGACAAATGAACTCTGATTTCCTAATGTTCAGACCCTACTTTTGTACCATTCTGACACATGATAATAAAATAAACACTTAACACTAAATCCTGCTGCAAAGAGTTTTAATTCATCATTATGTTTCTTTCAGTATAAAGTCCTGAGCACTTTAGTGAGATATGTATCTTAAAAAGAAAAGTAGACTAATAGACTTTTTTTTGCCGTTATCTTGACTTGAGATGCAATTAATAACAGTAACAACCACTTGTTTCCTTAGGGGTCCTGTAAATCTTTGCAACCTTGTAAAAATCTGCACTTTGCCTGCTGAGATTTGTGGAAATTGTCTGCTGTGAAAAGCTTGAGCATCAATTATCTCCCACAGAAATTATTGATGTTCCTCTTTATCAACAGTCAGGGTTTCCAAAAAACAGCTAATTACGTTTTTGCCGTTTTTCTCTTTCACCAGCCCAATGTGTGGCTTTATCACTGAGAGAATGACAGCTTATAACAAGATTGTTTTTTTTAAATCAATTGTAATGGTTTTATTTCGTGTAATTTGCAAGAAAAAGAGATAAATTAGATGTTTTTTTCTACTTTGCTGTCCTCAGAGTTTCAACCCCTAAAGGGAGTCCCAAACCTCTGTCTTAAAACCACTGATCTATACCACAATTTAGGAATCACTAAATCTTTTTCATAAGAAACCAATATAATATATATAGGACGGACATGGAGGAGATTTCAGGGTGGGATAACTTCACTTCTGTTTATTTTAACCTCTTCACATAAAAAAAGTATCTGCGCATGTTGTCACAGAGGTCGATCCTCCTCCAGTGCATTTCCTCTTCCTCTTCCTCTTCCTCTTCCTCTTCCTCTTCCTCCGCTAAAGCCAGGCTCCTAAAGACTGTCACGGACCAGGACTCCCTCCACAGGGTTTTACATCATCATGCTGTAATGTAACTTGTCAATATGTATAAAAAGAACAGCGTCTGCTCTAAAGTAACTTGGTTGAATGCGATGTACAATATAGCTTCCTTAAGAGTAAAAAAACCCATTTTGGTAGTTTGGGGTATTTTTATATATAATTTTTGTTATAATTACTGATATGTTTATGTTAAAGCAGCATATCAAGCTGTTGTCGGTATCAGTAAAAGGTAATTTTAACAGTTTTATTCTCTTGTACTTTAAATTATATTAGTGCATGATACATTATTTACATACATTTGTTGTATGTTTTGTTTGTAAAAACTTATCTGTAAAGAGACTAAAGTTAAAAATAAATGAAGTGGGACAAAAGTTACGGGATTCACCTCTGAAAGGAGTTTGAGTAGAAGTATATAATAGAATAAAATCAAAATACTAAACGTGAAGACTAACTCAAATCTGTACCCAGGGCGACCACAAGATGGAGCTGTGGTTCTTTTATATTTATTTCAAGTCACATTAACGACATTAGTGACATCTAGAGGCCCTCCCTGGCTACTACAACACCACCATAGGGATCCCCGTGTTGCAACGAAAGAGTTAAAGTCCAAAATCCTATTACAGTCTGTGGATAGTTTTACTTTAATTGATTTAGACTAGTCACATGGTCGGAAATTAGTGCCTGCAGACTGCAGAGTACCCGGATGCAACACATCGTATCTGTCTCATGAGCTGGACCTCGCCGATCCGACCACAATGGATTTTATGGCAGATCAGGATGTGCAAAAGGTGAGCTTCATCCAAATAAAAAAGCTGAAGCTTACTGATATTCTGCACTTGATGCTTTAGCACAACCGCGTTAATTCGGTTATATTTGAAGATGTTTGTTGCAGCTTAATGAAGGTCGGAGACCTTTTTTTTGCTCATCATATTCCTGCAGTTCAGTGTTTCTATTCATGGAGTTAATGTCAGTGTTTGTGCACACTTCAGGCTCATTACATAACATGGCGCAGCCACAGGTGGCCTTTTAAGGGGACTTTACGCGACTAAATGCTCGTTTATTCTTGTTATGTAAAACACCAGATTTCAAGAGTAAATTTGCTTTTTTGCATGGATAATCTTGTTTGTTAATTTTATTTAATCCTTATCTAAATTTAAAAAAAAAGAGACCAGGAGACTCTCTAACTCTTACCAAGTGCATTTATTTATTTATTGCAAATGTCTAAGCAAAGTGCTTAACAATAAAAATGTAAAATAACAGCATAAAATACAACTAACTTAGTGCCTATTTATTTTAACTTTAACTTGAAAAAAACAGGATCCCTCTGCTACATGGTTTTCACCAGTAAAGTTGATTATCATGAAAAATCTGCTTTTGAGAATGCATAAAAACTGTACATCTATATTAAAGAAAACAAAGATTTGCATTATCATGTGAAAAAGTGGAAGCATGCATGAGCGAAAACTATTGTAAAAATGCCTCTGAAGCCTCCTCAATGACCTCAGTACCCTTTTTTGACAGTACATGCAGGACGGGTATGTGGTCCTGGAGGGGCTGCTGACCCCTCAGGAGTGTGACGAGCTGAGGCAAAGGATGACAGAGATAGTGGACGACATGGACGTCCCGGAGCACTGCTGCATCACCTTCTCCACCTACCACGACGAGCAGCTCAAAACACAGGTGACCCGACGCACCTTAGACTGTGAGATGAGTCTTTAAAAAATGTCAGTCATCCAGATTTTTCAACAACTTTTCTCTCACATGCTTTCCGTCTGTTGCACTTAAAGATGCAGGTAAGGTTCCCACTTAAATCTACAGACAGTCAGTGTGTTTCCCCTTCATGAACGAGCTCACAGTGTCTGTCGGTGCTTTACCCCGTCGGTGATTCACAGCGTTTATCTGCCCTTTATTTCAGACTAATAGTACACTCTTATGTCAACACTCAGCGTCAGCGAGGTTTACACAACCGTTCAAAAGATTTAAATCAGCTGTTGTTAGGGTTTTGTTTTGCATGGACAAAACATCGTATTTAAAGAAGACTTTTTAAAATCTAAATGCACTGAAAGAAAAATTAAAAAGCATGCAGTAATCCTGTCACCCGCTGTAATGAATCAAGCTTTTGGTGGCAGAAGGTGGTAAACTTTTGAACGGTGGTAAATCTCCCCCCTCTGTGATGCAATCGTTCCCTGCCGAACAGATGACAGATGTTAACTGTTTGACCTGCAGGGAAATGCTGACTATTTCATCACCAGTGGAGATAAGATCCGCTTTTTCTTTGAGAAGGGAGTTTTTGATGAGAAAGGTCAGTAACACAGAAATTCTTTTCTAGCTTGCACATATTTTTTACGTGACATAAATGCCAGATTAGATGGTTAAAAGCCTTTCTTGTCTTGCAGGGGAATTCATCGTACCCAAACAGCGATCGTTAAATAAAGTTGGACATGGTAAGATTTCAAATCAGCTAATGTCATGCATGTGAGGCTCTCAAAAATGTCCACCTCTAATCCCTGTTTCCACCCTCTAGCTCTGCATGCGTATGAACCTTTGTACAAAAAAGTTACACATTCACCCAGAGTTCAGGTGAGTGAGCTGTTGAGTATCAGAGGATGACGTACTGAGTCACAGAATAACCACATCTCATGCTAACTTTGTTTTCTTAGGGAATAGCGAAGAAGCTAGGGCTTGTAAATCCTGTGATACTGCAGAGCATGTTCATTTTTAAGGTAAGTGTTTAAGTCTTAAATACAACTTGCAGTGTTAGATGTTGCTATAATGTTAATTCAGGTAATTATCTTCTTCTTTCTGTCTCCTCCAGCAACCGGGGATTGGTGGAGAAGGTAAGAAAGTAAAATTGGTATTAAAAAAAAGTTAAAAAAAAAAATATAAAAGACTGATGCAACTAAATTGTTTCTTTGTCTGTGTGTCAGTGACGCCACATCAAGACGCCACGTTTCTGTACACGGAGCCTCTGGGCAGAGTGATGGGGCTGTGGATCGCCCTGGAGGACGCCACTGTGAACAATGGCTGCCTGTGGTTTATCCCGGGGTCACACAACAGTGAGCTCACAATACAGATAACTCTACTTTTATTGTTCAAAAATCCTATTTTGTCTCTGTCATATTGTATTAGTATGTAAATGAAAACCTTTTTTCATGCGTATTTTTTGCATGTATGTAATATTCCACATCTCCTAGGTGGTATTTCTCGGCGAATGGTGCGAACCCCTCCAGGCACATTTCCCCTGACAGACTTCACTGGGCGGGAACAGGATTATGATGATGACAAGTTTGTCGCCGCGCCTGTTAAAAAAGGTAACTCACCTGTGTCTCATAATTTAAAACACTTTCTGAGGGTCAAACAGTCGGCTACATGAGGAAATAATATCCAGTGATGTGTGGAAATACAGGCATTTAAAGAGTTTGTGCCAATATTGTGAAAGCATCTGTATTCATTATATCCACAAATGTGCATTGTAATGGTGTTGAAACAAAGAGTCATAGTATTCAGTTGCATATTTCCAACTGATCCATTAGCCAGTGTGTGTGTTCAGGTGGTGTAGTCCTGATCCATGGGGAGGTGGTGCATCGCAGTGCTGAAAACACCTCAGAAGACTCTCGCCATGTCTACACCTTTCACATCATGGAGTCCCAGGACACCCGCTGGAGCCCTGAGAACTGGTGAGAGGACATGACAGCTGCGGTGCTGCTTTTAGTTTTTTTTTTTTTTTTTATGTTTAATCAGGTGTTTTCAGTGGGTGGTTGTCACAGCCAGCACATGGGGAGATAAATAAAAGTCCTGAGATGCATTTTAGTCTTTTCTAGCTTTCTTCTTGCTTTTATCTATTTTATTTTGCTGCATCTGTGAAGTGCCTTGTAACACGATTTATCAAAAATGTTCTGTAAATAAGGATTTTTATTATTATTATTATTGGCATTACACACACTTGCTGAAATCAGAACATTCACAGGATTTGGTGCTACAGCTTAACTCTTAATTTTTCATTTGTAAAATTAAGATTGTGTGACTCTTAAGTTTAAACCTGGACGTCATGTTTCCATCTTTTTGTTTTTTTAAAGGTTGCAGCCCACTGAAGAGCTTCCTTTTCCAACTCTCTACACCAAATGAAGAGGGTTTTTGGCATCGATGCTGCAGTTCATGGAAAGACACAAAATCCTTTTTTTTCCTAGAGAAAGAGCAACATGTATGAACTATTTTTACATGTTTGAACAAAATCTCACGGTTTGTTTTGTAGCCTGAATGACATTATCTGTTTCTCTGGGCTGCATGCAAACCGGTCTGTCTGATGCAACGTTACTTTAACAGCCAAGTCAATACTGGCTTAAAAGGTGACAGAT
>JAPZDV010000011.1:17193421-17204995 GCA_029814665.1 Acanthurus lineatus | reverse complement strand
ATCACATTTTAATGTTTTTATGTAAGTATCTTTAAAAGGATGGAGGACTAATTTGAAAGAGTATTTTTAAACTTCTTGACCAACTTTTCATGGACATTCCCAAATACAATTTATACTTAGACATACTTTTATTCAGCAAATCCTCATCGACAATGTCACCAACCAGCAATATTATATTTATAAGGATATTTTTTCAACTTTGTGTCCAAACGAGATTGCAGATTCCTATTTTTACAGACAACAGTGAGCCTTTCTATTGTCAAGTATGTTCTTTTTAAGACGTAAATCAAAAACAACAAAAAAATTGTGAGTGAATGAATGATTATTAACTACAACATCCGAACCTCTTGTGTTAATTTTAAAATCATACCGAGACCAAAAGGTTAATGTTCATGTTGCAAAAGTGCAATTACTCACACAAGTCTTGCTTCTCAATCATCAAGTGAGCATTAAACAAAGGACTTAAAAAAGGAGGCATCTGGTATCTTTCTTCTCTGATGCACTCAACATGCAATATTACACTTTTTTTTCCAATGTAAGGATGATGGCAAAAACAACATACTAGCATGCTAATGAATTTTTGACAACAACATAAAAAAACACCAAAGTACTTTTACAGATAAACATAAAACCAAAAGGTTAGTAATTAATTCATGCTGAAAACAAGTTTCAGGTTATAAACTGTTGCATCCTCATCTAAGAATGATGAGATGAAACCTGATGACACTTGAGGATATTTGTATAAACCAACCTTTAAACAAAACAGATACAGTGTTGCAAGAAAAAGTTGTTCAAAAGGAAAAAAAAAAAGGGCCTGTATTAATCATAATGGCCCGAAGCATATCTACAGACTCATAAATTGTAGGGTTTACAGGCTCAGTATAACAAGGAAATGTATACATTAAGTTAACCTTGAAGGGGTCCCATGAAAACCTGATACACATTAAGCAAAGTCAAATTTTTTTCAAAACAAAAATATACTGTAGATTACCTGTGTACGTGTTACAGTACTAAATTTCACATTAGTGTCATGCAGGAGCATAGTGAGTTTCTGCCATACTGAAGTATAAACCAGCCCTTAGAAAGAAGAGTTGAAAGGGGGCTAACATGCTTTTCATCTACAACAGTAATGTGTGATAGAAAATATACTTCTTAAGGCAAATATTTTCAGCAGTAAGTACCTCATATTGCCATCGGGGAGGCAAAATAATCCAATAACAAAAAAATCTTGATTAAGTAAAAGACATATCAATGAGCTAACTTTAAATAATGTTCTTCAAAGGCAATACAAAGGCATGTATCCATTTGCGATAAGATAAGAAAACCTTCTCATCCATGATCAAAATGTGTCATTTAGCAGCGTCTCTTCTGTCCAGAGCTTAAGGTGTTTAAAAGGGACATTATTCCACTCTGATAAACTATCTCCTGTTGCATAATTCAGGATTTGTTGGTGTCAGTGGTGAATTACCTCGCGATCAGGACAGTGTCATGCAAAAGAAGCCATACACTAACGCTGTCAATACACACAGCTCAGTATTTAGCAACTGTAACTCACATTTCTTTGTAACTTAGTCTGAATCCTCAAAGCAACTGATACTGAAATGACTTGTAATCTAAAAGGCCGCAGACTGTAACGTCATGCTAACATCATGTCTGTTGCCACATTGGTTTGCTGACATAACAACTAACCCGCAGGCTTGATAAAACTTTAAACAATATCTTTCTTGTGCTAGTCGAAACAACTCCACTTTTCAATGAAGTTTACTGATTTCTAAAGGGACTTCTATTCCTCTCTACAATATGTTTTACAGTTTTTCTCATATTCAGTGTTCGTTCTCCCCCACTGAGCAGCGAGACCAATCTGTTTTTATTCGTGCAATTCGTCCCATCAAAGCAACAGCAGGATAAAGAGGTAGAGCGGGAGGAAGAGGTTGTCTATTTGGGAGGTGTAGGCTTCCAACATGGCCACCAGAGTGATGGAACCAACAATCCATGAGTAGGTGGTGTTCAAGTTGATGCTCCCATCAAAGATGAGAAACATGGCCACAGCGATGATCTGGGCGAACACCGATGTTGCCGTCCCCTCCATCGTTTTCTTGGTGCCAGGCCAGCGGATCTCCCCCATGGTGCTGCCGAACACAGACGCCACAGTGTCTCCAACCCCCACGGCCAGCACTCCTGCATACGGCACCAGGCCGCCTGCACCAGGAAGTACCCCCTTAGGGGCGCAGGGTCCAGGGAACAGCCATATGGGCAAGGACATGCCCAGCAGCAGGTAGATGTGAGTCAGGATGAGAGGACCAGAGTCCCGCTCATCTAGGAACAAGGTGAGCACCTGCCTGAGCAGCTGACCCAGCGGCCTGATCCGGAAATAACGCACGTACTCCAGGAACAAGAAAACCGCCAAGCAACCCACAGACGCCACGTGAAGCAGCTGCCTGTCGTATATCAGCCCCGGAACGAACGTGGCCACCACAATCAGATGGAAGTACTTCCTGACAACGGTGGACGCCTGGTGCTTCTTGGATCCCGACTGGCGCTGGTAGTTCTGATGTAACACAACAGAAATGGCAACAACAGCCAGAAACACCCAGTATCCCAGCAGACAGAGTCTTGTGTCGTTCAATGTGACAAAGTCCAGCAGCCACATGAGGGGATGCCGGCCAATGAACAGTGAGAGCCACGGCATGATGATTCCCAGGCCCAGAACGGCTGTCATCATGTGAAAGAAAAGCGAAGACACCCAGGTCTCAGACTCCATGAAGCAGAAGAGCAGGGCGAAGAAAACACCCAGCAACAGCGAGCCCACAACCACGACCGGCAGGAAGTAGTTCACTGGATCACCTTTGACCTCTGCCAGGTTCAGAGAGCGCTTGATGAGCTGGTTGACGATGAAGCTGATTCCACCTATGATGAGGAGCGCCTCTCCGGGTGTGAAGCAGCGTGGCAGCAGGTAAAGCACAATCAGGCTGAGATAAACGAAGATCAACAGAACCTCTAAGACTTCTATGACCTCAGACACTGTCAGCGTCTGTTTTGTCGTGTAGAGGATCGCGCTGCCAGCCATGCCTGCGATCACGCAAGTGTTGGTGGGTACCGGTCGTGTGATGCCCAGTGCAATCAGGGAGAGAAACAGAGCCAGCATCATGCCCGTGATCGTGATCACCATGGAGAAGCGCTCAAAGTAGACATTCCCTGAGGCAGAGCACTTTTCTCTAAGTGCCAGGCCCAGCAAAGGCATCACCATGGACGCCGGGACGATGCCGCTATTGGCTGCAGGACGGAACTGGAACACGGCGCCCCCCGACCTCAGCAGACGGTCCCATTTGTGCTGCACGTAGAAAGCCTGGATGAAGAGGGCTATGTTGCACCACGAGTGCTGGTTCCACACCGCCATGTGGACGCACAGCACCACAGCCAAAACTATAGAGGACTCCACGAGTACTGGATTGATCTGCATGACTGCTGGGTGGAGGCTCACAGAGAGGGAGGAGGGCTGATCTGAACAGATGGTCTGCAACAATGATGGCTTCTTCTGTCAGTTCCTCTCTCTGGCACACTTCATCATTTGGCAGGCATTTTTGAATTGCTAAAGATGTCTAGAGAAGAAAAGGAAAATATAATCAGTAAGTGTAACCATTCAAAATCACCACAATTAAGAATGATAAAAAATAAGTATAAGCATTACAGAATGCAGGAAGTGTGACTGAGTGCATTGAGTCCAAAAGTCACCTCAGTCAATCCTAACCATGAACCTTAGTCATACTTTATCTTCTGCCTGATGTGAACTATTGCCACAGTGAACCAAGTCCGTGTTTAAATCCGGACAGCTCTTTACCACGTGAATGAGGACCCAGGAGAAATTCATGTTCTTTTTATATCAGCTGCAACCTTTGTTCCTGTGGGGGTTAGATTGTCTTTCTTAAGGGATAAATAAGCAGTGGAGGTTGCGTTAACACGCCTGATGGATACGGCTTAGAGAAAAATATTTCAGTCATTTATTACATCCATGCTAATACAGCCGAGGACCAGCTCTCGGTCACTGGAGTGTGAAAGGCTTCCCTCTGCAAACCAAGGATGCTGCAACCTCGGATAGCATCAAGCTAACGGCCAAACACAGCTGACTCTACTGAGTTAGCATAGTGTCACAAATCACAAAACTGCTGACAAAATAGACAAAAAAGAACAAGGGTGAGGAAGACATGCGTACGTACCACATTAGTGCGATGGTATCTGAACGAAGGTGCGTCGGGATATGAATCAGTGCCGTCCTTTTTGACAGATTACTTTCCTTTGTCAGCTGTCTCTTCTCTCACACCCAGTAGGAGGGGGCCATATTTGACAGCCGGGTCACGTGGTACACCGTTGAGCCGTCTCCTGAAGGCGTGGTTTTCTTTATTTTTCTTTTTTTTAATTCTTAAATTAATTGTTGTTGTACAGCGTCACAATGAAAGCCCACACTAAACATTTAACTTTTAAAATGTGCAGGGCTTTATTTTCATTGTAACAATTTCGTTGTAATGCATGAATCACGTAGCATTAGCATTAACGTAAATATGATAATAATCTCCAACTACTACTCACTCACCCACTAAGTTACTGTAATGATATCTATAGTTGTTAAGGGTAAGGCAGAAATAGATGCCTTAATTTATATTTTATACTTAGAGGGTGGTGCCGAAAGATTTTAGAGAGGGATTTGAAAATCGTTTTGCGATAACAATTATTTCACTCCACTAGATGGCAGCTGTCTTATGAAAAAAGAGAGGCGGCTGCAGCGACGAAGAAGAAAGTGCCTTCGACGGTAATGACGTCGCAGCACAGCGACCAATCACTTGGCAGGAACGAAGATGGCGGAATCGGAGTTGAGCGTCAGGTAGGCAGTCAGCAACAAACTTTAGTTAAAGTCTACCTCGTTTCAGACTGTCTTTTATTATTTACCAGCGAGTAAAACTTTCTACGCAACATGGCTGTTTATTTATTCCCATGAGCACTAACATTTCTATTTGACAGTGTGTCGTTTGAATTGTTAGCACCACGCTAAGTTAGCTTAGCAAGGGCTAACAGTTGAACGTTTGAATGGCTTTTCAACAGCGCGGTGTGTCAGCCGCATGTCAACAACAGCATGTTGACCAAAAAGACAAGGAACCGATGCTCATGTTTTTATTTTAAAATTCCTAAATAGTTATTCACCTCCAATAACCGACTTAGTTGAGACAAAGGATAACAGGCCAACGCTAGTGTGATGGTACATAGGGGACAATGACTTAGTTCGTTAGCATGGATTAACTTTCCTTGAATGGAAAATATGTCTATGAGCCGCCGCTTACACTACATCTGCATTCAAACCTGTATAAAACATCAAATAAACTTGATTTTACAGTCTGACAATATGAACTGACAATTTCAAATTCAGGATAATTACTGGACATTTTACAGTCGGGTGTTTTAATTGCATCTACTGGTTTTACAGTGGAATTACATTATTGCAGTCAGATCAGCTGACTCTGCAGGCTACTCCTCTGTGTATTGTAAATTAGGGGCAAACATCAGTCTTGTAAAAAACAACCATTATTCTCCTAGGAGCTGTCGAGAATTATGGACCATACTTCTTGGAAGATCTGCATTGCGAGAGCCGGTATGTTATCTTGCCTCATGTTTATTATTTACTATTACTTGCAGGAGTTTGCAGCTAAGTGTAGAGGTTGAACAAAAGTTTAAGATATGCTTGTCTTTAGGGGGTCAGGTGGTGACCCCCCTTTAGAATTGTACTGTTTGTAGAATAAGCTTTTTTTGTTTTGTTTGTTTGTGAATTTGGATGCACCAAAATCATATAAATAATAATCTTTAGTTGTGACTTTATAATGTTTATGAAGAATATAAATTCGTTGTCAGCTCATAGGATATTATTATGTAGACAGAACAGAATAACACTTGTGATTTTCTCTCTTCTCCTTATGAAACATTTGACGAGCACAGGGTCAGATTGAGGCAGAGCTTGACAGACACTGGGACAGACTGCATCAAGGACTCACTTACTACAAGCCACCCAGGTATCTCTCAGATTTACCCTAAAATCAAATACACTGTTACTCCTTACTGCTGAAAGGTTAATTGACAGTATCAATTGCTTTAGCTCATCCTCTGCTGCGAAAGTGAAAGACAACAAAGATGTTGCACAGCCATTGAAGGACTTTGGTCTGAGGATCAGTAAACTGTTGGTAAGATTTAAATTTGCTGTTTTTACATAAAAGATGTGGATTCATTGTCTGTATTTGTCAGGATGATTTGATAACATTTTAATACTTCAATAATGTTTCAGGGTCTTGATGAGCAGCAGAGTGTGCAGCTCTTACAATGCTACCTGCAAGAGGACTACAGAGGAACCCGTGATTCGTTAAAGGTATCTGTTCCTACTTCAATTTTTACTGTTGTTGGGATATGTGTCTGAAATCTAGTGCACCTGTGTAGTATACAAATAAGTACTAGCTATATGCAGATTTTAGAAAAAGGATAGTATTAAATTTTAAACTAGTAATTAGGTTCTCAGTGATTCTGTCTTGAATTTTGATTTTATACTGCAATTACTTAAAATATGTAATCATTTATCATAAGAAAAAATGAACTCAAAAGACTGTAAGAAAATATGATTATGTAGGCTATTCAGATGATGACTAACAGAATCTTTCATATAGGTTGTCCTGAAGGACGAGCGACAAAGCCAGGCATTGCTGCTGAAGGTCAGTACTGAAACTGCAGCTATTTATGCTTTTTGTCTAGTTGCTCTTGATTCAGCATGACTATTTCATTTCTATCCATTAAGTATCAATGTGTATGTTTGTGTTTTCACAGATAGCTGACTATTACTACGATGAGCGCATGTGTCTGCTCAAGTGTGTTCTGCTCCTACTGACATACTTTCAGGATGAGCGACATCCCTACAGGGTGAGAAGGAGCTGCATTTAAGTCACATGAGAAAATTTAAAGAACGCCACTTTACTTGCACATTTCCCAATATATAATTGATTTATTGTTGCCTCTGTAACTTAACTCTGGATGTGTGTGTTTGTGTCCAGGCTGAGTACTGTAACTGTGTCAATAAACTAGAGAAGGACCTGGTTAGCAACTACCAGTCACAGTTTGAGAAGCTCTTCAAAGCAGAAGCTCCAACATGGGAAACTCATGGAAACCTCATGGTGATAATTTGGTTCACATCTTTAGCTCACATTTTCTTAATACTGTAATACATTATGCTGAAGCCTAGATCCAATGCAAATATTACCAATTATTGCTCACATTTTTTCTGTTTGACTGAGTGATATCTGACCAACAGAATTCCTTTTTCCAATTTTTTTCTTTAAATTTTTACAGACTGAAAGGCAGGTGTCACTATGGTTCCTTCAGTGTCTAAGAGAACAATCTCTTCTGCTGGAGATCATCTTCCTGTATTACGCTTATTTTGAGATGAGTCCGTCCGACCTGCTGAGCTTCACCAAAATGTTCAAAGAACAAGGCTTCGGTTTGCGGCAGACCAACAGACACCTAGTGGACAAGAGCATGGATGCACTGGTTGACCGCATCGGGTAAGAGAACCTTATTGTGTTTATTAGCTTATTCAGTTCATACAGAATGTGTATTTTTGTTTGGTTTTTTATTTTTTTGTTTTTTTTAAAAGAAAATTTAAGCACTGCAAGTTTTTGTTACTTATTAGTTTATAATGATAACTCTGCAATAAGCAATTATCAGCTGTCCAGTCCACTCAGTCTTTAACGTCTGGTATGTTTCTCTGGCCTGCAGAAATTTGAGCGCCCTCATCTTGGTCGAAGGAATGGACATAGACTTCCTGCACAAATGTGCCCTGGAAGACTGCACAGACCAGCACCAGTTCTCCAGTGCTCCTGAAGTCATCAAGGTTTGAACAGAATCTCTAAAGCCAGTACACATAAATATGATTCAATGTAACTATAAAACAGCAATGCTCTACCACACACTGCATGGGCTGAAAAAGTAAAATCAATTACCTCAATAAGAACCTAGTTTTGGAAAAAACAAAAGTATCAAAAACAAAAATTATTTCTTAAAAGCAGTATTTCTCTGTTTCTTCCAGGAGATGGATCAGCTGCTGCTGACTTTTGGTGACATTCCTCATCACGCACCGGTGCTGCTGGCCTGGGTCCTGTTGAGACACACTCTGCGACCAGACGAGTCCAGCCCCGTGATCAGGAGGATAGGCAACACCGCCCTGCAGCTGGGGGTGTTCAAGTACATCTCTACAATGCTGAAAAGCCTGGGTGTCTCGGGAAATAATGTAAGAGAACAAGGAAACACTCTTGAGTCTGGTCAAACTTAGTGGAAGGTTAAAGAAATAAGGTGGTTAAGTTAAAGGAAAACAGTTTTTCTCGAGTTGTTTTTGCAGCTACAAAAAAAAACATTTCAAAATTAAAGACATCCTGTTTCTTTACGCTAATGAATAGTAAGACATCACACTAAGGAAGTCCTTTCCCAAGGGGTTAACCCACGCTTGAATCAAAGGCTATGGAGTCATGAATCTCAAAACTTCTCCTCAGTGTTTAGAGCACTTCTGGTTTTTCTCTACCAGGTAGTTAAATGTAATCACATGAGGCCTCCAGCCTAAATCAGTCTCTAATGAGATGGTAGAGTCACTTCCACATGGAAGTCGGGAAACATTGTGTACTCTAGATTAGTTTTATAGTTAGAATCTGAACTAAGTCAGACTTCAGGTTCTCTAATCACACCCTTCACGCTGTGGTTCATATCTGCAGTGCATCCAGGCTTGAACTGAAGACAATACACTGTTATACTATACACTTACTAACTTTCACATTTTCTGCATCAAAAACTCAAAATTTTGTCCTGATAAAATATATGATGAGCAGCACACACACCTCTAGTTAAAATGTCTATTCTCTATGTATTTTAATTGTTTTACTACATACATTTTTCCACTCTTTTCCACTTTTTTCTCCAGTGCACAGCAAGCACAGCAAAGATGTGTATCTACGGTCTCCTCTCATTTGTGATCACTTCTTTTGAAGAGGAAAGCCTACAGGTACACACTCAGATTTTACATTTATGTCTGTTTATGTTAAAAATCTCGTAATCACACTCACATTTTCACCCTGTGTTGGTGACTTCTGTTGTCATGTGGCAGACTGACGGTGTGGCCACACAGTGCTCCCACCTGATCGACGCTGCCTGTGAAGTCCTCTCTGCTCCCAGCCTGGCTGAAGTCTTTTGGGAAATGGTGAGAAAAAACAAAGAGAGGGTTCTTTGGAGATAACAGTGGATAAAAACAGGAACAGTTTACTGATGGTGATCTGCTCTGTTTGACACATTTTTGATGCAGAAGCCGAACATGGGTTTGGGAATGATTCTGGACAGCGCAGTTGGAATGTTCCCGCACAAGATTGGACCACTGTTACAGCTTCTCACTGCTCTTTTGTCAAATAAGTCGACTGTTAAAAAGGTAAACTTTAACATTCACAGACAAACAAATAGAACTGTGTGTAACTTAATGGTTTAACAATTTATTTTTTTTATTTGACAGGTGTATAATTTTTTGGATAAGATGTCTTTCTACACACAAGTTTACAAGCAAAAGCCCAATGATATCATCTCTAAGGACGATGAGACCCTGTGGAGGAGACAAACGCCCAAACTCCTCTACCCTCTTGGTTAGTTTGTTTAGCTGAAATTTGAATACAAATTCAAAAATTTATTGTGACCAAGGATATCAGAAAGTCTAATAAATTTGCATGGATATTTGTATTATGCGTGACATGGAAGATTTAAGAACTTCCTCTGTAACGTTTTGTCTCAACCCTCAGGCACAGGGCAGACTAACCTGTGGATGCCACAGGGAGTGCTCGGCCAGGTGATGATTGGAGGCGAGCAGGGTTATGTTGTTCGCTGGGATTATTCATACAGCTCCTGGACTCTGTTCACCTGCGAGGTCGAGATGCTGCTTCATGTTGTTTCAACTGCAGGTAGGAAGCTGTGGTTTATATTCACAGGCAGATTGTTAAATGACTTCCCAAATCTGTCTGTGACTCTCAGTTCATTTGATTCTCTCCAAAGACATTAAATAAGTTAAAAAAATAAATACTTTCATTAAAAAAGTAGGACATCTTGTGTATTTTTGGGCTGTTTTATAGATGTTGGGATGTTTTTAGCTGCAGTTTTGTAGCCCCAGTATTGACAGCAGCAGGATGGTAAAAAGACAAAAAAAATGTTTATTTACTATCGCATTTTGCCATTAGAAACCAATGTAAAGTCATCAATTTATCATCAGTTTTTCCAGATTGACCAACAGCCAAAAGACAAAGTATTCATCATTTTACAACAGAAAAAAATATTTAATCTTTCTGGTAATTTTTTTAATTATTTTGTCTGCTGATTAAATGATTTCAGCATAATTAACTTGTTTGTGTTTCTCTGCCTTTTCTTGTGCCAGATGTTCTTGCTCACTGTGCTCGTGTGAAGCCCATCCTGGACCTGGTCCATAAGATCATAAACACAGACTGGACTGTGTCGGATTGTCTGTTACCTCTCACCTCTCGCATCTACATGCTGCTGCAGAGGTAAACTGACTTTGCAGAGACACTTATCAAATGCCTGAGTGTGTTTTAGTTATTTGTGTGATCTCTGTTTGAAACAGCCTTGACTATAAACCAGAAATAAATTGGTCTTTTCGTCTGTGTGTTTATTGTCTGTTAGGTTAACGTCAGTCATCAACCCTCCGGTAGACGTGATCGCCTCCTGTGTGAACTGCCTCTCCGTTCTGGCTGCAAGGATGCCTGGGAAGGTGGGTTTGCCTGGTGCTTCTATTACGAGCAGGAAGTGAAATCAGAGTTTTAAAGTCACTGTTCTTGAATCTTCCTTGAATGCCTCATTTATTTTTACTTTCAGGTGTGGTCGAGTCTGCACCACACAGGCTTCCTCCCCTTTGCCTCCAACCCTTTAACCAGCATGGCTCAGTGTGTGAGGTAAAGTAAAAAAGCTCAGACTGTGTGCCTGTTTATTTTATTTGTCTGGCAAAAATTAAAATTTAGTTTTTTTTGAGGAGATAAAAAGTATTAAACAAACCCCTTTTTTTTCTAGTGCTGAGGGGATGAAAGCAGGAAACTACGGCAACCTGCTGGTCCAGATTGAGCAGCCAAGAGGGGAGTACGCCGTGACCATCGCCTTCCTTCGTCTCATTACAACCCTGGTCAAGGTAATAACAATAGTCCTGGCTGACATTTCTGCTGTATCGGCTGAACGGTGCCATTTTATATTAAGTTATAAATGTAGCGTCCTGCTGCTGTGATGTACATCTTATGTCTCTTCTTCTCTCCCTCATGTTTAATTCCAGGGTCAGCTCGGCAGCACTCAGAACAAAGGCCTGATCCCCTGTGTGCTGCTGGTGTTGAAGGAGATGCTGCCCACCTACCACAAGTGGCGTTACAACACCTATGGAGTCAGGGAGAGGATAGGTAAGGAGGGGACACGTCTGACATGACAGCAGTGGCAAGTTGCTTTATTCTAGACTGGAAAATGGAGATAAAAACTAAA
>JAPZDV010000011.1:17107344-17168378 GCA_029814665.1 Acanthurus lineatus | reverse complement strand
TTTCCTTTCTCTTTATTAAGTTCCCATCATCATTTACCACCAAGTGTGTTTGCACTGCACCTTCTCTTAGTTTGGCTCTGTTTATCTCCCTCTCCAAGTCGTCCCTTAGCTCCTCATTAGTTTTGATGCTCTCCTCTAGCTGCTGCCTGAGTAGCTGCACTGCTGTCAGCTCCATCTGCAGAGCATGGAGGCGCTGGGCACTGCAAAAACACACCACACATATAAACAAAGTATTGTTTATCCATCATATATATATTTATCTTATCAAATCTTTTAGTTCTCACCCATTGCAATGATTTTTTTTTTCAGGGACTATCTTCCCTACCTGTCCTGCTCTTTAACAGTCCTGACCAGGCTGGAGTAGAGCTGTTGTTCGGCTCTAAGTGCTTTGTTCAGAGCATCATGCTCCTGCTGCAAGGCTATAAGACTAGGCAAAGCCTTCAGGGAGACAGAAAATGACAGAGCAATGGTTATTATGTCAAAACACTGAGAATAAAATGTGTTGTTTACTTGTTTCATTCAAGTGGAAAGTTAACAAAGTTTACTTCTTGCTGACTGTCTCCACCAATCATGGTTCTCTCTCTCTGAGGGAGCCCAGGAAGTGATCGCTCCATGCCAGAGCCAATGACCTGATCCTGGGTATGATCAGCTCGGTAGTCCCCTCTCCCCTGACCGAGGCGCTGGTGGAGAACCTGCACAGAGACATTGCCAAACATGAGAAAAGCTTGAGTAGAGGTTGCTAAGTTCAAATGCAGTCAGAGGAAAAAGCCTCTAATCCATAGCCGCTGTGTGCTTCTTTGAGTGACACGCTTTTGACTCTGTGAATGGGGGGAGTTCTTACATTGATAATCTCATCCTTGGTCTTCAGAGTGGCAGTAAGGGACTCAATATTAGCAGCCTGACCTTCATTGCGACCCTCCAGTTCAGACAGCAATGACTGGAGATCTGCCAAAGAAATCTGAATATAAAGAAAATAAAACAGCAGATTAAATAAAGAGACACTTGTTTGCAAAAAATCCAATTGTGGGCACAATAAAGTGCTTAATACCAACTGACCTTAAGTTCATTCTCCCTTTTCAGTGCTTTGTTAAGTGCCTCAGTTTTCTGTGCCAGCTCTTTCTTCAAGACAACAACTGTCTTCTTGGAGAGAGGAATGTTCTCCACATTATCTTCGCTGTTCCTCCTGGACAGCTCAGCTTTATTGCAGATAAAATAGAATCAAATGTAAGACCGACATGTTCTTTGACTTATAAATATCCACTTACAGGTATTTAAAGATCTAAAAGGCCTTACCTTCCCTCTCGTCCAACTTCTCCTGCATGATCTGGATAGTTTGTCTAAGCTCTAACACATGATCTGGCTCGTCCTTCTGCCTCATCTCTGCCAGCAGCTGGTCCCTCTCCTGACCACGCTGCAGCAGCTTCTACAAAAATATAAATATAACAACACAGTGATGTATAAATAATAATATCTGTCCAGAAATCAAAGATTATCAACTAGACCACCAAGTCATATGAACCCATGATGAAAGGGAAGAGTATTCTCCCTGGGAGTTTTGATTTCCTCTCCTTGTTAGGCATCTAAGTCAAGCACATTTTACAGCTGAGTAACTGTGCTGAATCCCAGAGGAACTTACATTAATGATGCTGTCTTTTTCAGCAAGCAGGGCTCGGAGCTCTGCGGTCTCTAAATAACCCTCCTGGGCCGTTGTGGAACTTTGCTTCTCAGCAGTGACGAGCTGCTGTTGCCTGTCAGACAGCTGCTTCCTCAGTTCGTGAATCTCTTGAGTACGCTCAGACAGCATGCGGTTGTAGTGCTCTGCAGACTCCTGGGGAAAATGGAAATTGAGAACAATAAGGAATGAGAGTCAGTGATGTTTGTCCACACCTTGTACATACAAATGCCCTTTGTAGAATTGTAAATGTAAAGAAAATGCACATTTATATCCATACAAAAGTTTGAAAAAAATCAGAGACTACATAGTTTTTATTTAATAATGCGTATATTGTTTGCCATTCTTGGTTTTCCATATGGTTCTTTGCTATATTTAATAATTTTGTTACCAAAAAGGCAAAATTTAATCAGAAACCACTGAAAATGTTTTCTTAATTAAATGCTGACCTTAAGGAGCTGGTCCTTGCTGCTGATTGTAGCCAACAGTCCTTCCACAGCACTCTCATTGTCAGCAACCACCCTTTCTCTGGCCTTAACAGCCTCAGCCAACATGGCCTCAGTGACCTTTAACCTCTGGCCCATCTGGTCAGCAAGGTCATTTGCATGAGTCTGGGACTGGCTCAGCATTGATTTCGCCATTTCCTAAAAACAAGAATGACGAATTTTTAAAAAATCCAAGGATGGAGTATTTGATTGCATATTAACTTCCGCATATTAACTTCCACATATTAAGACACAGAGTGAACCTGGCTGAACATAGAGCAGCTAGAGGTTGGAGAGGATGCTCTTTGTTCACTTACATCCATATCTTTTGTCTTGCCCTCCAGGGAGAGCTGTAGCTGGCTGATGATTGAGTCCTTCTCCCTCAGCGATCTGTTTAAGTTATCTTCTACATCTTTCTTGGCTCTCTGCAGGTTCTTCAGTGTGTTTTCAAGATGCTGCAACTTCACATCCTTCTCTTTGATGAGCGCATCAAAATTCTAAAAGGAGAGAAATGAGTAGACAAATTCATAAGAATAAAGTCCAACCTCCAGAAATCAAATTCATTACTACTGTAAATTTGTCTGTATTTGATATTATTTCTCAATGAAACATGGTCATGGCTGCTTACATTGATGGTTTCATCATTGTAAGAGAGCAAGTTATTGAGCCTTTCAAGATCTCTTTCTTTCTCCCTCAGAGACAGCTGAAGCTGGTGTATCTCATTGTCTTTCTCCTCAATGGCAGCGAACTTCTCATCCAGAGCTTGCTGTGAGAAAGCAAACAGATGGAAGTCAGAATCAAATTATATTCACTGTGGTGGGAAAACTACACAGAAAGAATGCCCACCTCCAGAGCCTTCTCCTTTTCTTTCAGTCTTTGCCGCAGCTTGGAGAGCACATTGTCGTTTCCTCCTGGGCTTTTGCTTTGCTCAAAGTCTCTGACCATATTTATGTACTCCTGATGAACACAAAAAACCCCATAACAATTAGGAAATCATATACATGCATAATAAATGGAAGAAAAAATACTGGTACGAAATGATTTAATCTTTTAATCTATAATTTATCTTGTGTGTGTTCAATGTTGTATCACCTGTAGCTGCTGCTCTTTATCAGCCAGAGTGGAGGTGAGCCGCTGGATGGTCACCTCATGGGCCTGCAGTTTTCTTTTTGTTTGATCCAGCAGCTCCTGGTACTGCTGCTCCAGTGCACCCTCCCTGTCCCCAATCTCACCACTCAGCTTTTTGAGCTGATTATTCAGATCCTGGAGGGGAAAATTGCAAAACTGTTATACAAAAGCCAATATTGAATGGTGACAGATCACATAACAGAAAAGAGGATTTAAAAATGCCCGATGGCTTTGTTTTGGAGACAATAATAATTTTCTTTAATAACATACTAGACAACCACTGTTCTCCAGCAATCTTACATTCAGGGCCTTGTCTCCCTTCTTCTTCTGCTGTTGTAGGTCCTCCAGTTCCACCTCTAGCTGGTCCTTTGCCTGCTGCAAGTCAGCCAGCTCTTGCTCCTTCCTGTCCAGGGCACGTTGCAGCTTTTGGGCTTCGAGCACCTTGGCGTGGTGTTCACCCTGGAGTTGAGCCAGCTCTGTTTGCTTTTCCATTAATACATTTTGGTGCTCCTCTACTCCCTGTGGGATTTATGCAACAAATATTTAAATTTACAAAGGTTGCAACATGTGTTTGTCCATTAGTTAGATGTAAAAATACTCACCTTGCTTTTCTGCTTCTTTAAAGTTTGACTTTGTAAAGAGGTGCAAAGCTTACCTGGTATTTCTGCAGTTGGGCTTTATGTGCTGCCTCTCTAGCCTTGGCCAAAGCATCGTCCCTGTCCTCAATCTCATGACACAGCTCTGAAATCTGTGCAGTACACAGGGAGGTGGTTGTTAGGGTGTTGTATGATACAGAAGAGCGGAGTTCAGACAGGTGAAATCTTGGATATCAGCAACTGTTGTTATACCCATAATAAACAAAATGTGTAGATCATAGTATTAACCTCACCTCCTTTTCCTTTTCTCGAAGAACCTGAGTAAGGCCCTGAATTGTTTTGTCTCGTTTCAGAGAATTTTTCTTCTCAGAGTTGAGTTCATTTTCCTTCTCCTCCAACTTCCCTAAAAGGTTCTGTTTACACAAAGAAGGGATATTGTACAATGAAACCTCTCAAACTAATTTAAAAATATCTAACAGAACAAAATGTCAAGTCCATGTACCTTGTTCTGATTTTGGGTATCCTCCAGTGTTTTACTCAGGTTCTCACTAGTGCTTTTTGCCTGGGTGAGCTCTTCAGTTAGCAGCTTATTGCAGGACTCCAGTCGGCTAAACTCGCTCTGCTTCTAAGAAAATCCAGAGAACACACAGAAATAGGAAAGGGAAAAAGTATTTCATTAGCAGAGAATGTTGAGCAGGAAAGTTATTTTCTGCCACAGCTCATTACCCGCGCTGAAGCAATTTGTCCAGCTGACATTACTAAGAAGAACTACCTTCACTCTGACAGGCATGTATTCATCATCATATTCCTCTGTAAGATCATGCAGAGACTTCCACTCTGCCTCTTTGTATCTTTGCTTGGCTCGGAAGTTATGAGGCCCAATATTTAACCTCTTCAGGACAGGGATGTGGCTCCCTGAAGGAGCAGAGATTTGCTGCTTAGAGATGCAGCGCAGGAGCTGGATCAGGTCAGAGATCACAGATGGCTGACTTGAGGAGCTGCGGAGCAGTGCTTTGGCCTGAGCTTTTCCTGCTGGGTCATCAGCTGCACTCTGCCTAGTGAAAAACACCTTGGGCTCTCTGAGTTTAGGTTTGGGTGAGGGATCTGAAGGAGTCTCTACTGAAAAGTCTCTGTTGAGGGACTGCAGGGACGTGGATCGCCCTTTG
The DNA here is from genome assembly GCA_029814665.1 of Acanthurus lineatus. Lineage (NCBI taxonomy): Eukaryota > Metazoa > Chordata > Actinopteri > Acanthuriformes > Acanthuridae > Acanthurus > Acanthurus lineatus. The sequence continues at coordinate 17,163,331 of JAPZDV010000011.1, read as the reverse complement.
AATCCAGGTCTAGGCAGCATGCCCTTACGCTGGACCAGATCAAGGTACATGCTCTGCGAACGATGGCGTGTGCCTCGGAGAACAGAGCTCTTCACAGAGCCATCGAGCTCTGCTGCTGATCCCAGCCTGCTGGTTCTGAGGCCTGAGCGCCCTGGGAATGTCCCTTTACTAGCAATGTGATCCAGACTCACACACCTTTTCATGCGATTCCCCAACTGACCATTTCCTCTCTCCCTGAACTGCTGTCCCTCAGAAGCCTGCTGATATACCGTCTCATCATCAAAACTGCCTGTCCCAGAGGACCTCGGGGGAGTCTTCCAGTTAGAGCTCTCACTTTTGTGCAAGCTTGGGTTGTTCTTTTTGTAAGTGTAGACGATGCACTGGATCAGGTGGTCTCTCTCCGCCTGCAGCCTCTGGAGTTGATTGTTGTGTTCATCCTGCAGCTGACTGATGTCAACATCACACTGTACCACCTTCTCCAACTGGAACACACATTTCCCACAGAGGAACTCTCCACGACCGTCACGAGTCACCTCCCAGCCCAGCACATGAGACAAGATCACTTGTAGCTTCCTTTTTGCTGCTGAACTGAAGATCCAGCGGCACTGGCTTCCCACAACACGAACACCACATATACGACATGGGTCCTTCATCGTACCTGGGATTTTTAGTTTCCAGGCTCACCCACTTAAAACAAGTCCAAATAGCTTGTCACTGACACACATTCTGTCAAGATGCCCAATAGTCACCAGCCTGCCAACCATGGAATAGCCATCTATCATTTTCTCTCAATGCAGCAGCAAGAGAAGCACAGAGGAGAATGACTGAGTGCAGAGCACTATAAGCCCTAAGCCTTTGATAATCCCTGCTCCCGCCTCTATTCCACTCTCCCCCACATATTCAATCACATCAAATCCTCTGCGACTGCTGAAACGATCTGTGCTATGACCGGTGCCAAACCCTCTCTAGAAAACCTCCTCCCAGATACCCTGAATCAGGTATGAATGTCAGCCGCATACAGGGGCTTCGATCCGGGAGAGGGGAAGATGGCAGAATCCGGTCACTCCTGTGGAGTTCATCCTTCCCAACAGTACATCTAAAAATCGGTTTTAAGATTAGAGGAGGTGTTTTCTGGCAATCAGTGTTGTCACATATTCCATTACACCTTTATCTCAAAGAGGTCACATGAGGTCCTGTCATGCTTAAAAAGCATCACTGGTAGACGCATTGTCCCCAATTTCTTTAAAATCCTCTGCCATACATGCAGATTTAAAACCCAGATCTGACAAACACTGAAAGGTTACAGTGTTTCTCTTTTAATATGTAAGGATGGACAGAAATAACTCTCAGAGGAACTGTCGCCAGACAGCATGATAATCCAGTCTTAACACTGTGACCTGAGTCCAGACCCAATGAGGAAACTATGGACACTGCCCAACTAAGAGCTTTCTACCCTGAGCGTCAACAACACAGTACTTTCACCAAGAGGCTCTCTAGTGTTTTGATGACCAAACTTTCAAACTGTAATGTCCTCTCTCCATGATGGAGTGTTCAAGCAATTCTAAAGTGACAAATTACAAGCTATTTTAGACATGTTAACTGCCATCAATCAAGCATTAAAATACCATATTTAAAAATACAATTTGTAATATCAGTCCAATAAAAAGAGTTCACATTTAATTTTACACAATTTCAATTGGTCACAATATTCAGCTACTAAACCCAAATCCCAAAGTCTGTAAAACCAGAGTTGCTATGGACAACACAGGCAAGAGAATCATCACTCCCTTGAATCGAGGAGCCTTACATCAGTTATAATGATGTAAGTTATAATGATGTAAGGCTCCTTACATCATTATAACTTGTGACACCAACATTAAGACAATCCACTAAGGCACCAGAATAACCATAACAAATAGTACTGAGTACCTTCACTGAAGCAGGGAACAAAAATAAAACAGCACCAGGAGGCACACAGAGGAAAAAAGCAAGTCATAAAACATGCCAAAGTACATTTCCTGTGGTTCAACAGCACAACACAGACAATCCTCTGAAATTAACAGTGCCTGCTTTGTGTGCTCAATGAATAACACAGCCTGTGTGCATCTATTGGTTTGTGAGTGTTTGGGTTTGAGAGACTTGACATATTAATGCAGAGTTTGAGCCAAGACTCATCTGATATGAATGAACCACAAAACAGTGATCGACATAAAAAGTCTCCCTATGAGCAAAACAGCAACTAAAGATGTTCGAAATGAAGCACAGCCAAAGCAGTCAGCCTGAAGTCAGTGTCGATGAGCAGGAATTATTTTAAAGCACAACACAAAGAGACTTTAATAAGGATTTCCCACAAAACCAACCTGATGGTCTGGCGTTTTTCGATCCTTCTCTCTGTGAAGCTCATCTCTTAGTGCCTGTCAAGTACACAGTAAAAAAGTCACTCAAAGGTCTTTTCATACTGCTTTGTTTAGTAAAACATTCATATCTATAGCTTCATATGAATTCCATACCTCAAGTTCCTGATCTTTCTTGGCAATGAGATCAGATAGCTGTTGAATACCGTTAGCTGAAGGTGCACCTTTCTCTTGGTCTGCACATTTATTCTGACGAATCATAGCTTCCTGATTTTCTAAATTAATCTTGAGCTGCTCGATAACACTGGTGTGAGAAAAAACAATGAAAACATTGTTCACAATTTTGTCCCATGCAGAAAAAGAAAATATCAATGTGTCTGTGCTTATCATTTGTGTGCTTACTTGTCTTTTTCCTGCAGGGCCTGCTGCAGGTCTTGGACTGAAGCGGGGACAGGGACAGACGTGAAGGTGCCTGATGGACCAAAGGCTCGGAGCTGCTTCTCCATGTCAATATTTTTAAGCTTCTCCTGCTCAGCAATGGCTGCCATCTTTTCAACTTCTTCCTCAGCAGACCGCAAACTCTGACATGAGGCAAAAGATCAAATGAGACAACCATCAACAAAAATCATAGACACTAATTGTTATGACTGTCCAACACTGATTAGATTGTTATTTAACTATATAAGGAATGACTTATAACAGAAGAATATGGACTTACATGTTCTAGGTCAGCTATCCTTTTGCTGAATGCATCCCGAAGCCCATCCATCTCTCTCTGAGCTTGCTCTCTCAAACGATGAGGCTCTCCTGATTCTCGACCAGCTAGACTCTCTAATGCTTTTCTGTAAACATCCACAGGGGAAATAAAGTTAAATTATATGCACTCATATTCATTTTTGCTTCTGGATTTTCAAGACATCTTCCTGCCAACAACAATTTTGTTTAGATAATGACACTTACGATGCAGACACAAGTAGCTCCTGTTTCTCTGCCAGGTCTCTCTTCATAGACTCCAACTCCACCTTCAGCTCAATGTTCTGTAAATGAACAACATTTACATAAACTGCACATCTGAAATATTCTTGAGATTCTGAGAGAGCATTCTTCTTTGAATTTGCATTGTTATGTGACCAAATTAATAAATCTCTTGGTTTGTGTTGGAGTGTGTGCATAAAAATAACATTCTTGCATGACGCTTCACTTCTCAAAATGAAAAAAGAGAAATACAAGCGGCGATAATGAGAACAGGAGATTCCAATGTGCTTACATCTCCCTCAAACAACAAAGAAAAGGCAAGAAGGCTGTTCTAACATCATGCAGGACTTTGGCTGAACAAAATCCAGCTGTTGTTGTGGCTGAAGTTGTGATCTTAATTAGTCTTGGTAGGAGACATTGAGTCACATGTAACTTTAAAGCACTAAGGGGTCACATAAATGCATGAAACAGACACAGAGGCCCATAAACACTTTGCATGTAAGTAGATACAATACCGTTTTGAATATGTCCTCAGTAGAATCATCACATTTCTGCTGCATGCGCTCCTCCATGAAGTAAATGCGCAGCTTCAGGTTAAAGTTCTCTTTCTTCAGTGCTGTGATTTGCTGTAGATAATATACAAAAACATTTTAATATACAAGACAATAATTTAACTAGTAGACCAGTTGGTTTATGGCAATTATCTAAAGAGCAGGACGGCCAATATAAATGCAGCATTGAAATGAGGAAAATTGGAGAGCAGGGTACTGTATGTCAGAAGCTAAATCATTAAGCTGCACGATTCTATGATTTATAACAATATATTTAACTCTAGCCAGTAATGATTTTAGATTAGATTTGCTGCCATTTAGATGGGAAAAAGTGTCAAGACTTAAAAAAAAGGGGTTGATGATAAAAGAATTGAATGCTTGAGACTAACTTTTTCACCACCCTCCCAAAAGTCACAAGGGGGAGCGCTTTCATTCATTGTCCTCACTGCTCCACAGCAGCCACACTGAGAGGTCTGCCTGCATGTGTCTGCAGACATCCTTTGTTCTTTCTGCCCTGTGAGCATAGGCATGCCTAATGCCAGATTATTGGCCTGATTAACATGCCAACCAATTAATCTGTCAATCTCGATGACATTTATGGAAAAAAACAAGATTAAAATGCTAGTCTTTGTCTAGCTCAAAATGCTTGTGGAAAAAACAGAAAATTATGTTTACAAGGCAGAAATGGACTGTGTGTCTGGTTATTGTTAAAATGAAGAGCGGCCTTCATGTTTGTATGTGTGTTTGAGTGAAAATGTGTGTGAAGTGAACTGTGCATCATTGTGCTGCAGGCTCAGACCATCATACATCTGGCAATGGGGGTTGGGAGGATTGTTGAAGGGCGAAGGTAGAAGTCTAGACCCCTTTGCAAACCTTTAATCATGCAGCCCTCCACGCAGCACAAGCCAAAGATGATGAGCATGCATTCCACTTAAATGCTGAAATATAGGCTTCAGCCTCCCTCAATCCCACTCCCACACACAAACTTTATCACTAAATCTCCATAAATGGTCAGTGTGGCTTGGTTTTACGCAGACTGTGAATCAGATTTAATAAATCATACTAAAAAGTTTGTGGTGGTGAAATAAAGTTCGCAGCATAACCTCATACTAACAATCTAAGCTTTCAATCTATAAAAATTGACGGCATTAAAAAAACATTTAAAATGTGAGTCATCAGAAGTTATAAGTTACATTAAATGGGTTTTTGATGATCCAAGAGACATTGCATCACAACATCGCTAATGCAATTTAAAAAAGGTTAAAAAAAACATAATTCAGTTTAAAACAAATCACTCACATTCTCATAGTCCTTCATGGTGAGGGCTTTGATAGGGGACATCTTATCAGGGAAGGATGGAGCTGTAAAAAAACAGAATGATATATTTTCACTCATTTGAGTCACAACTGCTTCATGGTCTCAAAAGTAGTGATAACACAAAATCTTTTCAGCCTACAGCAACAAGTCTCTGCTGGCAGAAACATGTTTATTTTAGAGAGAGAAAGAGAAAGAGAAAGAGAGAGGTGCTTTTCACTGCAGATGAATCAGAGGTGAAGCAGCTCCTGGAGAGCTGCCCTGTTTAGACCAGTTAAAAGCAGCCTACAGCTGATCATGTAACACTAGTCAACAACACATTTCCCAACACTAAATTCCAGATTCACAGTTTGACTCCATGACAGGAAAAACTGCATCGTCCCTCACAGTTGTATCAGTTTTTCTTTTGGGTATGTTTTATTTCTAAATCAGAAAGACGTCTTTTGCCATCCATGAAATCAGGTAAATCAGGTAAATTTTTTTTTAATCCTGACTTAAAAGCCACGGTAGTAAGAGTACAAAAAAGTAAAGTAAGGAAAAACAACAAAACACAATTTCATTGAATGATTGTCATTGAACAATTATTTCAGTGTATAGCTAAAAATTTTTTGGTATTAGTGTTAAAACAAGACCTTAGTTTTGGCAACAAAGAGTACAATAATAGACTATAATTAAAACTAATTTCTATGATACTGATATAATATTGTTGTCATGAACACTTAAGGCCACGATGACTGCATGGTGAAAATTTTATCTTGTGACAGCCTTTGTCGAAACATAATAAATGTTGAAATAAAGTATTCCTTCTAATCAATTTGCAGTATTGCCTTTGATGGCCTAACACACATTGGTATTACATAGATAGCTATCATGTTACTTGGTATAAGACAAAATATAACTATAAATTCAAACAAATCATATAAAAATAAATCAGTTGTTTACTTGCATGTACATATTTTTAGCCATGATATTGTTGGCACACTTCAAAACTTGACAGTAAATTAGAAAAAGGATTAGCTAATTAACGTCACCCTGCTAATCCCTCATCACAGCCTTGAAGATACAACTGTGGGAGGTCACAGCAATGATTCAACAGCAGTATTAATTAATACACAGGGGGAAGACACAACCTGAGCAAGAAAAAATAAAAACAGGAGAGAACAAAAGGTCTCACTGTACCTGTCATGCTGTCTGTGGAATAATCTCCAGCATTTATGGAGTCTGGCAGTCTGCAGCTGGGGACAAAATCATTTTGTTAGCAATGCAGCCTAGTCACTGCGAATATAGTAAATAGGGATCACCATTACATTTTCACCACATTCAACACAGTAACTGAGATTTTTAAAAACCAAAGGAACAAAAGTAAGCCCATCTCTCTGCCCTTACTCAAAGTGTACACATACATTGTATATTATGGTTTTCAAACAACACAAATGCACTGTGTTTATGTATTACTCACGCTGGCCAGTTCCACTGAGCCCGAGGAACGCTCCAGAAATAGCTTAAGAATGACTCTGCCTCATTTACATCCACTCTGGCAGAAACACACTTTGTGTGTGTGTGAGCATTTGTGTGCATGTGCGCGTGTGAGACCATGTGCCAGTGGCAGCCTAGCTCTCATGTTCAGACAGACAGAAAGAGAGCAAAAAGAGAATCCAGTGGACGGAGAAGGCTTTCTTTAGTAGACAAGTAGCCTACTGTGACTCCAATCAGCTAAGCATCACACAGTGATGAGGCAGTGGTGGTACTCACAGACACAGCACAATGCACCAAACATCAGCAGCACACATCTGTATCACAATCACAGAAAATGAGCCAAAGTTGTACTACCACAAAACAAATGTATCACTGTGCTTGTAGTACTTCTGTTAAATCAGATAAGATAAAGATTTTTTAAATTTAATTTTGAGAGGGATTCTCCACTTGCATAGAAAAAAAATGTTACTCAAGTCTGACCTTTGTGTCTAATAATATAATGTCCGGGATTGAACAACTTCCTCTCATACCTCCCCTGGCACTGCAAGCACAGTCACTATGGTGGTTTCCTTAGCAAAGATATATTACTCTAGCACACTTTTTTTCATATTTCATGTCCATATACTAGCAGATGTAATTTGTATAGGTAACCTATACAGATTGTGCTTTAGATAATCATTTTAAAAATACAATTTCTTCAATAATAAATGATTAAAAAGAATACATAATGGAGGATATTTGTACTAGTCACAATTTTTCACAAGTCTTTTTTTTTGTCTGGCGATAGCTATTACTTGAGACATGTTAAAATTAACAACATTGCTATGTAGTGTTTAGCATTCGCAGAAAACTACACAAATCATACAATTATGACCTTTAATCCATTTCATCCTGGTCTATTGCCCTTCCAAGTTGTATGTCTGTGACCCTGGGAACAATATACGAATGAATATCTGTGCTATAAATACACCCCATTTAAAGCATCCAGTGTCAAGCTGCAACAATAAAGCATAATGACACTGCACTTTATTTTTTGTATTGACCAAATCACTACAAAGTTAACCAACATCAAGTGACATAACAGTACATCATAGTGGCAAAAAACAAAGATATAATGCCAAGTGAAACTCTTCAGCACACTCGGACTTCAACAACATTGAAACACTGTGGATGATTGCTCACCAACAATATAAGGACTCTTAAATGTCAAAGAGGTAGTACTTTGACTGTAACACAAAGTGAACAAAATAAAACATGAAGAACATGAGCAGCAGAAGGAGAAGGAGAAGAACAATAACCCTCCACAAAACATCGAAGGTCAACAAAATTGTGCTGACAATTGTTACATCACTGAGGTTTCACATGCCAAGCAACCCCTTCCTGTGTTAATGGGAGGAAGCATTAGAGAAAAAGCAATGATAAGAGTAAACGCACCAAACATAAACATTTGAAACAACTTTCACAGAAACCGCCCCAACTGAAACCCCCCTTACAAAAAATTAGACAACATTAAAATACCTCTGTGTCAGTGTTACTTATACAGTTTTGTCAGTGCTGCGTTTGTAGTAAAACCTCTGCACAGAGTGGAAACAATGTTGGAGTCTGTAAACAGTGACTTCCTCTTCTCATTTTGTTCAGCTGCTAGTGACAAACATAAGCTCAGGAGAATATCGTTTACAGAAGTTAATGGAGAAACAAAAACTGACTGAAGCGTCTTACAGCAGGCAAAGCCATATTTCTTCAACTAAAACAGTAATTTGAATCAGGTTTCAGAATTACCGAATAAGTAATTTACACCATACATATCAGCTAACGTCTTAAATTACTGAGGCACGCTTACCACCTGGATGACCGCTTTACACGAGACACACAAGGGCTAGGTCATCTACAAGGAGACGAGACAAGGACGCTACAAACTTGCTCACAAAGATGCTATAACTAGCTTTGAAGTGAAGCAAAAGGAGCTACAGACGAGCTGTCTTCAGCTAACACTATCCAGCCAGAGCTGGAGCAGAGCTAATAATGCACAGTTCACCTACCACAATTACTCTCTCCTCTCATGTCAAGAAGAAGCACGCGGGGGGGAAAAATAAAACACATCTGAAATGTTAAGTAAATTCCACATTTTTGTATAAAGAGTGCGGGGAGACGTCGCTGCCTTAGTCTGAACCCCGCTGAAATACTGGCTCTGATAATTTCCGCTTTCTTTCACTCTCTGAATGACATGACAACAAGCCGTCTACCAATCGCAGCAATATCACAGTTAACATCCAATGCATCCAATGTGCAGAGTATGATTTACGATGGCAATAACTAAATAGCGGTTACAGGTAGACTAAGCATAACAGGCTTTCTGCACTTTTAAGTGTGTTAGGCAAAAATTAGGGATTTTGTTTTTCATCTCCAAATATCCTAGTAATTTAGTCTCTGATTCGCGGCTGAGAGACACTGCAGATAAGATTTTACTAATTATAATAAACGCACTATTCGCAGGATAGTAAACAAGACAGCGAGATCTTACAGGCTACCATTCCTTTTTAGTTAGCTTCTTCACGTAAACAAAACAGTCTAATAATGATGCTGTAGACACAAAAAACAACCTTAACTGGAAAATCAGTCTATGTGCGTTACCTACTGAATAATTACTAGCAAACGATAACTTGAGCAACTTTAGTTTTGTTTTCTATTCAAAAACTCTATTGAGGCCAATCTCACAGCAAAAACTGTTAAAAAACATTAACAGCTGGATGATAATTTCTTTCTGACAAACTGGATGTGTGATCTTTCAAATGACAATGACCTACGAACTTGAATCCAGAAAATTAAACCAAATACACATCTGATGCAGGTCTTTTTTAAAAAACTTTATTAAAACTGTATCTACATAAGGTTAATAGAGGTACCCCTGACGCAGCTAATTCAGTTCAGCCTTAAGGTTACATCAATTACATGACAACTTCGGTGCTTCTGTGTTGTTCCAGTTAATAGTCAGAGCCCAGACAGCTAGCTTAGTTACTGCTTTCGGATTAACTATGTTAGCTGTAATGTAGCGGTAATGTAGCACTGGTCTTATAAGCTAGCGTTAGCTCGCTAGCCGTCGATGCTAGGTTTACCTTCCGTTGATGTCAACGGGGAGCGTCAAATCCTCTCCAACGACGGAATCCATGACACCTGTTTATTTATTTAAAGTTCTCTCCAGAATAATAAGACATATTATTGACTAAACGCAAAGTAAATTTCGAAAAGCGGGACGGAATTCAAAAAAGTCCAGGCTACCGCCATCATGATATGGTAAACGTCACCATTGTGCACGTTGGAAACTTGTGATGCCTTAAAGGTGTGTAGGAAATGTTTTCCCGTACGACTGAAAAAAACTTGATTGATGTCTTAAAAACAAATAAAGATGAATACAACTACACAAAGTTACAACAACATATTTTATAAACGATACTGATTTAAAAATATAATCTAATTATCTGTTTGCAATGATGCTTTAATTCAAGTTCATTGTTTACAACTTGAAAGTTGTAAATTTACGAGTAACTAAAAGGCAGCATGAAACTGGGTGGATATTGGGACAAAGCGATTGGCCAAAACAAACACCTTGGGGAGGTACGTAGCAGCTCAAAAATAAAGACAAGGCGCCTGAATAAACAATTTACCTGTCAGTTTCCAGCTGTAGTCATGTTACGACCCCTAACAAAACACCTATCAGAGACACGCCTCTTTTTTTGAGAACTTCGCCCAAAAATCTTTTTGACACAGTGATATCACCAAGATCAAACAAAAGAATTCACAAAATAACCATAATAAAATAACTGGTAGTGAGGAGGCATGGCATAAATACATTGTTTGAAAGACAGGGGACGTAGACCTGTGTTTTTTGTCATGCATTCCGAACAAAATATAACATACTTGAAAAAATAGGACTTATTGTATAAAATCATTTTTTCATTTCATTTTTTTTTTTTTTTTACTGAAACTGAAGCAGTATCAAGTCAAAGCTCGATGTGATATATTCATCAAAGAGCATTCTTAAACATAATCTGCATGTGAGACGGTTGTGATAAGTGTGTTGCTTGGCAGAGCAGAATAATTAACATTTGCTGCGACGAGTTAATTATAACATTTAGTTGAAATACAACCAGCAGTAACGGCTACTGTCTGGGTGTTTTATCGCCCATTTAGTTTAGTTCCTGAGAGGGCTGAAACATTTGGGACTTCTATGGTATAAATAGCTAGTTTAGCCGCACATAAAATCTATTTAGACAATAGCGACATCAAGTGGCGTAACTCTTACTGTCAGCCGGATTTGAGTACAGATTGCAATACTGGTCATTCTTTAATTACAAGACATAAAAATGTGGAGAAATATCAGCGAAAAAATGTAACTTTGCTGTTAATCAAATTATATTTGCCCTTACACCAGATGCAGCATGTGAGCGCTTCATCCACCAATCTGACGTGCCCTGGAGCAGTTATTGTACGTTTTTTGTTTTGTTTTGTGTTTTAAACATATATTGGAAAAATGCACAACTTCTTTTTTTCCATATTTTGCTCCAACAAAACAGTCTTACCAGCTTATCGATGTTCATGTGCAACTACCCTGGGGCCCCAGACTCCAAGGGGCCCCAGAAGCTCAAGTTTACTGTGTGTCAGTCGGTTTATTGGACATTTGTCAGGGGATTTACATCAATAGAGTATAAAACCAACATGGAAGGATCTTGCATCATTAGGTAATTTTTGTTTATAGTGTGCTCACATGGTACATATTCAGTATTATATCAGCATAAAAGTTCTGGCTGCAATTAATGACTTGGAGGTGACAATTACCCGCTGCAGACGAAGAAGTGAGTGTTCAGAAGTAAATATTTGTCCCATGGCCCATTTTTTCTGTTTATAGACTGAAGACATCCTAACGCCCCCACAGGGCAATCCTCCTCTTAACTCATTCACCGTTTATTTTGGGATATATGACCTTTCTGATAAGACCTTGGCCAACACCATTGGCTGTCATTTCAACTTTCTGAATTTAAAACCCATATAAAACTATTGGGTTTATGTGTAGAAACACTTGGGACATTTAAGTCTATCTTGATATGTACATCTTTATCTAAATATCAACAGGTAAATTCTTGTATCTGTCTTCAAATACTTGTGGTATTTTATTCGATTGTTTGTGGGTATTTCAGTTGTTCAGATAGTTAACAAGTAATAATCCACACACAAATTGAAAGTATTTATTGAACAAATTGACACTGAACAACGAATAAACAGTAGACAGATTAAAGATTTTTGCACCAGAAATGGTCTTGTTCAGAGTTTGATGACTCACTGTATTTGGCTGATATTTCCAAATAGGCTTTAATCATAAAGGCATCGGAAAATCTTTCCTCCAAGTCATGTATACAAATGTGAGGTATTTTTTTTAGCTCGTTTTAATGTCTACAACAGATTTACAAAAAGAAGAAACAATTTTCACATATTTGCATAATTCTTTAAAAACACAAGTTATAGTATAGCACAGAGTCCTGGTACAGTACATGGTTGGTTATCATAGAGGAAAAAACATCATAAAGCAAAATAACAAAAAATTAAAAAAATAAAAGATAATTAACAATTGCAATAAATTTGTTCTCTGGAGTCCCAAATTTACACATAAAAAAATCTATAAACTCCAAGACCAGTTGGGCAAACTGATATATAAAGTTGTCAGAAAGAGTAGTATTGCTTCAACCAACAGAAATTTGCTCAGTCTGCAACCACCTTTAACAACATTAAATAACATTAAATTACCAAGAGGGGATCCACTGTATACAGCAAGGTTTGCACAATTATACACACTTGTGTCCAGCTACAACAAAGAAACTTTTATTTAATTAAAACTATCTCCACTAGTTGTGTTTCTAGAAATATTAAATACAGCTGTGGAGGGCTTTGTACAGAGACAAAGAAAACTTTATTCTTTAAAAAAATACTTTAAACCCTCTGATTAAGACCGGAAACAAAAGGAGAAATCTGTTTTCAAAGTAATATCTAAAATATATTCAATCAGAATGAGTGTCTCTGTAAAATGCAGCATTTAAAGAAAACCGTTTTGAATAAAAAACAGATCAATCATGTAAATTTGGATGGGATATTACCATTATAGTGCATTATGGAAGCTGTGGCAATATATTATAAGGACTTTTCTTAATTAAAATACGCAAGCATGCACTATAAACATCAGAATATTTTAGCAAAGTGGTGTAATTACAGCACTATGGTTAGCACCTTAGATAATTTACTTAGCACCGTGCACTGGAGAGATGATGGGATAGAAGATGATGGTTTTTTTTGTTTCTATTCATGGACCCACTCTCCTCTCTCATGCGGCTCAGTTCTCCTCCGTACCTCTAGTCTATCTACTGTAAGTGGGGTAGAAGAAGAGACTTCTGGTCCCACTTGGCGCTGAGTAAATAACAACTATCACCCTCCATCATTTATCATAAGTAAGGAAGCAAGGATTTGATATGCTTGATTTAACACTCCACAGTTGTAGAGAACTTAATTAACACTATTGAGAACTTGAGCACCAAACTCCTTTTATTTAAAAAAAAAAAATCTGACCTCCAATCTCCACAACTGCAGATATTCTCCCAAATCATCAGTGGCATTCAGTTCATTAATGTAAGAATAATAAGTATAGCAATAAGTATCTAATGCACTGACTCTCCATTGGGGCGGCTTGTGTGCATCAGCGTGTTGCTTCAGATGTTTAAACTGAAAGCTGAGTGGGAGCCACTGTGGTTTTCCTACATTGGGGATGAAACTGAAAGTCATGATTTCCCATCAGGAGCACCAGTGAAAACAGATGCGATTCCTGCTCAGTTTAAGCAGGTGAGCCTGCCTCTGGATTCATTCACACGGGCAAGATCACAAGGAGATGAGCACCAAAAGGGTAACAAAATGGCACCCCTGAAAAATCCTTCCATATAAGTTCAAAATATCAAATTATCTTCTCATTTTCTATTGCACTTGAAGATTATTTCTTTACATAAGATATACATGTATAAAAGTTAATAAGCATTCATATATATGTACATTTAACTGATCCCAATTACCTTAATTATTCTCATCTAACAAATTGAATTCCTGGTATTTCCAAAAACAAAGTACACACAGTATACAGACTGTATACAGTTAAAAAAATAAGTTACTCTAATGTCCACTGATTAACTTGGCCTTGGTCTCCCTTCACTTAGCAATGTTCCAGAGAGATTGTGTGGCGTAGAGCCTTTTTTCCACCGTGCAGGCGTACATCTGGAGATCCTACTTGAAGACGGCGAAGAAGATTTTGTCGCATGGAGAAGCTATTAGTGCAAGAACTCCCCTGCTCCTCCTCAGCTCTTCTGTGTCCCCCCCTAGCTCCCTGTGCTCCCCTCCCTCTGTGTCTGCAGTCCAATGGGAGTTTGGAAGAGTGAAGCAGGATCTGTTTGGAGGGAGGCTTGTACTTGGTTGGATTGTTTAGCCATGGATTGGAGGAGACTACTGCGATCTCCACACCTGCACGTTGGTGTCACCTAAGGGTGATGATCCATCCCTTCGTGGTCAGAAGACCCACACGGCAACCCTCACAGGAAGCAAGCAGGACCTACTTCCAGATGGTAACGTGATCCAGGAGTATTACTGGGAAGGTTGATGATGTCGACCACAGGGAGCAGGGAGGGGTCCAGGGAGTAGAACACAAAATGGGTTTGGTGCCAGCGGCCATCTTTTATCTGAAACAAGGACACACAAGACATTTTAAAATTTATAAGAAAAAAAAATCACAAGTGGAGGCAACAAATCAGAAAGTCAAGAATGATGTCAACTGAAGAGCACAGAGTCAGGTGACATCATGTTGTTACCCAGCAGGAGTCTTCTAGGACTTCAGGCTCGAGCTCCCCTCCCACCTCGAACACCTCCCCAGTCCAGGCTTTGAATCTCACAGACGCCTGCCCAGCCGGCTGATCTTCAGCTGACCTCCAAATCGGGAAGTTCAGGCAGTGGATGATGATGTGCTGCACTGCCTCTGAGCTCAGCAGGTGCAGGAAATTCAGCTGGACTCGACCGATGATGACTGTCGGCTGCTCAAACACGCAAAAAAGTAACCGGTTAACAAGTCTGATATGTGCTCATGTGTATAATTTTTAATTTTCTTTAAACGTTACAAACTGACTTTGTAGATGTATTTGAGGTTGTTATTGTGTCTTAAATACCTTGGATGCCGTTACTGGTTTTAGGCAAGTCTGTCCACCCCCAGTAAAGTTGCAGGAGACCTCTATTGTATCTGACGAGCAGCCCAGGTTTGGGTCAATCCAATAAGTGCCTGAAAATACAAAAATTATTTCAGAGAATAAGCCCTATTTAATCAAAGAATAAAGCTGTTGCCCCCCTCTGTCTTCAACGTAACAAAAAATACAACCATACCATCATTTAACTTCTGTTCACAGCTGTACAGGTCCCTGCAGATGCGGGCGGGGTTGTCCCGAGTCCCCAGTGGGTTCTTCAGGCTCTGGATCAGGTTACTGAGGTAGTGGAGGGTCTTAAAAATCTCTGCACCCTGGTCCAGCATCGGCAGGTCCATCACTGGCTTATTCTGGAGGACAAGGAGAGAGAGATGAGCCTGCAGCAGTTTGCAACAGATTAAACAGACAGACAGAATAACATGGAGAAAAGTTAAAGTCATCACTCCACCAACCTCAGTCCTGAGTGGGGTGTGTGAATCCATAAACAAAACACCGTCATCTCTCTGCAAAAAAATAACAAAATATTACAGACTGAGTACACATTACAGTATATTTGAACTATTTTATGAGCTTATTGGATCTAATAAAATCAGCAAACATCTGGTAACATGACTTACAAATGATAGGGGAATACCCGGGCGACCCTGAAAAGAAAAAGAGTTATTTAACCAATGTGTCATAAAGCTTAGATCTGACTCAATGTTGGTTTGACCTCCTAAACCCTTATAGATGTTGAATCAGTCTATAAAAGTAAAAGAAACTTACTGGAAGTCCAGGGGGCCCACGAGGTCCAGGGGATCCCTAGTTAATGAAAAGCAGGGGTGATGGATGTTACATGTTGTTAAACGAGTGCTTAAAGTGAAATATGAACAATAGCACAATGACTTGAACCAAAAGAATAAAAGACAAAGCTTTGCAAACATACCCTCGGGCCTTGCACTCCCTGTTCAGAGAGAGAAAACATGTATTTTCAGCATGAATATTGTCATCAGATGTGCTGTTTTCACAGGAGTCAATGTAACAAAGAGTAAAAAAAACAGAAAAGCATAGATGTAGCATGAACTTACAGTCTCTCCACGGTTGCCTTTCTCTCCTCTAGGACCCTGCAAAGAGATGCACATGGTCAGTTGGCTGAAGAATAACAGCAGAAAGAATTGTTAAAGCTTATTGCGATGAGGATGATACATACTGCGCTTCCACTGGGGCCAATGATTCCCACCGGGCCAACAACTCCTCCTCTGCCCTGATGGAGAGAAACAGGAGGAAAAAAGAATTAAATAAAAAGTTCAGTGCAATTCAACAATGAGATCTAAAACACTGGTCTGCTTACCATAGTGCCCTGTGGCCCCTTTGGTCCCCGTATGCCCTTTGGCCCAAAGTCTCCTGGAGGCCCCTGAAAACAGCAGTCATACACACTCATTACACACTCTGCACACCTGTTTAAAATTATAAAACTCGATGTCAGTCTTGCACACACCAGCTCCTACTGTATCTATAACTATATCGACATCATGATGGAACATCTGGCATCCACTTCCAGTTTCCACATTGAAGACAATGTTTCCAGCTAACAGATTTTGGCCTCAGGTTCTGTGTAGTGATTTCAGTACAACAGAAATATTTTTTTTACTGCCACTCAACCAGACGCAGTTGGGATATGTTTATGGGGCATGATGGAAACTCTGCTTCACACCAGCAGTCGAGTTAACGCTTGAAACCACACAAGATAAGACTACACAAGCACAGTCGTAAAACTAGGTGATTGTGGGATTGTTCCAGAGAGGGGCAACACAAACTGGTCAGTGGCAGGAGGTGAGAGGAAAATCTGCTGGCTTGCTTCAAACTGTGCTGTTTGTAAATGTGATCTGGTGATGGGGGAAGAACTTAAAGAACACCCTCATGCGCATATGTAAGCAAGCAAGCATGTAATAATTGCAGCAATGATGAGATCTGCCATAACAAGACCAGATGTCCAAACTACACCTGAATAATAATCAAACCAAATTTGTACAAGTTCACTACTTAGAGGCTAATCCTCTTCCCGGAAAGATGCCCTGGCTTTAATTTAAGGGAGATTTAATTTAACAGATTTCTGTGGCTTATTTAATATTTAGCAATCCATCAGTGACAGATAAATACAATTTGCTGTATATACATTTATAAACCCTTATATTAAGTGATATTCATCATCATAATGTGCTTGTAATTATGTGTGAGATTTTTGGGGCAGGATAATGTACAGTGGGCCATATGAAAGTAAATCAGCTATATTTGACTTTGTTGACTGAGCTTTAGTGTTTTATTAAGTGCAACTGTGGCTGTTTGGCCAAAAAAAGCCACAAAAAGCTCCATCATCCCTAAAGACTGAGCTCTGCTTTTCAAAGGTGAGGACTGAAAATCAAATACAGGCTGGTTTTTAATAACCAAGTATGAAATGTGTGTGAGGCAGATGTGGTTTTGTTTGGTGCTGAACTTACCCTTGGTCCAAAAACTCCCAGAATTCCTGGAAATCCTGGTTCACCAACATCACCCTAGGCAAGAATTCAGTCAACAATCAGACACACAGAGTCTCCAATTTTAATCATAATTTAGTCATTGAAAGTCTGGCAAAGTCTTTGCCTAAATTACACATGTTAAACTGGAGGTAACTGCGGTTGATACTCACAGGTTGCCCTTTCTGTCCTTGGTCTCCCTGTGATCCTGGTAGTCCCATTCCACCTCTAAAGCCTTTTTTCCCCGGAGGTCCACTCTGGCCTTTAAGACCCTGCTCACCCTGGATGGATGCACGTCAGATCAAATTGCTAATTATTTCTACAGTCACGCCATAACTATTACAACAAAATATCCCTGACGCACCTTTTGTCTAGTGTTATAGCTCACAGCTCACTGTACAACTACTGCAATTTATCACAGTTAATCTACTTTCATATGCTTGTTTCCCCCTCACCTTTTGTCCAATGCCCCCCTGTTCTCCTGGAAGCCCTGGAACACCAGTTTTGCCACGTAGACCAGCTTTGCCAGGAAGACCAGTCTCTCCATCATCACCGTGCTCTCCCTACATACAAATCATGAAAGAAAGATTAATGAAAATCATCTCTAATAAATAAGAAACAATTCATTGTCCTGATAGTGACTGGGCATCAAAATATCAATAAGAGTCTGTCCAGTATTCTATAAACTTCGGTCTCACAACGGTCATAATGTCAACTTTTGACTCATTATATCTCTTTATCAGATAGACAGCCCTAAAACTTGCTTGTTACATTCATGGTTCCAAGGGGGTAATCCATCTAGAGCTTCATGATCCTGTTAACTTTCCTCTAGCACCCCCCTCAGGAAAAACTTTTGTTTTGCACAATGCAGGTCTCTCATCATGGTTTTAAGGCTATTTGTTCTGTCCAACTCATTTGCATTGTGCAGCATGATGAATATCAGTGTCTCGAGGGGATTTTAACAAAGCTAAAGATAAAGATGTAGGTCTCTTGGTTTGTCTCACCGGCATGCCTTTACTGCCATCCTTTCCTGGGACTCCATCCACTCCAGGCACACCCTCCTGTCCCTCTCGGCCCACCACACCTCTGGGACCAGAAGGACCACCCCCACCCTAAGGAGAAGGGGAGACTCATCAGAAATCTGTGCGACTGGATACTTTTTCATTTGTCAGTGAAGCTTGTGTGGATGTATCATGGACTCACCTCTGTTCCTCTGCTTCCTTTTTGTCCTGACTGACCTTTTTTGCCTTTCTGACCCTTGAGAAAGACAAAAAAAAAAAAGTTTTTGAAGTGAATTAAAAAATTTTTCATATTATTACTGTCTCATAACTGTTGGCCTTTGTTTGTGACTGCCAATGACCTACAGTAAACAGGTACTAGTGACAAGCGTGGCATTTCTTTCTCCAGCCAAAAGAAGCAAATGACAGCACAGCACTGCTGCATTATTTCATTACCGTACATTAAGAATGAATACTGACTTCTTTACCATATGTTTCTGTTGGATCTCAGCTATATTAGCTAACTTTCTCACTTTGCCAAAGACCTGCCAATGTCGTCGCAGTCCATACAATGCTTACACTATATAACAGCTTGGACATTCTGTGTCTAAAGCTTTCATGAGATGACGCTGGGATTGGCCAAGAGTTTCGACTAAAGCTAACCCAAAACAGCATATCAAACCATAACTCTTCCAACATGAACACAAAGGCACAATCACCCTTAAACACACACACAATAAGACTTTGTTTTGACATCCTTACTTGATCTCCTTTGGCCCCTTTAGGTCCTTGCTCCCCGCGAGGTCCAGGCTGACCCTGAAATTGCAAGTTATGTTGATGAAAACATATAAAGATGACATTTGCATGCATGCACGCTGGTTGTTAAAGCAGACTTTTAACAGAAATGTGTGTGTGAAAAAGACAAGTTTTGACACTCACAGGCTGTCCAGGAGCTCCAGATCTTCCTCTCTCTCCATCCACGCCAATCTGACCCTGAGGAAGAGTAAGAGAATATTAACTCCATGATTGATCCCAAACACTCAAATAAATAATCCTTCAAATCACTCAGAGTGATGATACATACTTTATAACCTGGATCTCCTGATTCCCCTCTTTCTCCTCTGTCACCTGGAGGCCCCTGAGAAAATCAGAAACATCTATAAGCAAACCGCAACTTATTTGATTTTTGAAGCCCTGCAGCAGAGAAACAGTAGAAGGAGGAAGAAAAGTAAGTCAGGTGTGACTTACTATGTCACCTGGAGGACCAGGAGGACCCTCCACCTTGCCATCATCTCCCTGCTCGCCCTGCAGGTAAAAATCAGAACAGTGATGTTAGATGTTTGTATAAGACACATATCCTTACCTTCTAAAACATCTCCTGGAAAGTTTATTTTTTGTTAAGTGGGCCTTCTTTCAGATGCACCCAGTCGACTGGTTAGATTTGTGCTACAACAACAACCTCCACATGTGTATTAAATCACTTCTCTCTGCTTTTGTGTAATATAAGCCATGATGTATTAACAACATGTCATCTTTGATGAACGCCTGAGGTATCAAAACAAGGTTGATTAGTGCAAGCTGCTTTCTCAAAAAAGAGAGGTGCATTTTGGGATGCTTGTTTTACAGCTCAGTGAAAACATTTGGTGTTGTTGATCCGTTCTCAGGTGATATGTAAGCAATGCAAAGTGGTGTTGGAATATATACTGCGAACAAACTGAGATACTGAAGATAAAGAAGAAGAATAAAAGTTCAGAGTTACACATAAAGTGAACGAGGTGTACCTTTTCACCTTTTGGTCCTGGAGGCCCCATGGGGCCCTGTGGTCCCTGATGGCCCTGCAAGGATGGACACAGCACATTATTTTTAGTGAAACCAAACAACAAATTCAAATAATCCTAACAGACTGGTTTAATGCTTAAAGTTCACCCACATGCAGACACGTTCGTATAACTATGTAATCTTACCTCATAGCCTGAAATACCAGGTTCCCCCTGTTGACCCATTCGCCCTGGAGCTCCCTGAAGAGAACACATGTTCAGTTTTCAGTCACATTACATGTAGTTCAGAGCATGAGATGGCATTCAAACTCATGAAAATGAATGATAAATATCTATAACATTACTGTTCCACTTTACCACGTGTCCGATTGTTCCTCTGGACCCCTTCTGCCCAACAAAACCTGGTGGTCCAGTTTTCCCAACTGGCCCAGTCTCCCCAAGGTGACCCTGATGACCTTTGGCACCCTAAACATACAGAAATACAAAGCATTTCTTTGTCGTTGCTTGCAAATCTTTGTGATTTCTGAAGAATTATCATCACAGGTGATTTCATGTCAGTACCTTTGACCCTTGTTTGCCTCTTTCCCCAATTTTTCCAGGTTTCCCTTCAGGACCCTTTAAAGAGAAATGACGATTAGGAAACAGCTTCATGTACAGTTTAAGAGCATATAAAAGGTCAGCTTGCAAAATGTTGTGCATGTATAAATTAGCTTAAAAGGAAAGACCACTTACTCTGACGCCAGTAAGTCCAGGACTTCCAGGTGGGCCCTCCTTTCCCTTTAGCCCAATTTCACCTTTTTCTCCTTTGTCGCCCTCCTGACCCATGTCGCCCTTTTCACCCTGAGTATATGCATATAAAAACACGACATTAGCAGGTTAAGGTTACCAGTTTGACACAAGGCTGTGTTTTCAGAGACTGATGTCTCCATATTCTCAGAACAACAACATCCAGGACATTTGGGAAAAACACGTCACCTTGGTTCCATCAGGACCAGCTGGACCAGGTTCTCCCTCCAGGCCTGGTTCTCCCTGTAATCACGCACATTCAGAGGTTAATGAAATAAAGAGCTCCACCTGTGAGGGATGCAAATGATTTGATAGTTAAATGTTGATAAGTTTACCCGCTGTCCTATCAGTCCCTGCTCTCCGATGTTCCCAGCAGCTCCAATGGCTCCCTGACACACAGAGACAAACAGTATTTTATCTGTCTTTCTTGTAAATTTGTTTGATATTAATCAATGCAGTGTGATCAGATTAGGCATGCAATGCTATATATGTAACTCTGAGGGGTCTATTTATTGTCTCACCTTCTCCCCCGGCTCCCCCGGCAGCCCTGGCTCCCCAACTTTGCCTGGAGGACCCTTTTATAAATACAAAAAGGATGAACAATAGAAAATGCTGAATGATTTTTGGACAAAACTGAAGTGCTAATGACTGTTTGGCATAGAGTACGGAGAATATGTCAAGGCTGAGTTCTATTATTTATAGTCATGAAAGAGAAAAGGAGAAAGAGGACATCTTTGTAATGTGGTTTAATTAGTTTAATAAGGCAGATTACTTTAATCAGAGGAAATTATTTATCTACTGATGAAGGGTGATCAACAGATGTCACACGCCTCAGTGTGCTTCATAATACCATTTGTATGTGTGGTTGAACATCAGTTATCCATGTGGATTATTCATGCTCGAGTGTGCGTGCAAGTTATTTCTCACCTTTTGACCGATTTCTCCCAACAGTCCAACAGTCCCTGGTGGCCCAGGCGGTCCCTATAGATGATGATAGCAAATATTTGAATGATAAATAGAAATAATAAACCCTAAAAGGGATATTCCCTTCTAATCAGCATCAGATCTCGTTAAATAAGCATAAAATAATAGAAGATCTTTGGCTAATGTGGATTGTGGATAAACCAGCAGCAGATACGTCAGTAAACTGTCATCTGTCACCAGTTATGTTGGTAAAACAATGACGTTTTTCCTCAAATTCTTCTTTAACTCAGCGCATGCTATTAATTTTTTTGCTTTCTGGTCAACTTGAAGTCCAGTCCAAACAATAGTAATGCAAAGTGATAAATAACTGAAGTTACTTGTGTGGTTATTACTTAAATTACTGATTAAAAGTCGAAGGAAAGAGCTAACAGCTGGACTGAGAAGTGTTTTGTAATTATGAACAGTGTTTAGGAGGAATAAAGGTGATTTTGAACAGTGTATGAGAGGGAAGATTCATACTTATTGAGTGTATGAGGGGGGAAGATTCATACTTATTGACTATTACTCCGAAACTCCACTTATCCTCCTGCTGTGAGTAAATCTTTGTTTGTAAGGAATCACACTATTTTGCCAACATCCAAATTAAGGTAAATTAGTGAAAAATCTGTCAATAAATCACAATACTGTGCAGATAAAAGCACAGATTTTATAGCTTGTGGTAAACATGATCATATATTTGTGTAATACATGTTAAAATGTTGATAACTACAGTACAAAACAAAATATTTACTGCTTACTGTCTTTGCTATTGTAGGAATAAAGTGTCTGCTGTTTGAGGTAAACTACATTTGGCTGCCTAATAATGGCAAGAGATCTATGTTTTATATAATAGGAAACAGGA
Source organism: Acanthurus lineatus (assembly GCA_029814665.1). Lineage (NCBI taxonomy): Eukaryota > Metazoa > Chordata > Actinopteri > Acanthuriformes > Acanthuridae > Acanthurus > Acanthurus lineatus. The sequence continues at coordinate 17,140,512 of JAPZDV010000011.1, read as the reverse complement.
GAGTGTTTGTCTGTAATTCATTCATTCCAATAAAAACAGAATGGGTGTCTGTCTCTATTACTGCTGAGTTAAATTCACCGTGCATGAAAACTGACTTGTTTTTTTGATCCGTCTTTCTCTGTTCTGCCTCTTTCAGTGTGCATTGCAAAAACCACAAGGAAGACAGCAAATCTTTTACAGGAAATGTTTTATCAATCACATATATTTTCCTGCAAGTTCAGCAGTTTAACACCTCGATGAATAATCTGTTTCTTTTCAAAAACAGTCTACTCCATCAGTCAACCAACAGGCTCCCTGCTCACCCCCCCTCCCCCCGCCACTACAGAGCAGATGTGTGAAGGATGAGACAATTCTCTGGCTGCTTTGGAGGAAACATTTAATACAGGCGTATATATTCTTAACAAGTACCAAAATATGTCTCATAAAATTTTTCTTGGTAGTGACATTTTGGAGCAAACAGTGCAGGGCAGAGTGGACCAGGCAGCTGTTTGTTGCCAGAAAGAAACTAATAAAACTAGCAGAGTTATGACAAACGGAGACATAAAGTTTAATGACCATAAGGAAGAATACTGCAAAAAAAAAAAAATTGTTCAAGAAAAAAAAATAGAAGGTAGGAGAGCGGGAAAGACACAGAGGGAGATAAGGATATTAAAGAATGTGAGATGAGTTTTAAAGATGCAGAAAATATTAAATGTAAGAGAAAAAAAAGGAAAAGGTTGAAGAGATTTTTAAAGGGTCATACCGGCTCGCCTGCTATTCCCTTGTCCCCTGGAGGTCCTGAGGGTCCTTGGATACCCTGGAGACAGAAAGGTAAGTGAGTACTTGAATGTTCATAGACCAGGGAAGCTAGTCTCTGTAGTTTTTCTATGTGTAACCCTGACTCAAAAAAAGTTGGGACGTGGTGTAAAACAAGTCAAAACAGAATGTGAATGTGCTAATCTTTTTGACATATAATCAGTAGAAAACAGTTCAGTTTAATTTTTTTTACATCAGCAACGTCATTACTTTTGTAAATATATGCTTATTCTGAATTTGATGCCAGCAACACACTTCAAAAAAGTTTGGACAGGAGCAACAAAAGACTAGGAAAATTAAGAAAAGCTCCAAAAACACTGGGAAAATTTCCCAAGTAAACAGGTTCATTGGTAACAGGTCATAGCATCATGATTGAGTATGAAAAGGGCATCCTAAGAAAGGCTCGGTTGTTCACACGCAAAGGATGGGAGGAAGTTCACCACTTTGTGAGACACCTGATCACTACATGAGATCAGAAACACTTTGTAAAAAAACACTGTCTGTAAACACAGTTTGATTGAAAATGACTGCGTTCTGTTTTTAATGACTTTTTATTCATTTTCTGAACCTTTTTAAAATCACGGTTGTACAAACATAATGAACTCACAGGAAAACCTTTAGGCCCAGTTTCTCCCGTCTCTCCGATCTTCCCCTGTTGAAATGACAAAAACAGGAACATATAAGATAAGATAACTTAAATCAGTGTTCATTAGCATTTGATCAATGACACTCAATACTGCAAATAACAAAGAAACAACACATAGGGTCAGATTTACTGATATGTGCTTTGATTCACACATATTCTACATTTAAAGATTAAAGTGGGAAGACTGAGCTACTTCAACCTTTAGTTTCACTAAGCAATAGCAAGTGCACTTGTTGGAAAAGATACTGCAAACAAACTCTCTGATCTCTTCAAACTTTTTGTTTTTGCCACAAAGAAATGCACCAAACACGTCTGCATTCAATTTATAAACCTTCTCCCGTATTAAGCTCATTAAAACCTACAGAAGTCCAAATCCCAACAATAAACTCCAGCTGTCATGTATGTAAATCTGACCCACAGTCTGCAGAAAAGCTCCCAAAAACAGTTCTCCCCTCCTAACTAATATGCTGTATCTGACTGTGGGCCTCCACTCTGCTGGTATCATGTAGATCTTTTAAATCTTTCTGATGCCTCGCCTCTCCAGAGGCACCAAAAGAATATATGACAGGAAGGAGTGGAAAAATAGAGAAGCTTCCCAGTGCTTTACCTGTGGTCCAGGGAAACCTATTTTTCCTGGAGGACCATCAGAACCCTGTGGAGAGAGGGAAGGATGAGAGATCGCTGTGCTTTGAATAATGTCAGTTTACTGCATATTCTCTGCCTCCTGAGTGGAGGGAGAAGATGTGCTGCTTTATAATTTTCAGTTTCCCTCTTCGAATTCCGTTATGCATGCAGAAGGGTATCATTTCTACACCATTAAATGCTAATTTATGGTGATTATCCATAACTCTGCACAGGGTTGGCTATGTAAATTTCTAGCTTTGTATGTCAACAAGGAAATTCCAGTAAATGCTTAGAAACAACGCAAGATTTCTTACCGCCTTGCCCTGTAACCCCATCTCTCCCGTTGGACCGTCAGGCCCTATCGCTCCCTGAAAAAACAAGACAGCTGTCACTTCACCAACAGAGGTCACTGTAACACAGCCAGACAGCCAGTAACACACCGTAAATAAACATTGCAATGGTGCCAATAATATCCCCAAGTCAGAGGAAATGTACCTGTGCCTGTTAACTGCACTTTTAAGGTTGAAAAAGGAAGTAAGTCATGAATAAGAGCGTGTAAAGGTGAATTTGTGCATAGAGGGAAAGTGCAGAAAAAGCTACAGGTCTCCCTATAGGCTGTAACTCATGGCAGTGAAAATCATTGGGGTGTGACTTGTATTATTTTTATACCAAAAAGGGCACAGTGTATGGGCAGATACATACTGTTCACACTTTAAACACGCATACACACACACACACACACACACTGTCAGAGCAGTCTGACTGTTTAGATTACATGGGTGCAACTGTCAAACACAGTCAATCTAAAGTGCTTAAAGGTCTGCTACTCCAGTGAGCAGCAATAATAAATGGGAGGCAGGCAGTGGACCAGTGCAGTCCATCTGCTCTGCACCTGCATCCCTGCACAGCTTGTCTCATCCATGCAGTGGAAGATGCTGAGAGTGGCAGGTTGTATGATAACCTATGTGTCAACATGAGATAAAAAGTGATTATTAATAGCGAGCTGCAAACAGTGATCTTCTCAAGATCATTAATCATTTCAAAGGAGAAAGCCGATACAACATGACACAGCCACACAGGAGTGTGACTGGCTGATGACTGAGCACAGTGGGAGTTTGGCCTGCGGAGAACGCCGCTAGCTGAAGTGCTATAAGCCTATTATACGTAGAGCTGGATAAACAGCGCTCATTAACATTCCTGTCTGGGGTACCTGCTACCCACTGCTTGCGTTTACATAGCCAGATTAACCGATGTGTATGGAGAATATTCCACCCAATCAGGCCTCTGGAAAAAAATGGGTTAGCTCATATATCACGCTCCAAAGTTAAGTATTACAAATGTTAAACATTAATTTATGACACAAGTGTCTGACCTCTTTTCAGAAAAGTAGCACGATATCAAAACAACTAATACATTTATTTCAACTAGCTCAATAATAATAATAATTATAGACTACTGAGAGGGAGAGGGGAGGGATGATGATATTAATGTGCTCTTTAATATAAAACATTAGCTGAGGATTTGTAGGTCAGACTACCTGAGGAGTCAGAGGATAAAAAGCACGACCTGTCAGAGTAACGATTCCTCATGGCTGACATCCACAAAGTTGCGGTTTTTAGAAGTAAAAAATCAGACAGACAGTGATACTAGCTTCCAAGCTGCTCAGATGTAAACACGCAGTTTCATGCAGTTTTATCTTTTGTTTCTGTTTCCACAATATTTCCATTTTAGAAAACAGTGCCAGCGTCTCAGAGAGTTTGGCCAGATGTTATGTTGCTGTCATCAGTAAAGCCTCATGCCTCAAGCCAGGCGGCAAACATCCAAAGGACACATGGTGTTGAAATCTGTGTAAAAGTTGTAAACAGTCTCATTTAGCACCCAGATGTTTTTATTCAGCGCTTCAATCACCTTATAAATAACAACTCTACCTCTATTTTGTTTAGGTTAAAGAAATGTCAAAAAAAACTTTATAGCATCTTGGTTTTTCCAAACAACTCAGTGAGCAGATTAGAATCTGAAGCATCACTTAACTGATAAATAATCTTAAACGCTTAAAGCTGTTGCATTTCTTGAAGAGTGTGGGCAAGACATGAGTAAGCGTCTGTGGTTGCACACACTTACTGTCTGTGAGACAACCAGCTCTATGTTTTCTGGCTTACGACGCAGGTTTCTAAGCTTGGACTATGCAGAATAAGTCATGAGGCAGCCGGGAGATTTACTGGCAGTGGAAGCTGCTGACATTAGTATTAATTGAAAACACAGCTTGAGATATGAGAGCGTGTCCAGGCCAACCACAGCGAGGCCGGTCTCCCATGGATGCCTCAGATAGAGAAGCTCCAGACTAGTTTGTCCCACTTGCCAGCTGGCAAAGTGGATAAAACACATCTTTTTAAGAACGTTTGAAAAAGGTCGACAACAGCGACTGAACTCCACAAGAGATCAAATAAAGAGCAGAGAAAGGTCAAAAGAAGTGAGATGTGTCTGACACTGACAAGAAAAAATGACCTTAAAGACGTCAATTTACTGTCTTCTGCACTGTTGCCGTTGAACAGCAATTAATTCATTAATTAATGCCACTACGTTTCTCTTGAGAGGCCACTTGAATGGTCTAAGTGAACAACAGTTTAACCGCCACGTTGCTCCGGGGGCCAGTATAAAGTTTTTGCTAGTGTTACTTTGCCAGATGCAACTCCAGCTGTTATGCACCTTGTTTTCATCTCTGATAAAATACTCTAAAGTGTGTATTTACTTTTAGGTTTCACTTTTATTGAGACTGCAGAGGTGTAATATGACAAATCTCAGGTGATCCTAACATCTGCTGCATATTTATACTGATTTTCTGAATGTTCTTAACTTGTTTTAAATCAGTTGATAGATATTTTCTGTCACAACAAACTGACATTTTATAACAAGAGAAGGACTAGTGTATCTATAATACTGGTTACTCCAGTTATTAAGGAGAGCTATTGAGTCAACCAAATGAAATGCAGCCGGTATTAACGCTGCTTGTGTCGTCTGTGACTGACAGCAGAAGATGTTTGCAGTAACATCTGCAATGTTGAGACTTTAGATTCTACTTTATGTTTAGTTCATTTTATGATCATGGTTTTAATCATACTAGCGTTGAAACTGTACATTAATGCACATCTTTTCTGAATAACTATTGTGCATATTTCAAATATTCCTATAAAGGTTATTATCTAATTGTCATTTTGAAAATTTAACACATTTAGGAAAAATTCAAAGCCGAGGTGCAGCTGGTTCTCAAGATATTAGGGTTTAAAAAGTTGCTATTGTGGTTTTTATGAATGCTGTCTTGAGCTTGAAAGCTTTTGCTTACCGAGTGTGATTACACTGCAAATCCTCCCATAAATCAAATTTCCCAAATTTATGAAATTTATGGGAAAAGAAACCTCCAGTACAGCCACAAAGGCCAGGTCACATTTTCCACGAGAAATGTCACGTAGCTGGATTGACGGCAGGAAGTCATTGTTCCATTTATAGAAACTGAGCCTTTTGTTTTGCATCAGTGGAGCTCCTCCACTCATTATAATGAGCACTGACTTCTGAAAAGGATGAAACAGACTCACATTGACTCTGTTACGCAAGCAGCCGTGTACATAAAACACACATGACCTCAGTTCAAGGGAAGTTTTATATCACTTCATTAAGTTCACCCGCTTGAGTTTTTTTCTAGCAACTCAGCAACAAAAGAACAGCAAATTGATGTGAATTTGCACTTTTTCTGTAAAGTTTATGATCTGTTCTCAAGGCTGGGAGTTATGATACAGTGAGCGCAGAGCACCAGTCAACAGCTGAGCGGCAAAAACAACAGGTGTAAGGCTTTAAACTCACCCGTAAGCCTTTGGGTCCTCTTGTACCGGCTGGTCCAGGCGCTCCAGGAGGGCCCTGACGAACAAAGGAAGAGAGGGATGAGGGGAAAAAGAAAAGGGGGGAGAAAGAAAAAGAGAAGGAGAGATAAAACAAAGGTTTACACACTGACAGAGCACAGAGCCCCCTGGTTGTTGACCCTGGAGGGGGGCAACCTGACCTCAGGAACACACTATGGGGTTTGTTGTTAGATCTGTCACTCACACCAATTAAAGGGGGCTGCTCTGGAATCCTGTCCCGCTGCACCCCTGAGCCCCATATTTATGTTTGTTTTGGTGGCTCAGTGGCCCCCGCCTTCAGCCAAAGCTCAGCCAGCACTCTGTCAAACCCGGCTGTGGCAAGGACACGGAAAAAAAGGGGGAAACGAAGGACAGGGGCAGCTTCTAATTGGTTATAGGTGTTGGGCTTTTGACTGACAGGAGGGTAATGCAGGTTCAGCGGGGGACCGCCAGCTTTCATCATGCTTACAGGAACCTTTGCTGCAGACTCTGAGTTATCAACGCTGCACACAACTATTATCAAAAACTGCTTTTTATATACACAAACTGTCACTCAGAGATATCTTCATTCATCCGTTAGTCTTTTAGCTACTATTGTTTGACAGTTTTCTGTAACACAGCCAAAGCTGCAACTCCAGGCCTGAGTCTAAACCTTGATGGAGCCCCTGATAGTGATAACAACACAGCTCATTGACTAAACACTCTCATTTACAAACATTAGTGAGTGGAAAGAAGCGGGGGAGGTGAAAAATAAGCAATAGAGCGGTGACTTACTGGTCTTCCTGGTGGTCCTGTTGGCCCAGTCTCACCTGGTGTCCCTGGGTGACCCTATCATAAGCACACAAACACAAAAACACACTTAGTACACAGGTTACAAATAATACAAAACAGAGCTTTATACTAATGATGAACTGCCATACATAGTAAGGATCTGGGAGCAACATAGACATTAAGAGGTGGCAGAAAACTGTAATATTCTACAACTTACATAAGCTTAGTTATGTAAGTTTTCTCTAAGTTGAACTAAAGAAGCAAACTAACTTAAAATTCTCCTGTTCTAAACCCAAAAGTGTGCATGTATGCAATTTGACTTTGTTTAAAGCATCACACTGAAGTTCAGTCACAAACGCATACACACACTCGCTAGCAAAAAGTACAAATTTACATCTGCAGAAATGCTTTGTGCGCTAGAAACCACGTCTACAACAACAATAAGAGACAATAGGGAAAACAGAAAAGCCCGAGGAGATGATTTTATATCTGAAAACATTCTGGTTTTGGCTGCTTTTCTTTCTTCTTTATTGGACCTCACTTTTTGGCTGGACCATTTGTAAAAAAGCAAAACTATTAAATGGGGGAGTATTTTAAGTCCCACCACTCAGATCAGCTGAGTGCAATAAAAATTTATACAATACGCAAACCCATGGCACAGTTGGGCAGCTTTGCTCTCATACAGTCACATGAATAAATCATAAAAGCCTGCAGAATGAGCTCTCTGTTAGCTGCCACAGATGCCCGCTGGTCAGCTCCCTTCAGTTTGTATGATGCAGTCTTTTCCAGAGGGTCTGTTTCTGTTTTGCAGCCGAGAGAGTGGGACAACAGAGAACTTCCTCATAAGTTTGTGTGTGTGTGTGTATGTATGTGTGGTTAAGTCCTGAGAGAAATCCAGCTGGATGTCAGCCAGCAGGAAACATCTCTCTGTTTCAGTAAGAATGATGACTAAGTTTTTATCCACTTCATCCAGTCATACAGTATACATTAGATTCTCCATATCAGATAAAGACAGCACAAGGCAGAGCAGCCATCACTCTGTTTTAAAGAGGAAGTTCAGATTTGTGACAGTGTAAGAGTAAAGACCAAGAAACACCAGACTTCTGGGGGCACAGCGGCGTCCTGCAGACTGAGGACAAAATATGAATGGATGCAACCCTCCATGAAAAACGCATCACTTCCTGTGGGCATTAAACGCCTTTAAGGAAGTAAAACTCTTGGAAAATGATCTCTTGGAACTATTTCCTCCTTTGTTTAAACCAATGCTACTACTTTTTTTTTTTACAGCTAGACGCCTCCTGCCAAGTGCCAAAACCGCTGCTCAGAAAACATGACTCTAAGTCATCCATGGGGGCCGATCTGCCTACTTTCCCCTTTGGCATATTCTTGTTGTGTTGACCTAATCCCACACATCAGTATATTCCCATGGGAATAACACACACAGATTATTTTAAGACAACCATTTTCTTAGGATTTCCGTAATGGCACGGCACCCAGAAAGCTCACATTCAAGCATTTCCTGAAATGTCACTCTTTATCAAACTTAAATCCCTCCACTTCGTCCTGTTCGTTGTGTCTTACCGTCGATCCCTTTTCTCCAGGTGGTCCAGGAAGCCCCATCTCCCCTCGGTCTCCCTAAATGTACATGAACACAAAGTTCAGTCTTCAAAGTCACCTTGTGGGAACTAGTAACATCAGACAACAAATTCATCAGGAAAGAATAGGTTCTCATACCTTCTCTCCTGCCAGCCCTGCCTCTCCCACAGGTCCGATGAAGCCCACCAAACCCTGAAATACACAGACTCAATGTTAGACGGATGACTGGATAAACACTTTGAGAAGTGGCAGTGCATACATCAGGATTTCTTACTCTTTCTCCCATTGGTCCAACTTTTCCTGTGACACCAGGCTCTCCCTGCAAATAGACAGATATTTGTTTACAATGATTAAATCAAATTTTTTATATTTTTAAGGAAACAGAAAAAAAAAATCGTGGGAGTTTTGACTTCATTCACCTTAACTCCCTCCGGCCCAACCTTCCCAGGAAATCCTTTTCTACCCATTCTACCCTGAAAACGGACAGGATAAAGAAGAGTGAATTACAGTGAACGCATCGTTAGCGTTCATTTCAAATCCTCAGTGCATATACGGGATCTGCTTCCTATGAGATGACAGTTTAAATAAGAGCTGGGAAACACTCTGCAGCTGCTGCAGCTCACTGTTCACGCTGCTGAAATGTGCCATGGCCTGTGCAGGTACTGCTGACAGAACATTTTGGCAGACGGTGAAACTGTTCAATGAGTGCAATGTTCCTCTTGCACGGACAGTAATTCTCAGGTTAAAAAGGGGGGGGGGATAAGTACTTTTTTTGCCAGCAAAGACATCAGGTCACAAATGTCGAAGCCAAACTCCTAAAGACTGACTGACTGACTCAACAATTCCAGAGTTCGACTCCAGAACAGTTGGCAGGTTTCCTTAAGACAGTACAGGCTAACACTGTATTTTATTCAGAAACACACTGTAAAAAAAACTAGTAACATGAGAATTAGTGTCAGCTGTCCAGAACTTCTTATCACCTGGTTTATCTTTATGGCTGTGACTGACTACACTAACCAAAGAAGGAGAGAAAAGCCTAAAATGAGTAGAAATTACAGAGAGAGTGAGGGATAAAGAGTAACTGAGAAGGTGTGGAAGATGATAAACAAAAGGAAGGCAGAGGTAAAGAGAGGATGTCGCTTTAAGCCGAGCAGCGAAGCTATAAGACAGCTGGCTGACGAGATGGTCGAGGTGGATCAGCAGGAAGACCTGTGGCACCTGGCCAGAGATCAGTCACAGCTCCTGAAGGAGCCATACACCACTTCCCGTCGGATAGAGGAGAGACAGAGTTAGAGAGCGAGACGAGTGAGTGGGTGGGAGACGTGGGGGAGTGTGGAGGGGGTTAGATTTAAAGAAAGTGCAGGGTGACAGGGAGGAGGAAGAAGAAAGAGACAAATTGATCAAGAAATATAGGTAGCATCTGGGATAATGAAAAGATATGAAAAAGTTACATGAGTGATGGCCATTTTTTTTGTCATTCAAAGAAGTATTTGAGAAATAAAGACAGCAAGTCTTATATGTCTTCTGTGGCCCATTAATATTTTTCTAGCACTTTATAGCAGCTATAAATCTTGCCACCTATAAACATGCTGATGGCAGCCATCACCCCCTGGTGGCCAAGGATATGGATTGCATGCAGTCTGTCATCGTGACAGGACTATCGTCCAGAGACAAGAAAACAAAAAAAACCTCCATGAAACTCCAACCATTTATTTCTACAGCTTGTCTCTCATGCAAACCATGAAAATTCATGACCATCACACACTTTATTGCCTCAAATAAATTTCAGATTGATTCTTGCTGCGGCACAACAAACTTTGGGATGCATAATTAAAATGAAGCAATTAAATTAAATTATACTGTTTGCAGTACAGGCACCTTTGATCAAAAGTGTGTTACACATGATTTAGAATAAGGGCTTTATTGATCAAAGTAGGCTGATGTTACGCATCCAGTGCTTTTTTTGCTCACTAGAGTGGAGTTACATGAATAGTCTTTCACTGCAGACAAGAAAGGTGTTTTGCAAGGTTTTTATTCTTTTGCAAACTACAACTAGACTGTGAATTGTTTTTCTATACTGACTTGCAAAGCTTTAAAACAGATTTGGCTTCACATTGCTGTTGAGTTAACACAAACTCAGTGATATTTTTATCCTTTCTTTGCTCTCTTTCTCTGCCTTGTTTACCGCAGACATACAAAGGTTATGGAATCAAACCACAATGATGCACATGGTAGATGGTTTGATTGTCCTGTGAGGGATAAAGTTTTAACAAAAATACAAACTTACATGAGTGCACACACACACACACACACACACACAAACTCAAGGTTTCTTCCTGACTAAACACACATGAGTGTTGTTTTTTAAAGCTATGCTGGTAACAGTGATCCCTGTTAGCAACCCGCCATCCTTTCTTTCCACAAAACACCAAGTGTTTATCTAATAACTCACCTCGAGTCCTGTTGGGCCCGGTGGTCCGATCGGGCCCTCGTCTCCCTGGAAACAGATGATATTGATCTTAGCATAAATTATGTTTGCGGACATAAAGCAGCCCTCAGCAAAGAGAAAACTGTAAAACTTTTAAGGCCCTTTGGTGCTTTGGGGGCGTTCTGATGTGGGCGATGTCTGACAGTCTTACCTCCAAGCCAGGCAACCCCCGTGGCCCCGGTAAACCTCTGGCCCCTGGTTTTCCCTGAATAGATAATAAGCAGTCGTCAATTAAAAGTCTGAAGTTAAATATAGTATTATGCATATTTTTTTGGCCACAAGCGAAGTGGTTCTCAGGGAGAGACAATGGTCTTTTCAGTCAGTCTGTCAAATATTTTGGCGCAGAGTGAAATATCTCAAAAGCTCTTGGATGGGAAACTTAGTGCATTCACAGTTCACAGAGCAAGAGAGTGGTATTTTTAGTGAGTGTCTAACTTTATCTCTAACACCATCATCAGGTTTTAACATCAGGTTAACATCTTGAAATATGACTAAATAACTGTGTAAAAAAATACATCACTTTCAAAATTTTAGTGTTAATTATTAAATGTTAGCGTGCTAACACTCTAAACTGAAAGGTGAACATGATATGTTTGATATACCTGTGGAATTTCGTCATGTTAGCATTGAGGTTGTAAACATGAGAGCATGTTAGCATGTTGATGACAGGATTTAGCTCAAGGTAACTTTGTGCATAGGTAAAATATTATTAAAATATTAGTTTATAGCATGCTAACATATTTGTATAAAGGTTTATATCTTTGAAAATATGCTGGTTGACAGAATACTCAGCTGAGATGACAGTTTTACTCACCTTTGGTCCTTCAAGGCCGTTCTCTCCTGGTGGTCCCATGTCACCAGGGAAACCCTGCAATTATTTTTTAAAAAAAGAAAAAATGATTTATTCCTCTTGAATATACAATTTCACACATAATATGCAATAATGTAAATACAAACCTCAGGGCCTGGTGGTCCAGGTGTGCCATCGGGACCTCTTTCTCCTATCTTGCCCTGTAACAAAGACAAGAACAGAATAAATGTCTTCAAGAAATAGTAAAAAAGATTATGACCCTCTGCAAATCTGTCCATTCAATATCAAGCTACAGCTTATGTATCTTCAGACAGAGCCAGACTTCATGTTATCACTTTATTCCACTAATAATGCTGAGTTAGCTAACTGACTGCAAGGTGTAGCCTTACATTGAACAGACAGACATGTGAGTGTTATTGATCATCTGAACAAACTTGTATCAAAGAGGACTGACAGTACATTTTGCAAAAATGTCAATATAATCCTTTAAAAAAAAGCATGACATCTACACTTTAGTATCCTACTATATTTCTGATCATCAAAGCAAGAGCTAACCTGTGGTCCTGGTTTCCCACGCATGCCTGGTAACCCTGGAGCCCCCTGGATGCCCTGTCCAATACAAACAAAACACATAAAAACTAAGACAGACAGTCAAACAGAATTCAGAGGCGAAAAAACAGACCACTCTTTTTAAGGAAGCAGACATCAGACATGCATTAACTCAGTATTTCTGTTGTCTCTCAGGACCACTCTGTTCTATGATGCTAAAAGGGTTCGATTTTTTGCTAACACACAGACAAATGAGGATGGTTTACAAAAGAATTTCCACAAAGCTGGACAGCACACATCTGGATAAGTCATTTTGAACAGATCTGCAACAAAGGCTGTTTCACTCTGGATGTCTGCGAAATGCAGGACAGGGGCTGATGAGGGGAGAGAACGGAGGTTAGAGGATGAACATTTATGTGTTTAAGTGGTTATATACCTTGTCTCCTTTGTAGCCGAGCTCCCCTTGTTCTCCAGGAATCCCGATTTCACCCTGATGCAGGAAGCCGGAAGGTACGGACAAAGAGAGGAGAAATGAAGAACATTAGGGAGAGCGGTATTTTTCTACTTTGTCAATAACATTTAGCCTTTTCAACAGACATTTGCAATTAGTGGTCTGTGCATTATGAACATTCACACATGATGAATTGATTTTATTGCATTAGCAAGGTTCTTCATGTGGTGTCAAGCTGTGTTATGAAAGGCATTGACAGTAATGACATCATTCTGTACAACCACATGTCTCAGAGAATAAGCTATTGTTCACCAGATTAGTGATAACAGACAACTAATTATTCCGACTTTGGTCTGAGTAACCTCCATACACAAGTAAAGTGCATAATGTTGGTGCACTTTGTCATTCAGACCAGTCGTTAGAAGTAATCATGAAAGTAACTAAAATGGTGCAGTGAAGTTTTATTCAAGTTTGACACATCTATAAGATCTTTTCTGTCATTTACAAATCTGAGGAAAGTGATGTCTGCTCTCATCTCCTCCAGATTCAATTTGTATTTGTACATTTTTCTGGTCTTAGGAGGAGAAACTTCAACTCACAGCAGATAATAAAGAATGACTTCCAGATTTAACTGCTGGCCTTCACCTAAATCTGTGATTATACCTATGGGTCGGATCATTTTTTGGGATTCTGTTTCTTTACAGCAGTCCAATACTCGCTTCATCAAGGTTGAAAAGGCTTTTGTTGTACAGGCCTAAAAATTATGAATCACCCTATGAGTAGAACTCAGACAAGCAAAATCAGTTTTCCTTTTTTTAAATCTGTAGTTTATATCTCCATATTACTTTTTTAAAAAATCTATTGAGATATCCTCTTAACATTTTAATGTTTCATTTAATTTTTAACTGTCTATTTGATAATCATTGTTTTTTATAAATTGTTTATAAAGAAATTGTTTTAAAAATTCGTGGAATACTTATTATTTCTTGCGTTATATGTTGTATGTTGCATTAGACAGGAGGATTGATTTCACTCTCATGTCTTAGCTGTTAGCTTAGCTTAAACACTGGAAACAAAGGGAAACAGCTAGCCAAGCTCCCTCCAAAAGTAAAAAAAAAAGCCTTCAAAATGAACAGACAAAATCTGAACAATTAACACTTTATATCTTGTTTGTTTAATTTACACAAAAACTGACACATGCTTGGCTATTTCTTTGTCGGGTACAGTGACTTTGTGTTTTGTTGTTTCCTTTAGGTTGCCAGGCAACCACTGTAGACTCCAGGAAGTCACCGCACTCAGCCAAAAAATATTTCAGCACATAGTTCCCTTTTTCACTAAAAATACTTGTTTTTATACCTCTTTTTTATAGATTTAACAAACAAAATATAGAGTGTCAATTAGCTAACTAGGTTGGATAGCGATGGCTAAAGAAGGAATTTTTTAAAAAGTATCCATCACATGCTGCAAAACAGGAATATTCAGATCACCTTATCACCTTTCAGTCCTGGTTCTCCGGCATTTCCGGGCACCCCCTGGAATAAGCAACAACAGAGGGGTTAGAAAGAGACCCCTGAAACCAAACCTCACCTAAAATCCACCCAAATAGGACCATACTGAGCACTGAGGAGGTGCATCACCAACAAATGTGTCCTTCAAAAACTTATCTGATGCATCTGAACTGCGCTTATTGTATTATTTAACACATAATTTAACTACAAATCTGATCAAACAAGGCAATACAAGATAAGACAGAGACAGTCTCTGAGTTTACCTTCAGGCCAGTAGGTCCTGGAAGGCCCATCTCTCCCACAGGTCCCATGTCACCCTGATGCCAGAGAAGGGGAAACATACTCATATTCAGTGATTTCATATGCACAAAGTACAGAAAAACACGTGTCTCAGACCCCTGACTTTAATCCAACAGACACAGATGAACAAAGATGAGCTTTATGGTCTGTTTTTCAGAACAATGGATGAATAAAATACCACCAAATTCTTCAGATGAGGAATAGATTTTAGAGTTTGATGCTAAGATTGTGTTTCATCTGAAACAATATAACAAATGAATGCTTGATGTAACATCTGTTTCATCCACAGTCCAGACTATAAAAAAGGTGGACATGGTCTCCAGTTCTGGAAAGTGAAGCGAACATGGAAGAGCCTTAAACTTGCATAATCTGTAGTGGTGAGCAGAAGGCAACCAGGTTATTACAGGTGCTTCCTAAGTATGATAGCCGCTAACTTAGCATTTCTATGCTAACAGCACCTTACCCAGCTGGGGCGCTGACCTCTGCTAACCATAGTAGTGCCCTGCATCCCAGGATCCTCAGTTGGATCAACCCCTTGCTCTTTCCTTGTTTTACTATCTTTTCTAATTATAATGACTTCTGCTTTGAAAAAAAAAGATGGTAACAGCCAATATGATATAATATAACTCAAGGCCTGACACTATGTTACATACATTTATTTCGATACTTATTTTGCTTATGGATCAATTATTGAAAAAGGGA
Source organism: Acanthurus lineatus (assembly GCA_029814665.1). Classification (NCBI taxonomy): domain Eukaryota; kingdom Metazoa; phylum Chordata; class Actinopteri; order Acanthuriformes; family Acanthuridae; genus Acanthurus; species Acanthurus lineatus. Next base: position 17,125,381 of record JAPZDV010000011.1, on the reverse strand, counting down.
CCATTACTGAGATTCAATCTCGAGAGCAGAATCACAAGCATCACAGGCTGCTAATAGTAGCTCAGTGTATTAGAAATTTGTCCTTATGCAGTATTAAATATGACAATGTCAGAATAAGTCACTTAAATTTGTGTTGAGAGTCTCTTAAAAACAACATTATCTGTGCTGTGGCTGAAGAGCCACAGGCCTCTAGAGGGCCCCATTGACACTTAACTGTCCCTATTAACTACATATTTCCTGCTCACCTGACCAGATGCACAAGTAAACCAAAAGCAAAGAGAAGTACAATGTACCATTTGTCTTTTGTATATTTAAAGTTGAAGTAAGATTTAATGGTTTACTATTAATGAGTGCCACAGGATGTGTTGAGTTTTAATTCCTGGGCAGTGCAGCAATCTTTCCTCTATCATTTCAGAGCAAGATAAGCAGAAGAGGATGTGTGTGTCTGGCCAACAACATTTTTTTTTGCAAATCTCACAAAGTCTGGAGAGAAAGAGAAAAAAAAAAGAAACCCCTTCAAAGTCTTGATAAGTCGACCACATGCCGACACTTTCCCTTAAACAGTGGCCTGCCCTCACCCTAAACCGAGGTCTGCAGTCCCCTGAGAAAGGTGTTTGTGTATTTATATCATTGAAGTACAGCTCAGTGCTGAACTGTACAGTATACTGTTGGGTCAGATGGATGCAAAGGACACAGAGCTCAGAGCAGAGCTGTAATCAGAGAGTCCTCCAATTACAGGCCTACTACCACCACCGGTGGCCTAGAATAGACCGGGAGGAGCAGCAGCGACGGGTGAAGACAGGACACGACAAGAGAAACCAGGGAAACATTATAATCAGACACAATTATGTGGCTGTCGGGCCGGGCAGGCGGGGAGGGCAAGGTGATGGGTGGGTAAGGGGGGGGTTCCTGTTCAAAAATAGTTAATAAAAGAGGGATTCAAGAAGAAAACAACATGTTTTGTTAAGTCAGTTTGTCATCTTTGTCATGGGTCTAAATTAAAGGTACAAACTGTAATTCAGACTTCCCTTTGTCTGAGTTTATCCTCCATTTTTGCTCAGAAAAAAACCATCCACGTTCACTATTTTAAATATGTTTACAGTGGCACAGAACTGACAGTAATCATTTAGTTTCCCACGAAAGCGGCAGACAGTGTAAATGATGATTAGAGCTAATTGAGAGCATTTTTTCAATTAAGCAGGCGTTTTCTCTTTTATTTAAATACAGTCATTCACAGCTATGTATTTATGGTAGAAGTGTCTGGGAAAATAAGACGTTTCTTCCGAAGAAAGAAAACAGACTATGCATGGAAAAACACACAAAATACTACTCACAATAAGTCCAGGAACTCCGTTTGGACCGGGGGCTCCCATCTCACCCTAGTCAGAGAGGAGGAGAGAGAGTAAGTGAAATGAAGGGAGAGGGAGAAGGAGCAAGTTCCTGGTTATTGGCTCTTTTTTAAACAAACATGCTCAGAAGAGTGGCCCAGTGTTCATCACAGCTTATGAGAGGGGGCTGTGTGCATGCATGGGTGTGTGTGTGTGTGTGTCTGAAGTGAAAGTGGAGGGGGATGTTAGTCCATCGTCCCACTGTGACTATTTCAAATCTGCAGGTTCATTTTTCCTCTAAAAAAGGACAAAATAGATGTATGGAATATATAAAGGCATTTGTGATCCTGCAGAAGAGAATTCCCAATGACTTTATTCTATCTTCACTGTCCTCTGACTTTTTCTCATGTCGAAGTTTTCACTTATCCTATGAAACATAGTAATGGAAAGCAGGGGCATGGACTGTGAATGTGTGGAAAAGGATTGATAAAAAGTTATGACAACTCTTTTTTTAATTTCCTCAGATTACTCCATTGGGGCTCTGTACTAATCAGAGAAAGTGGACAAGTTAGATGTTATGCCTGATAAATATCAGTATGTAAACATTGTCATTATGTGCATGTTAGCATACTGCTAGCTCAAGGCAACACTATGCCCAATTTTAGCCTCAAGAGCTACTAGCATGGCTGTACGGTTTTAAATGTGAAGTATTTAGCTTTAAACAGGCATTTCATGTTTTTTCCTTCTGTCTTCGGCTTTCTTCGTCTTTAAAAATTATGGGATACAAAACAGTGACACTGGCGTCTCCTCCCTCTCAGACACTTTCCCCTTCAGTTTTCCTGTTTTGCAGGAATGTGGAAACAGGACAAACTTTTTTTTTCTCTCGAATGTTGAGACAACAAAGAGTGACTAGTGGGGCAGAAATATGCAAAGTATGTTACCTTGGATTTCATAAACAGATTATGCATATTTCTCAAAATATACTCTATAATCGGATGCATCTGAGTTATAATTTACACTCCTTACTCGCAGGATAAAGAAAAGCAGCAGGGCTAAAACAGGATTTATTAGGAGTTTAGCTGTCTGATCTACAGGACTGAACCCCTGGAAACATCACAGATGTGAGCAAAGTGTTTCTTCACTTATGAAAGGGCTTTATGCTTATTATGTATTTTAGAGTCTGTTAAAGAGCAAGTTGCTGATGTGTTTATGTTTTTATTTATGGCTTAAATTTTTCTAATGAAGTGCTACATTTGTCAGGATGACAGTAAAACATCCAGAAACAGTGAAAATGCTCAGATCAAATAATGTGATGCCTCCCATACGGACACAAACATGCAACAGACAGGCTAACGGTCTTAACTGACCAATCACTACTTAAATGGGAACACTTACTCAAAACAACATTCTATTACATCATTTACTATTCTTGGATATCACCTCCTCATAATACTATATGCGTGTGTTTTGACTGTTTTTACATGACGAATGGAAAAGTTTGCATTTGAAAGCGAGGCCGACTAACTGGAACCCTTTTTAAATACTTTTTTTGAAAATGAGTGCCAAGTAAAATTATCTCCAACAGAAGAAGGCATGGGATGAAATTTTTCACGGTAGTAAAGCTTGTCCGGGGGAAAAAAACTAAATCGTCAAAAAGAAGAAAAAAAAAAAAGAAGAGGCAAACTGCTGGACTGCCAGATGATTTACCCACCAGCGCCGCCAAAAAATGTCAGTACTAAAACACCAAGCGGGTGGGGGTGTGAGCAAAAACCACTGCTCTCAGTTAGTGTGGGTGTGTGTGGGAGGGCTGCATGGATTGGTGTGGTATGTGTTTAGGTGTGCGACTGAGTCTGTGACATACTGGCTCTCCATCTGGTCCAGGTGGTCCTCTCTCCCCAAAGTCCCCTGGAAACCCCTGAGGACAGAGAGAAGAAGCTTTAACGTTCTGCTGCATGAAAAACAGGAATGATCAAACTCAGACATCCATTAAAGTTAAAGAGTCATGTCTGTTTTATTACACCTGTAATTATATTTTTTTATGTTGTAGCACAACAATGACAAGCTATTATGTGGTAAGCTTCGCAAAAGACTTGTTTACTCACACATTTCTGGTCACCTGAGGAATCTAAGTTCACCAGTGAGTCTTTTATTTTAGCTTTGTTTTATTTCCACTAACATGTGGCTTTTTAGCTGTTAAATGCTCCACCATGTTCACTAGCTAGGTGCTAACTCTGTCCGCCTGCTGTTTCATACTTCACAGCTAGAGTACAGCTGTTTTTTTAAAGATCTTTTCTGATGAAAGCAGCTGCCTGCTGCATCTTAAAATGAAACTATGAGAGGACTGAGAGTGAGACAAAGCACTAAAGTTACGGACTAGAAAACCAAAATAACTAGCTAGAAAGATGCCGTAAAACTTCATAGAGCTGGGAGGAACTGCAAAGTTGGGTAATAATTCTTTGTGATTCATCACTCTGAGCAGCAATTGTATAAAAAACAGTAATTTGACTTCCTGCTAATATGAATGTAATTTGGTTGTAGCTGCTTTAATGTACGCTAATCATAGTTAAATGCATTGCTAATTTAAGTGAATGTGCAAACTGCTACAATAATAAAACCCCATTCCTCAATTACAGAGAAACACATAAAATATGAAAAAATAAATGCTTTTTATTAGATAAGGGTGTGTAAATTATTATGCCGTTAAAGGAGTCAAATTTATAGACCATGTTTTCGCACAAACACTGACTATTACACAACCAAGAGTGCTGCTACAGTAATTGCACCCCATTATAATACTTTCACTAAGTCATAACATTAGACATAAAGTAATTTGAAATATGTACAAAATGAGAGCATAATGACCCCATTATACGCATGAAATCTATCAGCTGTTGGGTGTGGGCAGCTGTTTTACTGAGGTTGAGGAGGCCTACACTTACTAGTGCAACAAGAGGGACCCGCGGCCAAGCAATTATTCCGTCCATTTAGCAGTAAATGGGATGCTAATCTGAGCTATGCTAACAGTTGGTGGTACTGCAGAGAGAAACCACATCTGCAGAAAGCACAAGTGGCAATAAACATTCAGGAACACTCATAATGGCCACGTTTTGTAAAGGCCTCCACACATTGTTTCTAAGGGCTAATTACTGCAGATATGTTCAGAAAATGGCAGTTATTTCTGTGGTAGGATAGATGTTTAAGATATACAGCATGTATATTTATCTTGATCCCTGACCTGCCTTAGAAATAGAATCTGCTGAGTAAGAGCAACTCTTTGTATTTGAGTCTGCAGTTTATTTCTTGGAGAAAAACCAGTCTGGGATAATTTCGAAATTTAGATTTGACATGCAAACATGAAACTGATGCTATGTGAACGTTAATCTACAGTTCAGTCTACTGACACATCCCATCATGTCACAGACACAATTTTAACTATATTAAAGACTGTAACTTTTTTTTTTTTAAAAAAAAGCTCTTTTCCGTTCCTACCAGGCTGTTGGAGGACTGCATGGCTCTGCTTTATGGTATGGTAAGAAATTATGCACACGGGGGGAAGCACAAGTGCAAGAGAAATCAATGAAGCGTGACAGTGACCCAAAGAATGAATCATACAAGCTGTCACCGCTGCCGTACAAACTAAGGAAAAATGTGGGAAACACAACTTTGCCAAGAACAGCACTTAAATAAAAAGCCTTTGGAGGAGTCACATAAGCCTTTGGTGTATCTCAGCTTTCACATGATATCAGCAAACTCTGTCCTTCAGAATTAAAATTAAACAGTGACACACAGTAGCTGCACTCTCTATCAGATACCGGGTTGCTATGGAAGAACTGCAACTGATGACCCTGCTAAAGACAATCTCAGGTATCCAAACAAAGCAATATTTTAAACAGTTATATGTAAAAAAAGAGGTTAAGTGGAAATGCAGAGCTGTTGGCGATGCACTTTGGAAAAATTTTTAAACTGTTTTAGCTATATCAACTCCCTTGTTGGTCTTTTTGTAGATGGCAGAGTGCGTGTGCTTCCTCGATAGAGTGCAAGTGTTGCATTTGCTGCCATGAAAAAGTCTGGCTGAGGTTCTGGTGCTTGTTCCCTTCTTAATCCTCCGGCAGGGAGGAGAGGGATGATCTCTCAGGGATCACCTTGTAAGTGTCCTAGCTTTCCATTTTCCATGAATAAAGTGCATTGAAATCAGATTACGACAACAGTGGCAGTGATAGTTACATTTACAGGTCAGTTATAAAAGATTTTAGCAGCTGAAACGGCCATTAAGAGACTTTAAATGATCAAAATAACAGGACTCCTCTGCTACCCTCCTTTCAGGACAAAGCTACATTGTATGAATATGCATTAACAATGCTATAGCTTGTTATACATTGCCATATAAGCAGAAAAAAGACCAAGCTGTGATAACACAATGTTTACGTAATTACTTTTAGCTCTGCAAAACCTGTGCCAAAGCTGTGTAACAGCCTTAACAAGGTCTTCATTGCAGAATGGCATCTTAAAAACTGAACCAGCTCATGTCTGTTATGATTCAGCCCCACTCAAGTAAAGACACACAAACACAAACACACACGAAACAAAACCTCACACTTGGCCAGTGTGCATCCACAGCTACATCTTTAACATTTGTCTAATTACAGAATAAGCTGCAGCTCTCAAACCTCACACTAAGTGGACACCCGCTCGCGTGTGTTCAGATGTTTTGATCTATAAATGCCTTATTTACTGAAAGGCCAATAAGCAACAGCTGCAGAGTGATCTCAGCAGCGAGTTTCTGGGTTACACACTCTTACTGAAAAGACTGTCAGACTGACTTCGAACGCTATCTGACACACACAACAGAACCGACTGCTTCCTCCAAATGGCTTGGCTCCATGCTGGTGTGTGTGTAGGGGGGGGGCTAAAAGTCCTTTATTGCAACAAAAGCCTTTTCTTAGTACATCCAAGACCCTGATGTGTGGCTGGTGGGACTCCTTGGCATTCAAGCTGCAGTTAACCCTTCCAACAGCCATGGAAATACTGGGCTGACTCAACAATGACGTAAATGCAGACCTTTTAAATTTTTACATGTGTAGGTGTTGGAGGCTTTGTACCAAAAGCTGTCCATATGACCCAAATAGAAGAATGAACTCTAAACTTTTATTGTAATGCTAATTTATATCATATGCCTCCTTTGAGTGGGGTTTGTCAGCATTGCAGCTTTAAGATTAACAATCAAATTAATGAAGTCAAATATTTATTTGAACGTTATTTGATATCTGTCACCATGTTAGTCATTAATACCAGATGATGCATTCACAGCCAACCGTTAACACTTTCAGCACAATTCATCACACTTTAAAAAGATTATCTGTGAAGTATGTTGAGACAAAACTTTACCGGCCTACCCATCTTGCCCCTCTTCCCTGGTTCGCCGGGAATGCCCTGAAAATCAAAGAAGGCAGGACAGAGATGGAAAAGAGACAAGCAGAGGGAGGAAAGGAAAGGAGTTGAGAAAGACAGGAAAACAAAGAAGGGGGAAGACAAACATTATGGAAAAAGCAAACTGAAAGAGCATATCAAAATCAAATAATCACGCAATTTGGCGTCACTGATTTAAATCCAAAATACACAATTAAAATAACAGAACTATGAGTGTCTCTTAACTCCTGCTTCAACAGATGTGAGGAACAGCTGACTGCAGCCGATCCAACATTTTCTCAGCCTATTATAGAGGGATTTGGGCCTCCTTCTCATACATATATATGTTAAATAAACACAAGTGTCTCCTGGGAGAAGACAGCCAGACACTGTCTGTTGTGTGCAGCTAAGGTATGAACCATCTTGCTGGCTGGCTGGCTGGCTGGAGAGGTCCTGATTACAGCCTGCACTGTGCACTGACGCAACCCTCTGGAGCATGTCATAAGTAGGCTAATCGCTTCATGTTTTAGAGGCCGTACAGAAGGAGGAGGCCTTGATGAGTTCAGGCAGTTCAAAGGCTCTAAGAGGGGGCTTTTATCGTGTGAGTCATCAACACTCCCACACAGCCTTATACAGCAGTATCTTGGACAGCTGCACACTGTTTCCCGCATTATAACAACAACTAGACAGCTGAATGAAATGGCGAGAGATGTTACGCTGTTGTCATCCTGCGGAGTGATTAGCTGGGCACAGTTGATCACTGTATGTTTTTGCAATTATTGAGAGAGAATAGACATTTGACAGCAACTCACTCTTTCGCCATCAGGCCCAGGAAGGCCAAAAAGCCCCGGGATTCCAATGAAACCCTGCAGGAGAGGAAAGGAGAGAAGGTGACAGGAAAGAAAGAGGAGAAGAAATATGGGATGTGAATATTTGGTTGCCGTAAAAGCAGCTGGAACAACAGCAACTCCCATTGGCTCTAGGGCAGGGTTTCAGGGGCCGACGGTCCAGCATGGATTGGGGTGGGATTCCATGAAGAACCAAGCCATGAGGCAAGTGTATATGCCCATGGACTGCATGGTGCTGGCTTCCACGATGTAGTCCAAGGGCACATACCCTCACGCCAGGGATCTCTGTAGATAGCCAGGACATCAGACTGAGCTGTCGGTACAGGGCGAGACAAACACAGGGAAAAAAAGAGGACAAACACCACAACAGTTGAACACCAGAGGAGCGGCTAGATGCCGGCACGAGTTGAGCATGCGAAATATAAGTGAGCTTCGAAAGAGGGTGCAGAATATTTGGAAAGGTGGCTCAGTAATAGAGAGAGCGAGAGGACCAGAATGCCTCCTTAAGACAGCAGGGCCTCATACAGAGCTTAAACAGGAAATTCCAGCCAGTGGGGGCAGGGGAGACTTTGGAGCAGCCAAGGGGAGCTGATAAAGAACCTTTATTGGAACGTAACATAAAAATCACTGTTTGTGTCCGTGAGTCTGTGTTTCTTTGTTTGTGTACTTAAAGGGTGTCTGTTTGTATGCACAGGCTTATCAACAGCCAGTCTTTCAGTATGTGTCCGTGTACAGTAATACAATGTTTACATTACAAGTAAAGGCTCCTAAGTTTAGCACACTATTAATAGTGGCACAGACTGGGTGAGTGAGTGTGTACGAATGTGTTTATGTTTGCAGAGGTAGATGCCGATGCACAAAAGTGCATGCGTGCTCTTGGATGTTGTTGCCTCTTGGAGCACATACCTGTTCTCATGCAACAACATGTATAGCACACAAAGTAGTCAGTAGCCTTTAATTAAACAACTTTCTGTGTGCTTTAACTGTGATTTACTGTCTCTTCTTCTATAAAATGGAATAATGAAAAAATCAGAAAGCTGTCAGACAGACCATCTTGCCTATAAACATACCTAAGGTCCTATCAAAGCACCAATTTAAGTAATCTAGACTGATAGCATAAAACTTAAGCAGCACAGATTACATGGAAGACGTAGAGTGAACTTACCCGAACGCCTTTAGGCCCCACTGGTCCTATAGGCCCTGGTAAACCCTGCAAAACAAAGGGTAGAGACTTCATTCAAGTGGTTCATCACTTTTACTGGTTTACACCTAAAATTATGTTTCTCAAAAACACTGTGGATATGTTTGTTCTTGTATATTATGATAGAAGTGGTAGGTCAAAGACTGCAAGCTACATTCATTAAGACATCTACATGACTTATGAACACTTTTAAAATGTCAGCATTTTATTTAAAATATAAAAATGTATACAGTTAATTTAGCTCAGAAATTGTTTCTCTACACACTGCAGAAGGGATGGACATAACAACAGATGCTTCTGTGCAATACACTACAGTCCAACGCAGTAACTAAGCAATAAATGTACACATTCAGTTTTATTGGAATTTTTGAGGTTAGTGAGCTTGCAATGCTGTTCCCTTGAACCACTTTTTTTTTTTATATCCCAGCTTTTCAACACAGTGTTTACCCAAATATTTTCCCTCAAGTCAGCTGTTCAACATAACCTAATTCCACTTGGCTCTCTGCCCTTACTATGGCCCTGACTACAACTGTACCAGTCACAGCAGAGGATTTACTGCACCTGCCTGCCAGGATAACCTTTGGCACCTGGGCTTCCGACTGGACCTTGCTCTCCCTGCAGGGAAGAGAGAGAGAGAGGGGAGAGAGAGACAGGGAGAGAGGGGGGAGAGATGGAGAGTGAGATGGGGAGGGAGAGAGGTGGGTTGGGTGATCAAAATTACAGAAACACAGACATGCGGGCAGGGAACTCTGCACAGTAGCAGGCAGACTGAGCTAAACTTGGCTGAACTAAAGTTAAAATGTATAATAAAACTGAACAATGACAAGATTAATGTGTTTCCATTATATATGAGTTGGTGCCACACCGCTGTCATCCCAAAATGTACATTCTTTTTCTATCACTATCACTGCACCACTTATTTATGTGTTATTGCACTGTACATATTCACTGCGTATCTCCTATGCGGGATACCAGGACCCACAATTACTGCTTAAAAAGTCCTTTTCATTGTGGCCTGTGTATAGACCGTAAAAGTAATTAAGAGTTGATTTATGTGTGTGTAATCATAACACAGACAAACAGAAGCAGGCTGCATCCAAAAATCGCAGAACACAAGTGAAGAACTTCCGTTGACTCACTCCGGATGAGCAGTCATGTGCACTTGCTCACCATCCCTCTCTTGGATAAATATAGTGCAGCCGGTTAAAAAACAGACCAAAATTTGGCTGAGTGAAGTTTGGACCTTTAACTGGCCGACAGAGAGGAGCAGCTCTGAGCGCAGCCTCATGGTTTGTTACAATAACAAAGATTCATCAACACGTTATGCACGCCAGCTGGCCTTTGCACTCCACAAGTCCACCCTGCTGAACAGTTGTGCTTACTACTCTGTCACTGATGCCACAAACTCAAGGCTGAGCCATGGTCATGGTCATCATCATTATCATTATCGTCATCATCATCATCAACAACAGCAGCCGCAGCAGTAGCTCTGTGGGAAAGAGGGGGGCGTTTGAGGATGGATGGAGTGGGAGGACGTGACAGAGAGAAAGAAAAAGTTTTTCCTCTGTGATGAGTAGTGCGGGAACTCCCTGAGCTGGTGACGTCAGCCTGAGAACAGGGACTTACCTAAAACTGTGTGACAGTGAGGAGAATGTTCCACTCTGCTCTCCATGACTAAGACATTTTCCTTAATACCAACAGCAAATAGCATGACCCAGCCTGATTAAAAATAGCTTTGGATAGGATGCTGGATGCTCCTCGCTTAAAATTTGTTGGCCAAAACAGCCCCGAGTCACATCTCCTCCCATTTGTAGCAAATAAAAAAGTTCATTGAACTGATTTAAGAACGGACAGAGTAGGAAGAGACTGTGAAAGAAATTAAATACACGCAGGATAGCATCAAGGTGAAATGCTGCAGGAGGGAGACTGAACATTAAACAACAAACAGCAGGGAATGATACAGAGACAGAAAGTCAGACAAAGGCAAACTGTCTCTAAAGCTGCAGTGTAATGGCTGTGAGTGTGTCACTGTTGGCCTAGTTGGCTTGTTCCTCTTTCTCTCTGTTCTCTATTTTCTCTCTCTCTCTCTCTCTCTCTCTTTGGCATCACTCTCTGATATCCTGGAGAGCATCGCTGCAGCGTAGCGTTTTGGCCAGATGTCTGTCTTCACCAGTGCTTCATAACAGGCTAATCTAACCTGGCAACCCTGCAGGCATGCTTGGTGCATGCACACAAACACATCATCACAGACTGAGTGGATGATGACTGAACGTTTAAAGAATGAGGTTAGACATGAAAATATGAGGGATTATTTATCAGGCCTTGATGGCGGACATCATGAAAGTATTATCAAGACATGAAGTGAAATGCATAAAGCTCAAGAAGTGGGGTGTGCATTAGAAGACTATGCAACATTACTTTATTTGCATGAGTTTTAAGATATAGAAATGTTGCTTTTTTCAAATGTGAGATTAACAAAAGTATTCAGAATAGCAGAAGCCTGGGAGGTTACTTCTATGTAAGGTGTCTATGAAATGGAGAAAGATACTTACAGGCTCTCCAGGGAGTCCAGGTGGACCAGGGTAACCCTTCTGTCCCTAAAGAGACAAACATGAGACATAGGAGGTGAGCTGAAGCATAAAATATCAAAGAACTGAAGCACACAAATGCTGACACAGACGAGAAAACCTTGCAAGCACAGATTCTTGCTTAGTGAGGGAATGACAAGTAGAGTTTTGTGCAATAACAGCACCGACAGACAAGGAATCAATCTGCCCCTCTGTCGGGGGGATCAGATTTTCCACTGGCAGTGTTCACAGAGAAATGGTAGAGGGGACGCTGTGCCAGGATCATGGCATGTTGAGGATATAAATGCCTTCCTGTTTGAGTCAGATAGCAGGTCCCTCCCTCTGCCTGCAGAGCAGACGACAACACTGAAGACAGTCTGACATAGTGCTTTTTTTTTTCTTCAGTTCTGCTGACTCTAGCAACTCAGACCCCCAGCAAACAGTGGAGAAAAGCTAAATCAAAGGTGGGAAGAAATGCTTTTCCAGACCACAGAATGATGGAGCGAGAAAGCCAGAGAGAGAGAGAGGGGAGAGAAAAGCGAGGGGAAAAAAAACAAAATAAAAACAGAGAGTCAAAGAGAGGCTCCTGATGTCCCGTTTTCCTAAACCACAGCTCCAAAGTTACCAAGCCAAGACTCCCTGAGTTCCTGTAAACGATCCTTTAGTCCTGTCATTTGACTGCAGCAGGGAAAGAGGACAAAGCATCCTTCTTCTCATTATGTTACATGATCACTCTCACTGACTTGCACCTTCATACCAGCACTTTAAAACTGCCCTTGTCAGCATTATACTCCATTTTCAGCAACTGTGCCAACAATACATTAAATAAAATTTGTATAGTTATATAAATTGGTTGAAGTTTTTATCACACACATAATCCACACCTTATACTATTCTCTCTCTATTTAAAACGTATACAAGAGCCTCTCTGTCACACTTTCACCTTACGTTATTTGTTGCACATCATGAAAAGACCACTAGGAGGAGATGCTTGGAGCCGGGTTGAAGACACATGCGTAATACTCTTTATATAAACAGAGATGTCATCAGGTGCTGACAGACCGCTGCTGTAAAACGACAACACAAGCAGAAACGTGTGTAGGTTTTCCAGTTTTTTTGTGAAAAGCTCTGGTGGTAAGCAGTGTTGTGGAGAGGAAAGGGATGGATGCACTTGCAGACACATGGCGCCTGTGTGCGACCTTTTCAAAAATTTCCATTTTAATATTAACGACTATAACTGTGTTGATGAATTTGTGTTTGTCTGACTCGCCTACACGTGTTTGATTCTGAATGCCCATCTGTTGCTCCAAGCTTGATTTTCTCCTTTGGGTTGATTTCTATTTTCCATCCTCATGTGTGCAAATATGTGCATGACAGGCAGAGACACACACAGGCACATTCAAACAAGATACATGTTCACCACCATCTTATTACATGGCTTACCTATAGTACAAACATGTGTAGCGGCTTATGTTCCCAAGCTGTGCTGTGAGGTCCACCGGCCACGCACACACATACATTGTGAGGGTCCTAGGTATTAACCATAGCCCCCCAACCCCAGCTAGACCATCTCAGATCCTTATCTCACTCATTATGAGCTTACTAATGAGGGCGGCCATTCCCAACGACCCGCCTGTGTTTACAATGCCACTTGCTTAATGAGCATGTGTGTTCAATCAGATAAACCCACCAGAATGCTTTTCATTTACAGCAGCTCACTGGTAGCACCCTCTAAGTACTTTTTTCCCCCCATCCTACCCCACTAAGCCAAGGAGTGCCCCAGGAAACTTTAAGCGCATTTTGGCAGAAAAAAATAAAAGACACATTGTGTCTGCCAATGACATGTCATTCCTCTGACTCGTTACCAACTTACTCTGTACACACTTAACTTTGTGGGTGTTCAAATGAGCACAGGCCTCATGTCTGTTTACAGCTGTAAACCACAAATGATGAATATGTCCCTTCCACGGTTTGCCTCCACTGGACAGCATCCTGGTAGCAGAAATGTACCACTCACCTCATTAATCTCTGCTTTCATCTTTCCACCTCTCTCTCTCTCCAAAATTCCCTTTAAAACTTGGAGCCAGATGATTGCTCAGAGCTATCGTCTGGCTCCATGCATGCGCTGCATGTGCAGCAGAACATAAACCTACCACGCAGATGTCTGGGAAGGGACAAACAACTGCATAAACCTTACAGGACAATTAAGTTGAAATCTATACGGCAGAGAAACATCCCTCATCTCATCCCTCCCTGAACCGCAAGTTTTAACAGCATGTTTACTGGACATGAATGCAGTATTATTATTCAGCTGCTAGCATGGCGGAAGACATAACTATAATTTGTTGTTCTTCTTGCGAGACATGCAAAGAAAAAATGATGGTTGATTTAAATTCTCTCATGATTACAATGATGACGATGATGTGGAGCAACATGCAGGAGCTTCTTGGAGAGAGCTTGGTTTTGGAACAGATCTCGGGGACATTCAAACAGATTAATGTCATACAATAAGCTCTAAACAATATATGAGGGAAATTAGTATGATTAATACACTGTCGAACCTCTACAGGGGAATTACAGCACGTTGTTCTATTTTGTGAAGCTATTTTTTTTTAAATATAGGATGTTCTTGTTAGAAGAACTTTGGTTTTGAAAGGAAAATATTCTGCACATGAAATACTATTCACTATGAATCCTAATGTAAGTATGTATGGCACATATATGAAGAAAACATGCACATGTAGGCACTTCTTATAAACAAGAATGTAACATAATGTATCTAAAGAAATTCAGTGTCTCCAAGAACGGGCAGAAGGCAATTATCATGAAGACTCGAAGCAAGGAGAAATAGCTAACTTGGCTTTCTCAAGTAAAATGATATCTCATATGTTTAATCTGTACACAAACAAAATGTGAAACTGTCAGTGTTGGTTTTATGCTGAGTTACCTGCTGTTTCTGGGCCAAAAAAAAAAAGCTTGTGTAGCGATTCCTTTATGCAAAGCTATGCTAAATGCACCCTGGCTCTAGTTCTGTGTTTAGACAAGAGTTGTATTGATCTTCCTCTGTCTAACTCTTGGCAAGACAGTGAATAAGTATTTTTCCAAACTTGTAAAATGTTTTAAAAATATTTTGAAGATGTGTAGGGAAAAAAATACCAAAGCATTTTGACATAATAGGATTAGACACCCATTGAGTAGTTACAATTAAGATTGCTACTGTATAGTGTGACTTAGCTCCAAGGGAGAAAAATCAGTCATAAAGTGAAAGACAGATGTGGCGAAAGCTGATACAAAGAAGAGAGGAGATGGATCGACTAGCAGTGGGAATAGACATAGAGGAAAGAAATATGGAGGCAGTAAGGTGAGATGCGTGGCTTGTAATGTGGCCTTGTAGTTGAGGTTTGGCCCTGTGTGTGTCTCCTCTTCCTGACCCTGCCTAGCATATTGAAAAACCATTCAGAGTCTGCCTGGTAGAACAAATGTTGTACAGAGTGGAACATGCTTGGCTTGTCTGACTGTGTAAAATCAAACTCTCCCATTACACGTTCAAAGCACCACTGCTGTCTCCATTAGAGTTTTCCATGGAAAACCAGCAGCCAAAATTCCAAAATTCCCTGTTGAAGTGTCAAGCTAAGGCTGATGAAGACCCTGCATGTGTGTGGATGTGTGTGCGTGAGAGAGACAGAGAAGGTGGAAGGGAAAGTTTCAGAGGAGAACAGAGGAAAAGCTGCCGTTGTCCCGTTTTTCCTAAACCACAGCTTCGGCGTAACGAGCCAACCGAGTGAGACAGAGCAAATCAAACAGCTGAAGACGAATGAAGAGTAGGAAACAGCACATGGGTGTTTTTCAGTGTTGCCCGCCGCTGCAATGCAACTGCGACGAACGTCATCATTGCTTCTCAATGATTGTATTGACCTTGTAGCAGGACTCTGAGTCTCAGTGGAGAGACCTGCATCAGGAGGACGCGACACGCCTGGGATTTTCCAACCTGAGCTGACTAAAAAAAGGAACAGTACAAAACAAAGGAGCCTGTTTCTAAAAAGTCTGAGTCTACCAACCGAACAGTCTGGACATTGACTCACATCTCTGTCATAACAGTGCATTGTGCAGGCATGTTGGATCAACAGTGCGAAACACAGATGAGACCTGTGAGAAACTGTCGTACGTTTTTTTAACGCCGGACAAAAAAAAAGTGGTTAATTAGCTGCTCTGTGTTTGTGTATGGAAAGGAAGCTGACTCCTTGCATTTAATTTTAATGAGCTTCCCCCTCAGTCATCATGTCTGTGGTTCATTGACCATACCTGGGGCATGCTGTCATGATGTCAGAGTGTGTGTTAAAAAGTTGCCAGGGTAACAATTACCCAGACATAAGGATGTGATGTAATTCTGATTTACTTTAAAGCAACTCAAATGTGCCCTTGGGCTTCGGTTAATGAGCATCTGCACTGCTCATCTTAGTGTAGACAGGTAGGGAACGTAGGTATTTACTCTCAGTTTCTGCCCCAGCCAGGTGATATTACCTTTATGCCAAACAATAATTTGTGTCTGATCTCGGAGCAGCACAAGAGGTCAATCAGCTGTCTGTCCTGGATGGCTACGCTCTCACCTGTAGCTCTGATTCACATGTTACTGTCTTACTTTTTCTGATAGGTTGTCAAAATCACTGCCAAGACTCATTTAGTTTGAAAAAAAAAAAAACTGTGTGAATGTTTTCCACCAGCTTTACATTTTCCATTCTGACTGAGTGTGTGAAAGAGAGAAACAGAGACATACAACTTGGACACAGAGACACACACACACACAGAGAAAAGCAGACTCTTAACGAAAGCCATATGTTAAGCTTGAGGCAGCCGTCCAACTAAAATCTGACACTCGGAGCTCCGTGGCTCTGGAAAGACAATGAATACATGCAGAGGAACTTTACGTCTCTGCTTAAAATGCATAAACTCTACCTGCTCTTTATTCCATCACTCGGCTTATTTTTCCACTTTATTTGAAAAGTACGCATGGCTCATTTTTATCTGATATATTAAGTGACTGAAAGCAGTTTACGAGATCTGTCACAATGAGACTTGTGTTTACATCAGATTGTTTGAGAAAAAGTGAAACGCATTATTTCAATTTAGATTTGAGGAGCGAACGAGACTCACAAACTACCGAGACAGCTGTGACGACAGAGTGGTATTTTGGTTTGATATACTCCCAAAGCCCTGTCACATGAACTCAAATAGCCTATCATTTCATCAACAACATCTTTTATGTTTAATATGTGTCAGCTAACCCAACTCAATACTGATGGGCTACAAAAAACAAGTCATTTTTTTTAATACAACCACTGCTATTACCTGCCTTGGAAAAAATGTACATTTTAACCACTTATTCATAAGTTTTAGCTTCATTTCATACATTTATCCATTACTTATGGCTAACCTTGTTAGCTTTTTACTAGCCTTCTTTAAGCTACTTTTAACAGTTTATGACAACTGTTTATAAACCCACTCTAAGCTAACCACACATCTAAATAACTCATCTGTTAAACATTTATCCATTAGGTGTATAAACTTTTTCAACCTTTAAGAGGCTTTAATGAACTTTACCTATCCATGCTAGCTATTTCGAGTACTTTTGGCTAACATTTCAACTAATAATCCATCACTTTAAGCTAACTATTGAAGTTGTTTTTCATAACATTTAGCTAACTCTTTAAACTCTTTATCTACTAATTTTAGATGAGAGTATTTAAACTGTTTATCAACTTTTCAATCTTCCTTTTTCAACCATTAAAGTACTGTTTTTTAGCTAACTGTTTAGACTACTGTGATGGGTTGCTAACAAACATGATAGCAATTTTGCAGTCCTGTTTTTCCTAAA
The DNA here is from genome assembly GCA_029814665.1 of Acanthurus lineatus. Classification (NCBI taxonomy): domain Eukaryota; kingdom Metazoa; phylum Chordata; class Actinopteri; order Acanthuriformes; family Acanthuridae; genus Acanthurus; species Acanthurus lineatus. The sequence goes on along the minus strand of JAPZDV010000011.1, from coordinate 17,108,159 downwards.
TTTTTCTCTTTAATTGACAGACCTATTCTTAAATATCCTTGTCACATGCAGAAGAACACCCCGGATGCCCATAAAGAATAAACTTTGTATTGTACGTTATTGATCTCGGTTTTATTTTCACACACTAACAAGCGCACTGGTTTGCATGCACAACTGTAAATATAAACACGTTCACAAGTCAACCTGCCAAAGGCTCTGTCCCACTTTTTCTTCCCTACACACATAAATCACCCATGTTGCATCTACAGCAACCTCTAAGACACTGGTAATTTTGTGTTTGAGTGCATGAACACCTCCCCCTTCATTCCTCATGACATCCTTCCTGCCAACATTAAGACCCCTCTGTGTTGGATCCAGCAAACACAGATGGAAGAAATGGTGAGCGCAGCATAAAAAGAGAAAGATGAGTGGGTTTTGCACACACAGTCACACACAGTCACACACACACACACACACAGTCACACACACTCAAAACAGATGCATAAACACATCACAACAGTCACATTACAAAAACACATGGGCTATGAGATGGTGACAATGACTCATGCATGCAGGCCTTCTTTCCTGGGCTTTCCCAAATGTTTCAAGGGCCTCATTCAGAGTTTGCAAACGTAAGCACCACGCTTCCCTGACAACATCAATTGGTAAATAGCAGCTCTTATGGCTATTTAATGACACAGAATTTAAGTTTATTGCAAGGAAATTAGTGCAGGGACATTTAAAAGGCTTTTGGGGGGGGGGGGAGTCAACGGTGTTAATTCTTACCGTCCGACCTCCCACGGACCGTGTTTTAGCCATTTTTTTTTTTTTTTCAA
>JAPZDV010000011.1:17074794-17107244 GCA_029814665.1 Acanthurus lineatus | reverse complement strand
GACCTTCTTGGCCAGTCAGTCCAACCGGGCCAATAATCCCTGAGTCTCCCTATAACACAAGGCGAGAATGTCAAAAAAGCAGTACTGGAATGATTACTGGTTGCACAAAATAGCCATCATAAATGTGCGAGGAGTTTGCCAAACAGGACATTGTTATAAATTAATGTAGCGTGTTAAGAGGAAAAGGAGGGACACAGTACCTTCTCCCCTTTAGATGCCGGACCAGGTGAGATGCCAGGGTCTCCTTTTCTCCCCTGGTAAAAAGAAAGGAAAAAACACAAAGGAGGACATTATATGGGTGAAAATGACCCAGTTGTGCGTCAGTGATTTAATCTCTGCAAGTAGCTAATCAACAATCATTTTAAAAAATCAATTTTCACTGGCTAACACTTCACATTTGGACTGGGGAGAAGTTTAAACACGGTATAAAAGCTGGCCTTTTTAAAATCTTAACTAGATAATAACATAAATTCACATAGAAATTTTGGCACAGATGGTTTTCTAAGCTGCAGTGCATTATGTAGGCTCAGTCACACACACACACACACACACACACACACTCACACAACATTGTCAGCAGGTAACAATAACCGGGCTTCAGCACTTCAAAGCTATGGATCGGAAATTACACTGAGTGCTGACTCCTTCCCCTCCCCTTGGACCCCTGCTATTTACAACTTTGCTTCATTTATTAATGTTGAAAGAGCAAAGACTGCAGTGAACCCCGAGACATCAAACACTTAGGAATCATTCTCTCAATACACCTGCCAGGTAAGAGAGCCTGCCCTGCACCACTTTGCCTACAACTTACTGGTGTTTATTCACCGCCGCAGGGTTTTAAATATCTGCCTTGAAGAGTGTGTCTCTTCCAGTTTTTTCTGCCTGAACTGAACCAGGGACTTTTATATGATTATACGATACCCAGCTTAATGGAATAGTTTGGGTTTTTGTAAAATATTGACAAAATCTATTATAATATCCACCTACTTGAGCCTATAAATCTCACTACTTTGTTGATCCAGTGTAATGGTCACTGCGCCCTGCTGAGGAATAGTCCAACATATAACCCCACATAAAACCACGGTTATTTTAACACTTTTTTGGTACATATTGTGGTTTTTGCACATATAAAAAATAACTTTAATATGTTTTGCACAAGCTAATAATAGTAATAAATCAGTTTTCACACAAGAGAGACATTTATAGGAAAGGAAGAAGGATTGTAAAAAGTGAAGAATGCAACAAGGAATAATATAAATTACACCAGTCAGGGAAGGACAAACACTGGGTTTTTTGGATGCTATGGGAAGGTCAGGGCTCTGGTGATGGGAATGGGCAGTAGTCTGACCACATGCTGCTGCACAGTTGTCATTTATGCAAGGCATTTTTATATTGCACTTTAAATACATGTTGTGCTTCTCACTATGTACTCTGAGCACACAGTGCCAGAGGTCAAGAGTGTTTGCTGGGGCGTACATCAGTCCAGACAATCAGAGGAGGGACGCAGCGAAATTTGTCTTTGGCAGGGTCACCTCCTGTTCACACGTTAAAATTAGACAGATTTATTTGAAGTTCTCACTTTCCGACTCGTAATGTCTTTGCCTTGAGGCTCTGATAAATCACTTCAACCCCCCTGGTGTCCCACTACCCTACTTTCCTTCCTCCCTGCTCGAATAGTGCAGGCAGCACATAGACTTGCATTCATTCTATATCGAAACAGCATTTAAATACATAAACATGCACACATTAGGGCATATTAAGAGCTTAAATCAAGCGGATCTCCAAGAATAAGAAAAATCCTTAAACTATAAAGGGACTCTTGACAGTCACTTCCTCAGAACACATGTTAAAGTGATACAGAATAAAGCTCTTCAGCATTAAGTGCTGTGGTGTTTGGGGTTCCTCAGACTGCCAGCTGTGGCTGAGCTGCTGTGGACTAAGAAAGCCCAGATTCTGCAGCTATAAAGCTCCACATTACAGATTGAAGCAAATACAGAAAAACTGATAATGTAACACATTTTCATCCTCATAGGATTGTTATTCACATTAGAGGCAAAAAAAATAATGAACTTATACATAAATGAGAAGCAGAGGCAGGTACATAATCATGGAACGATTTTATTGTGGAAATATCAATGTAGCTGCTGGGCTCTTGGCGAAAAAAGAAAGGCTCACTTGTGATCATGAATCAGATTGGACTGGAGTGTGTGAGTTACCTTTAGCCCGGGTGGACCAGGTCGGCCAGGGTTTCCATGGGGACCAGGCGCACCCTGCAGAAAAACAAGAGAAAAAGGGAAACATAATCAAACACTGATCGAGATCTCAATCAATCTTCATGCTGAGCGAGAGCTGATGCAGAATGTGGCTTTGCTGCAGTGAATGCGACCGGGAAAGAAGGAGAAGGTGGTGGGTTGGTGATGATGGTGGTGGTTGTGGTGGGGGGTCTGTCTGGAGAACCTCAGCCTTATACTTTAACCTTTTTCCTATACATCAGCTGTGTGTGAGTGAGTGAGTGAGTGAGTGTGTGTGAGTTGGGTATTTGGGGTTGTTGTTGGGGATAGAAGAAGCTTATGGAAAAATGGGGCTCTGTGAGGCTGCTCCACCATATGGATGTGGTTTTCCTGCCCCCTGTTGTCTCACGCTCCACAACCTCCCCCCTCCACACACTCTTTCTCACACACACACACACATACACACACATAAACACACATTTGCCAAGCATCTTAATGAGTAATGCAGATCATCTCATATCAAAACACTTCAAATTCCTCAGTTGGTGTGTGTTTCTGTCCACATTCGCTGTTGCTGGGGAAAAGAACTTAACTACATTGAAAAGCAAACAAAAGCGAAATCTACAGTAGCAGCATATTGGTAATGTGAACCAACTCGCCCCATCCAACAACTCCCACGGGAGGATTTAGCCTAAAACTTTTGGAAGACAGAGAACGAATCTTCACCAATTTTTTTAAATGGTTTAAACAACAGACAGACAGAAGCGCAGGATTTTCTGCTACATCTGCATCATCCATCTTTTTGTTTGTCTTTCTGCCTCCTCTTCCTCTGAGTGACTTTTTCCTGTGGATCTCTGACCTCACTCATACCCTCCACGTGTTGGTGGCACCCCTGGGCCCCTAAACTACCCCCATCCTGGGTCAAGGGTCGAGCGAGTCAGAGAGGGCGGAAAAAGAGCCACAACTGCTTTATGAGTCGGGTCAGCAAGTTTCACTGAGGTGAGTCAAAACAAATCACACGGCCATTATGTTAGCGATCTGGTCTGTAACATCAAAAAACTAAATCTGGTGACATCCAGACAGACAGCGCTCTATAATCCCACAAAGAAGAAAGAGCAATCTGAAGTCTGGGCTGGGTTATATAGCTCAACAAAAAAAAACCTTTGAGCAAAGTTCAAAAACAGACATACTGGTCGGGTGCAGACATGACAACATAAATGCCTTCTGCTGTAACTGCTCTTCCTGTCAAAGCACGCTTTGATGGCCATCATGTCTGATTCACCAGAGACGGAGTTTCTGATGAATGAACAAGTCTTAACAAAGTGTGTGTAAAGGTGTTAATGTTTCTGGTGTAGAACACGAAGCACTCAGGTATTTTAAAAAAGAATCCACAGGACTTAAAATAACCAAATCTGAACTTTATGTTCTGAAACCTGATCTGTTTTTAACTTGTTATGTTTCACAAACAAGATATTTTCATTCCAGGGATTTCTCAAGTTTTCAAGATCTTGCATCTTTTTCCTCCCACACTCTTTTTCCTTTCATTTTCGGTTTGTATTCAGCTGATGTTCAGCCCTTGAGGGTTGGTGTGTCCAGACAGTGTTAACGGACGCTGTTGTGCCCTAAATATACTTAAACAAACTAGACATGTTTGAATTACATGCTTCAAAATTAACCCCGGTGGTTTACCACAGTTTGGGCTGTACACTGGTAGGCACAGGCTGGCAACGACGTTTGGTACTGTGCTCTTGCTCCTGTGTCGTGTCGCGCAACAGGTGTCTAATTAGAGAAGACCAGGGTGGGGCACACACAAGCTGAGGGCTATCAAATGAAAAACCACCAACCTCTGAACATTGATGCAGGGCGTTGCTGTGGTTCCTGTGGTAATTATTGCTGCTAAGGCTGCGCAAAGTGTTCTAAGTTGAGATGCTCATGTTTCCTCATGTTTCATGTTCTTGTAACATGCGTGCTGCCTGGTCTGAGGTATATAAATATCTGTCCTCGAACCTACAAAATTCAATACCAACACCATATGTGCAACTCAAAGCCAAGAAATACTATATATATATGTACTTGTGGATCTTAAATCTGGACATATGACATCACCCCCAAGGTTACACTCCCACACAGAATAATTTAGAGAAGGTCTTTTAATGGGCTTTGCTGTAAACAACACAGTCTGATTTCCAACACAAGCTTGTAAAAGAGACTTTTAAATGTATATACAGTCACCGTATTAAAGATAAAAGAGTCTCTGTGTGATCCTGTGCCAAATGAGAGCCAAAGGGGCAACATATGATAAACTAACATTAGATCAAGAGCATGTGAAACCACTGGACGTCCTCTTAATTAAAGATCCCAGTCAGCACACACATAATAGAAAGTTTTTTCTCTGAGGATTTCAGGAGAATATTTCAACTGCTAGTTTAACTTCTATTAGCGTGCTTCACCATCACTGAGTAAAAAGAGCAGAATTTGCAGCCCAGTGTCACATAAATTACAGTAAAACTTCATAAGAACAGAAGCAGACAGGGTGAAAGAATTCAGCTGTGCTAGTAAAAAGCCCACCATATAAATTTATTTGCTTCAAAAGCCAAAGTTTTTAGAGCTAAATACATCATGCAGTGACCAGAGTGCATGAAGAAGGAAATAATAACTAATCCAAAGTATTTTTTTAAGGCATTTACAACAATAAGTTGAGAGTTATGGCTTATAATGACCATAACAAGTTTGAAAATAATGATGGAAAACCTTGAGCTATCTGTATGCCAAGCATCTAAAACCTGGTATTAAAAAAATGTATTAATGTGCCCGAAGGGGGATTGCAAAAATAATGAACTGAAGCACTGGTCTGTGATTTTTACTGTCATGGAGCTTATTACAGTAATGTTCCAGAGTGGAGATCCATATACACTGTTTACACTGGGGATTAGACAGACCCTTAAAAAAGCCGATGTGTCGCCCGGTGCCTACCTACAAAAACAACTCAACACACAACCCGATGCAGACTTCGACACTTTACTCATTTTTAAGTTGTTTATGGTCGTAGTTTTCCTGGTTTCTATATGAAATGTACATCTGGGATCTGAGTTAGCTTTACGTGCAGGTGAAGAAAGGTGGGGGGGAGTTTTGTTTAGTGGCAGAGGGGTGGTTCTGACGGGAAGCATGAGGAAAGATGGGCGACAAAGATTTTTTTTTTCCTGCTCAGACAAAGACCCTTTTGACCCAGCAGGCTCCGGATGAATACATTCAGCCAGTCTGCAGAGAGATACAGGCCTGTGTGTGCCCGCGATGCATCCACCCGACGCTTCCCCTCACACCCTACTACCACCGCCGTCATTATACACCCACAAACAGACTCGAAAAGGCTCGCCCTGACTATTCATGGACACCTAGCCAAGGCTTCTGTACTGACGGTGGTTGCCACGGCGACGGCGTCTCACACTCACATGTGTGGGATCAGAGGTCAAGGTTCATGGGTGGTGCTCTGTGGGCTCAATGGTGCTCTGTGTGTCATCATACAGACTTCCAGTAATCCAAGGCTAAAGACTGCAAGCAGCCTTCGCTCTCTCTCTAAAGCAAAAAGCCTGTGGCTGGAATTTCAGTTTTTCCACATAAAGAGATGATGTATATGATTAAATTATGCTGGTCCACCTGTGAGCCTGCAGTTTATTAGCAACCTGCAGTGTAAAATCAGATTTGGAGTTAATTATCACAACGATCGACTAGTAAATCTTTTTTTCCAAAATTAAGAACAAACCCTGATCTAAGAGGAGACAATCTGGTCGTGTGTTTGTGAGTGGCTCTTTGCAAGTGGCTAAGTATGTGTATATGCCTTATGGTGTTTGAACACACACACACATGGCAGAGGCAATTAAACTTGATAAATGCTTTTGTTTACAGGAAAGCTCCATAATCTGTCTCTCTCTTTATATAGGCAGGTCATAAACACAGCCACATATGTCTGCACTACAGGGCATGGGATTAGTGCTGTGGCGTGTGTATGTGTGTGTGTGCGCTTCCGTGTGAACGCTCATGTGCACTTGTGTGTGCATAAAACAAAATGACAGTGAGGTCAGAGTCAGACACTGGCGGTATGTTTGCGAGTGACCCCCGTCAAAGTGGCATCAAAACCAAAAGCCTTTACAAGTGCTTTTTTATTGAAGAGGCTTGTTTTCATTGTTTGCGCTTTGCAAACCGACCACTTCCACTGACAATGCCGCAGGCTGTTCAACAGCTGGCCTGCTGCGGTTGACAAAGGCCACGTCTGAGCCATCAGGATGTAAATCACTGTGAGGTGATCAGCTGATTCATACTGCTGATGAGGGAAGTTTGAGACGGACATAGGGGCTTTAGCAAGGGCAAGTTTGAGTCAAAACTGCCGGTCCCAGACCTATGCAGGAGAAGCTGTGCAGCAGTGCTTATATTATATTATATCTATTTATATAATTGTAACTATTTTCTGTTAATATAACAAGATATTTGATTTATTACTCGCATGTCCTTCAAGTTAAGCGTGGTGCACTCAGAGTTATACTTTTCGTTATGCTTGGCTTGACCAAGTTCACGCAGCTGTGCACATTGATTTTTAAGCCCAATTAAAGTTTTATTTCAGGTAAGTTTGATTTGAATCATAAGAAATCCACCTAAGTGGGGCTGATGTTGTGGAACTGCGACTAAAGACTGGATGGGAGGTGCCGCCGAGGCTTAAATAGCTTTAATTAGAGCCAGACAAAGACCTCCTTATACATCTACAGCAGTGGGGGATCACAGCGACTTTAGCCTAAGAGTCTCTCAGACTTAGACAGACAGAAACTGTAGGTAATAATGAAAAAAAACCACACACATACAAAAAGAAAGAAAGCACATTCATCCACATATAACTGCACACATGGACATAAAGAATCAGTCACTGACTATGTATTTGATGAATTATAAAAAGCAATACTAGCAGCTCTGTGGCGCAGTCTTCTTGTAAGTGGCACAGTGCTTTGAGCCTTATTCTAACATATGCGCCATGATAACAATAACATAATGATATTTAGTAGGTATTATGTTAACCTTGTTTGTTATGCTAATTAGTTTAGCATGTTAGCATTCTAACATTTGCTTGGCAGTGCTTAACACATGATTTACGCTAGGCTGATGGAAAAGTCATTAGTTTTGCAGGCATTTGGTGATACAGCATAGTGAGCAAATAAAAAAATTGACCTGAGGATGGCACTAAAAGATCACAAAATTATCACAAATCATATTAAAAGGGGATATGAATATGCCTATAAAATGTTTTGGCAATAGTTTTCAGGATATTTCACTCAGAACTTGCTGGTGGTCCTGGAGGAAAAGTTATAGGATCACAAAGTAATTGGGATTCATCCTCTGGGGCCCGTAAATGTGTGCACAAAATGCCAGGGAAATGCAGTCAATAGCTGTTTAAATATTATAGTTGGGACCAAAGTGATTGACTGACCCTTAGAGCCATGTCACTATAGTGGCTTAAAAAAATGTCAGCCTGAACCTATATGTCAGACAGAAACAGAGGAAGTAGGAGAGAAAAAAAAGAAAAACCCACAGATGAGACTATATCTATTTAACTGCCTTGGAGAAAGAGGCCTTTCATCAGTCCAAAATGAGATTCCTATGAAGTGTCGGTTCAGCCTGCTGCAACAGCTCAGTGAGGAGAAGAAAGTCCAGTGGAGCCATGTGTTCTCTGTGTGTTTACAGTGCTTTTATTAGGCATCCTGTGGCACAGGCAGCCTTTTGAAAGGCCGTCTTTATAGGAGCTTTCCTGTTTATGCTTAGGGGTGGGAGGTCAGCACTCGCAGCCCCGTGCTGAATACGGTCAATCTGCCTGCATAGGAAAACTTTGTGTGAGTGTGTGAGAGAGTGTGTGTGTGTGCGTGTGTGTCAGCTGGATAATGGGAGGGATTTAAAGTTATGTGGGAGCCTGGTTTGGCAGGTTATTATTGTAACTTCAGAAAATGGTCCAGGGCCTTGCCTTCTAGGCTGGAACACACAGATACAGTCCTCTCTGTCCTTGTCTGTTTGTCTGAGTGCCATTTTTTTTTTGAGTCACCTCCTGCCACCGACTGTTTGTGTTTGAGCTTTTTAGTCAACATGCATGTCAGCAGCAGCAGCAGCAAAAACACAAACAAACACACACCCAGAGAGATGCCCACAATAAGCCTAGGAAACACTAATTTAACATGTTCAACGAAAACAAACCTAGGGGTTGAACACAAGATGAATTTATTTCTAGAGGCTACAAAAGGAAGTGTGTTTTAAGGGGCTGGAGGTGTGAGAGGAGGACCAAGGAGACTTACCCGGGGACCCCTTTTGCCTGGCAGGCCTGGTTTCCCTGGAGGTCCTGGCAGTCCCTGGAGAGAGAGACCTTTCAGTCAGTGTTGAATACTGACATATACCATACTGATCAGCTATGTCCTGCTGTCTCTCACGCTAAAACCTTCAGGACATTAAGACACCTCAGTGTGTTTCCTCAGACTGGCTGCACAGTGGCTGCAGGGTAAAAAAAAAAAAGTGACACCTTTTCCCCTCTGAGGTAATTCCATCTGAAAGTGATGAGAGTTCAGTCTTATCCATCAGGAAGTTCAGAGCCCGTGTGGCAGGAAACCGTAGAAAAACTAGAAATAACAGGTCATTTCCTGCACCACTCAATGCCTCTGTGTTGCTTTATCAGCTTTGCACTCACTCGTTTTCTTTTAATCATAAAGGAGGAAAAGGAGAAGTGAGGAAAAACAGAAGGCCTGTGCCTGCTGTGGCTAACAACAGCTACCTGTAGAGCCCTGATTCCAATATCAACATATGTTAAAGCACTTTAAAAAGGATTTCTTCACTCTAAATGCCTAACTGTATTTTCAGGCATGTTGTTAAGTTTGATGTCTGCAGAGAAACTTTGATATGATTTAGCAAAAAAAAAAAAAAAGCAGCAGCATCTATCATAAAGTGCAGTTACTGAAGTGTGAAAGTTCTACCCTTTTGGTAGTTTCCTCATCTCAGATTTCACAGGACGGTGAACTTTAAGAGATAAAGCAAAACTTTCGACTTCAAAACAACATCTAAAGGTTATTGTGATCACAGCCTCTACCTGCATCCTGTCTGGTTTTTTTTGGGTTATATCACTCTGAAGATTATAATTGGCTCCCCATAATCTCTTCCAGGATGACCTCCATGGTTGAGACCACCCCCATTGTTACAGGTGGTGCGCTCTATGGTGGCCTGAGGACCTGTCAACATCAACACACTCTCTTGTCCCTCTTCACATTTTTTTACCACCTGCTCTGACCTTCTTTCCTTCCACTTGTTTGTTTATTCCCGCTGTCTTTTCCTCTTTGCACCTGTCCATCTTTGACACATTTCTTTCTTTAAGAAAGAATTTGTTTGTTGACCTCTGTCAGGTAGCAGTAACACAAAAGTCCCACATCGATAGGCCCTTTCAAATAACAACATCTCAAGTTAAGTCCGATGGCCAAAGGCTGTTTTTGGTGGCATGTTTCACTTTCAAACAATAATTCAAAACTGCTAGAACAGAAAGTACAACTTTGCAAACTCCTCAATGATCTCTTATACCAAAATTTTAAATTGGATTGCTCTAAAACATTCAAATTGTGTCAATATTTAAGGACGCAGGCAGTTAGAAGGTAAATTAATTGGATAAAACCTTGTTATAAAGCAGTTCAGGTTAAAATTAAATTTAGACTCAAGGCCAGTGCAGCTCCGATTAAGAAATAATTGGATTAATACTCCAACTATCCCTTTTAGCAATCACATAAAATATTCAGAAAGATATAAACCACAGTCAGGTATGCAGGGGAATAGATCTCAGAGGAAGTAATTTTTTAAGCAGCACTGAGGAGCCAAAGGTGCTTCAGACGGGGAACTGTTGCCATATCTGTGCCTCTCCTGGATGTTTCTCCTGGCAGCAAGAGTGCAGACGCTGCACGGTGGAAGCACAAGTCCAGATATCTGTTTTATTGTGTCTTTCAGCAGAGGAATCCTAATGCTTTAGGCAGCAAGAGTGATGAGTGACAGGCCATTGACTAAAATTTTAATGAATGCAACGGTTTTTCATTGGCTTTTGACTTTCGATTTTGATATAATATTTAAGAGTAGAGCTACAGATATTCATCATACAATTTTGCGGGTATTAATCCAAATCATGACCTAAATGCCTGAGAATCCTTACAGACATTAGAGATATGTATGTATACAAAAGAGAGTGTGTGTGTGTGTGTGTGTGTGTGTGTGTGTGTGTGTGTGTGTGGATATGACTTGTGAGGAGTGAGAGACAGTATGCATGTGGCATGAGTGTTTGTGATATGTTAAACTATGTTAAAAAGGTGTGTGTGAGTGAGTTCATCAGGACCTCCCAAGGCACCACATGGCATATACTTGTACAAATACCCACATGCACACGTGCATGCATGCAACAACATACTTTGATAGAAAACACCTGTTAAATCCCTAATAATAAACAATCCAGATGTGATTCTAAAAAATGTGAACCTGTTAAACGACTGCATTTAAGTCAGAGCCAAGACAAAAGACAAAAGACACAATTGTACTAACAGATTCTGAGTGTAGTCCTGAGCCATAACTGTGGAGTTGTAGTTTTTGTTTTGATCCTTGTTGAGTTTTTTTCATTGTTTACAGCTACACTTTTGGTTTAAAAAAAAAAAAACGCTTGGCCTAGATTGGTGTAATTTACAATTTATCTGGCCTTGTGGGACAGAATATTTTTGGCCTCTGCAGTGAGAGAACACTTGGATCAGACAGGCCTTCAGTAAATGACCTCATAACTTCCCGTAATCATCCTTCTACAATCTCTTTTCTGTGGGAGATTATAGCGCTCCATATTGAGATTGCAGGTAGTGCTTTCTAAATGGCAGTAATTTGGTTCACTGTAATGACAGTCAAGTGTGGTGTGGACATCAGCAAAGATGTAAATTAGCCAACCCTTGACACGCCACAGTCTGCAATCTACAATGGCAAATTACAGACCACTACAAAGAATAGAATAAGGCACATGTATCAAACACTTTGGTCCTGCTCACACTTTGCACTAAAATGACTCAATCACAAGGGCAGCTGTAAATACAAACACACCCAGAACGTGCGGACGAGACACTGCAGTCTGATTACTGAGTCAGAGTTTGGAGGTGAAAACCTTTGTAGATAATTATGCTTAACGTTAGCTCATGACATGACAAAAAAGCCAAACACAGCTGATTTCACAATTCCCAGAAAAAAAAAAGGATAAGATTCTGAACTCCATATTTCTACTAGTGAGCACTTTACAAAATCAAAGTCCGAGTCAGAGTAGTCACAAATGTGAGTATGCATGTGTATATTTTTTGTACTGATACAGTTAAATAAAACCAGCCATAAAGCTAAATTTGATTTTGCATCGTACCTCAGGATACAATGAGCTCCTGTCCGGTTATTGGCATCGTTAGGACAGGGTTTCGATGGCTACAGCCCTAAATTTTTTATTTATTTGCCCAAGATTAGATTTTTTTTTCTTTTAAGTAATAAGAATTAAGAAATAGTCCCAAATCTATCAATATCTCATTCCAGTCACTGATCAAAGACCTTGAAAATTGCATATTGCTGATCAAAAATGGCAACCAAGCACAGACTAGAAAAGGGGGAGAAAAAGTTAATCCTGTTCCTAAAGTAGCAGATAAGTCATATGAGAGTGCCACTGTTTGGTATATACAAAGGCTTCATGTTACTCAAGTTTTTGAAGACAAAGGCTTTTTAGCTAGCTAGCTAATACAGCCAGGGACATCATAAAAAGAAAAGAAATTGCCTTCCTGGCTTTTGTTGTCCTTTTGTTGTTTGTACTAGCTAGATTAGCTGGCTAGCTTAAGCATTAGATTAGCTGGCTAATCTAGTTTATCTAGCTGGCTAGATTTTAACTTATCTTTGGGGAGACGCCACCAAACTTTTAAAGCATTTCTAATCAGATTTGTCTGGTAATTCTATACATGCAGCTATTAAATCATAATGACCATTGAAAATGAAGTTAAAGCTCTCTTCTGTAGACCTGTAGCCCAAAATATCTCCCCATGAGGAGTTGCCAAAATGGTGGCTGAGTGGCTGAACTTACCTAGAAGGACTTTGATCTAGCTCATTTGTTCTCAAATATTGTTGTCACAAGGGCACACAATTTATGAAAACAGTTTCCAAGCTGTATAAATAATCTTAAATAAGACTAATTTAAAGGCACATCTGGCAAGCTCCCAAGGGACAGCAGTCTGTGGCAGCACATCATTTAAGAACCAGTCGTCTAGCCAGTCTGCACTCCCTGTTATTAATGTAGAACAAGGGCAAAGAGAGAAAGTGGAATGACCTCCGCCTGCGCAGAATCTAATTTATAGGTCCAAAAATTAAAGATGTGGTTGGACTTTGATTCGTATAGGCTGTCTGCATCCTTTTAATGATTAGGACAGGAGATAAGAGAAGAGCACAGGAAAGAGCAGGAGAGATGAAGAGCAACAAGGGGCAATTTTCTCACAAGAGAAATAAAAGCTATGAAACCAGGGTCTGTCAGTTTTTTAAAATAGGTCTCGAATGAGAACTTAGATTATACCCATTAAAAGCCAGCGTATGTGACTGACTGAAACTTTTTCGTAGAGCAGAATGTCTCACAACATGTCTTTATTTTCACTGGAACAACACAAACCTGGAGCATTTTTGAAAAATCTAAAGATTTCCGGGCTGGATCAAATCCCCAGTGTTTCAGGATCCTAACAACGCCTACCTTTGCGTCTGCATTTGGGGGTTGAATGATGGTGTTTACTGACTGCTTTGACCCTTGACCTAGCTTTGAAAGAGGGCAATGAGACCTCCACCAGCCCGCTATGACAGAGGAATCTGGTGCAGAGACGGCAAGGCGTCAGACCTGACACGTCACACCCAGCCTGAAGGGTACTGTGCACAGAGGAAGAAGGAAAAGTGGAAGGAAAAGTAGGATTTCTATGTGGGGGAAAAAGGGACAGTGTCACATTAACCTAAATATCTCTGCAGCCTCTTATTTCCACCGCGGGATGCTAGAATCAAACCTGGTCTTTCATTGGTGACAAAGACCAGCACTGACTGGGATATCCCAAATGGCGTGTACTTTACACACTTTAACCACTTTCCTAATGTAAACCATCAAACTCACCACCCACAACTGCCTGCTCAGACGGTTGAGACACAGACTGCATGTTTCTGCAACGGCACTATATGTATACCTGCATTACTACCCCGTCTTGCCTTCATCTATTACAGAGTTCTTCAGCCAGGCTGATGATCAGAGCCAAAAGTCACTGTTACCTTTTCTCAGCCATGTCTTGTCAGCTTAGAAAATTATTTTGTAATGCTTGTAGGCTTTTTCCTGATGTTTTTCTAGAGTCAATGGACCTTAGGACCCATTATTGCTAATTTATTGTGTCCCCTGGCAGTTCAATGTACATTACAACCTGAGAGTTAAACAGCCCTAGATTTGAGTTTTAAAAAAGTGTCCTCAGGCATATATAAGCATGTGTTTAAAATTGACTTAATTTGCCTTTTTTTTGACACACTACAACCAAATACACTGATTCAACAACCCAACAAACCAGAGGTGCTTACCCATGGGCCAGGTTCTCCTTTCTGTCCTCTAGGTCCGGCTAGCAGGGAGAACTGAGTGGGTGGGACCTCCCAGCTCTGGAAGCCATCAGTAGCAGGTGGTGTTACTGGGTTGTACGAAGGTCTGTTTGGTCGTGGAGTGACTGGAGCTTTGGAGGTTTTGGCTTGCTTTGTTGGTTTGATGATCTGTTTGGAAACTGGAGCTTTGGAGGTTTTAGCAATTGTAGTTTTGGAGGTTGTAGATTTTGAGGGGTTGACTTTGGATATTGTTGGTTTAGAAGGGACAGCTTTGCCAGAATTGGTTTTGGGTTTGGACGGAGTGGCTTTGGATGGCGTGACTTTAGGCTTGGGGGATGTTTTCTTGGTTGGTTGTGGTTTCTTTGGGACTACACCTTGGTCTGATAAGGCAGCCTCAGACTTTGTCTTGGTGGGTTTGGGGCTGGTAGTGGCTGGAGTAGTAGGTTTCTTCTTGTTGTCTGTTCCTGTAATTGTCTTTTTAGAGGTGTTCTGTGGAGTGGACTTTGTGGGAGTAGGTTTGGACGGTTTCTGATTCGAAGTTTTAGAGGTGGAGGATTTTGGGTTTGGTGGTTTTGTTGGGGGTATTCTTGTCCTGAGTGGTACTGTGACAGTTTCAGTCGTGGTCTTTGGAGGCGGGGAGACCAAACCGAGCTGGACTGTGACTGGCATCACAGTTGCCAGCAGGGGTGTAGGAATGGTCCCAGAGCTGGGCTTTATTGTTTGGGCAGGGGCCACATATCTGACAGCCGAGGCAGCAGCAGCAACACTCCTGGCAAGGCTCAGCCGTGTGGTCTTCTTGACTGTTACTGGGCTACCCCGTTTAGGGGTGACAGCAGTAGCTGTGACGTTTGTTTCTCGTGGTAGGATAGGCAGTAAAGGAGAAAGGTTAGGCCTGTATGTGTCAGCTTCCCTGCACTGTTTCTTAATGTACCTGCAGTAGTTGTGAGCTGCCTGTGCAGAAGGGACCAGGTCAAATTGGCAGATGGCTCCTTCAAAGTGTGCTGAGGCTAGCTGCTGGCTTGCCCGCCCCAGCAGGAAGGAGCCCTGGAGTTCTGGAGCCGGTCCCTCCTCACTGTCCCACCCAAAGTCTGCATGAACACTCTGCTCTCCGCAGGAGGCATATAGAGTCACTCTCTGTCCATTAATTCCAACCGCCAGCTGATGCCACTGACCATCATGGGGCTCATACGGCAAGGCCACCGAGGTGTTCGGCCCTGTGTGGAGGACCAGGTTGCCCGGTGCAAGCTGCAGACCGAGAAGGAGCTTCTTGCGGCCTGATAGGAGGGAGAAGATGAAAGCACTGTTGACACGGTGTGAGCGCACGCTCAGAACCAGTGCCAGGTTGGGCCAGATGGTTGCTGGGAAGATCGAGCGCAATGGAGTTTCGATGTGCGCCCGCTGGTTGAGGATGATCCCCGATCTGAATGGAATGACCCCTGCTGGCACCGAGCGTGACGGCTTCTCTCCCTTGAGCCCCAACTTTTGGAGGATGTCCACATCTGCACAGAAGGAAGAGGTGTGTTAGAGGTGCAAACAATGATGACAGGCTTATTTATGAACAAAAACAGAATGCAATAACTTGCAAACAAACTGTTAGTCTGTACAGTATTATTTTTTATTGTGCCAATTTATCACATCCTGTTTTATTCGTTTTTTACACAACTCCCCAGCAATTTCAGAAATGGCTGAATGCTTAACATTAATCCTCCTGATCACGTGTTTTGTTGATGATTGATGTTCCTTCTATATTTTACAGTTTTAAGTCTGTCTATAATTTGTGACCTTATACAGTTTGTGCAATAATCAGGAACCTGTAAGTACATTAACAAGAACAAAGTAAATCTTCTTATATTTATCTCTGTGAAAAGGAAAAAATGGCTGTATTAATAAATGCCAATTTAGAAGTTTAGGATCAAAAAATTCAAACATCACACAAAGGCAACAGCAGGACAAGTGTAAGGATGCAGGAGAGAAAAGTGTATAAAACTTTTTGCATCTTGTGTGGCCAGACTTAGTTATTCCTGAACACGTGGCTCATCACACTTCTGTGGAAGTCATCCATGCTAACTTGAAGTTAAAAATAGGAGGATATTGATAGAATTACAAGTAACAGTTTTGTTGATGTAGCAACACTTAAAAACTAGGCCACTGAAGCAGCAACTACACACACAACAACAGTTAGCAGATATGGATGAGAGAGAGCTGTTGAACATTGTACAATTATTTAATAGGACATTCTGGGCTTCTTATGAGAATTTACTCTTCCTGAAACAAGTGAGACTCAGCAAAATATTTGAGCTGTCTTTGCCAGTGGCAGTTGGATTGACTACATGGGGTTATGAGCCAATTTTCCAATAACTTCCTGATCTTTCAGCCAACACAGAGCAGCAGTTCACAGAGTAATGGAGCTCAAAACACTGCAGGGTAAGGAGATGGCAAAAAATGAATTGCATCAAGCTATAAACTCACTGGTGTTTGAGGGCCAGAAAACTCCTTATGTAGGCTGTCTACTGCAACCCAAGGCCAAGACAAATGACTATGTATACATTCAGACCAATATAAAACAGGACTGATGATAGGGGGAGTATGGAGCGACCATAGTTGGTCAGTTCATGGTCTCTGAGTGGGTAGATGCAGCACAGTAGTGCTACTGTGGCCTTCCCTTTAAATGTCAGTGGTTTGCAGCCTCACGCATTTCTCCCACATGGCAAGTTGAAGCGTCCTTTAAACCACTGTCAAAACCGTTCAGAACAAAACAGATTTAAGCATGCCCAAAATAATTGGCTACAGAATATAGCATGTTTATTGCAATACAGACCTGTAAATTCTTAAGGTAACTGCTCACTCCAAAAGATACTCCTACTGTGACCATATTTTATCCACTCCAAAAGGTAAAATAAATCATTCGAGGTTTCAAAGCCAAACCAAAGCACTTTGGTTCCAAATGTTTGATCTTTACTCAATTTTTCCTACTTGTCTCAGATGGTTCAACTGTGTTTTGTTCTAGAAAGTGCCCAACAGTCAAGTTTTTTTTTATCTGAGGAGTCTAAATAAAAATCCTATAAATTTCAAAAGAATTTTTGGTTTAGATGGAGCAAGAAATAAATGAAATATGAACACTGACTTGCATTTGAACCATCAAACTTGCAATATGTAGATGACCTGCTCTACTTCCTGAGCCACTGCAAACCCATACATCAATCCCTCCACCATACCACCATATGCTTTGTACGAACTCTATTTCCCCTTTATCCCCACGGTCATTTAAGGCACGGAGCAGGACTAGACTTTTTCATTGGTGTTCACCCTGTGCTGATAGAAACATGACGGCTGGTGGAGGAAATTGTGAGGGGAGCTCAGTCAAGGCCAAGGCAGCCAGTACCAGGAACGCACAGTCAGGCTAAAGGACCTAATCCTCTCTTAGAAACCATCTGGCCAATGCACTTCTGTGCAAAGGACAGAGAGACTGTTGGATACGGAATAAAGCTAATATTGTGTTTCCATACATTTTGAGGCATAATAGACAGAGTTCAAGTTCTAAATGCACATTTGGTGGCAAAATTATATAACTTCTATGCCAATTAGTACATCTGAGTACTTGTTGTTCTGTACGTTGAAGTATATGCGCTGGAAATGTTTGCTTGACTGATGTCAAGGCATGGCCTCTTTGTTTTAAGGCTATAGGGGATTAATGAGCCAAAGGACATCGGCATCATCAGACAACCTCCCCTTTTGCTTTATGCCCTGACCAACAGAGTCGGTCTGGAAATTCAAAACATGACCACAGTAACCACAAGTGAGTACAGCATCTCCCTCCCTGGAGGCAGAATACAGTTTCCAGCCATTCAAGCCAACTTTGAGTCTCTGTTAAGCGTTTCAGTCTCAGGGGTCCCGGGGCTCGTTCACAACATGACCTGTGATCTCAGACCCAGGCCCCTCAACATCCTTATTGTCTCTGGGCTCACTCTGACCTGTGGTCATCGGGCCTTGTCTAATGGGGACATGTGTATAGAAGCCCTGCTTGTGGAAAGATAGAAAAGTGGGAAAGCAATGTTGATGAGATGACAGACAGTGGAGAAGATGAGGGGAGAGACAGATGGGATGTTCTAACAGTTGCTGTGCTGGTAAGCCAAAGAAAGCAAGGACTTGAATGAGACGCCTGTCTTTGCTTCATTAGATCATAGACTTTGGAAATATATGTTTGCATGGAAAGCTTAAAAGAAAGTAAGGAGCAAGAATTTGATTTCCCAGCGAGAAATTAGACCTTTGGGAGGAAGCATATTGGAACACAAGGGTTTTTTGCAGAGTTTTCATGTGTATGAGTTCAAACCAAAACTCCACAAACTCATCTGTCTTGATTAAGTGCTACTGATGCTTGCAAGGTTTCAGCAAATTTTGTTCTCAAAGAACTCTAACACAGTCATTTTCGCACAGTAAAGTTTTCTGCAAAGTGAGCCAAATGTAGACCTGCCTCTCCTGCACATTATTTATGATCTTTCTGTGTTCTGTGCAGGGCTTTAAGGCCTTCCCTCGCCTCAAAACATCAGGGATTTTTAAAATAGCCCAAGGAGAGAAGACCTACACGGGGCACAGTGTATACCCGTCCACTTGGTAAACTCTCCTCACTGTGTGGTCTCTTCTGCAGTTAAAGGACTTGGCAGCAAAGGCAGTGGGTGCATTACATGCATTTGTTCCGTACGTAGACTACTGTCTCCAAACTTCTTTATTTAAAAACCACTTGTGCTATTACTGGGGCATATATTAATCATGCGGTTTTAGATATACAGCACACTGTTTGGATGAAAACACACATACACAGTCAGACTTGTGTTGAACACATGGTTGGAGTTCACAGCCTTGTTCTTCGCCAAGTCACCCAAGTAGGACAGAGAGAAAGTCCAAGGCTCTTCACTCCGTAATGTTGTCCCTAGTGGAGGATGAAGTCACCGATTCAATTGAACACATCTCGCTTTGGCTGACCTGTGCTTGTCTGCAGTGGGCCATTTATGATATCTCTGAGCGGAAAAATAAACCCACAGCAATGCAATGCATGCATGTATTCCCACAAAGTCAGAGTTGGAGTCCTGATTTGTGATATGTGCTTTAAATAAGAGACAAAAACATGGTAAAATACTGTCTCTTTGTCTCACATTGGTAGTACAAAAAAGTACAAAAATCCCTGGCCAGAGTCAAACTGGGTACTGTGGTGATTTATTATGTAACCTAACCTTTAAACCATCACACTTTTTGCATTCCTTTATCAATGTCCTCCTATAACTTGAGCTCAAGATTTAAAAAAAATATTTAAAAAATGATACAGTCAATGTAGAAATAGTCTTTTTTAAAAGCCTTTTTCTTCCTTGTTAAAACCTAGTGCCTGCATTACCCACAATGCGGCTTGTTAAACTGTTTGGTCTGCATTTTGGGTGTACTATGCTAGTAGCAGCTAATTCAAATTTACACTCCTAACTTTAAGCAGAGATGAGGATCGGGCGACAGACGGGGTAAGTTCACTTTAAATTAACTAACTTATCTTCAAAGCCACAAAGACTTCATCTTTTTTTCATGTGCTTGATTTGTAAAATTGATGGAGTCCCCCCCTGATGTAAGTTTAGGCGACAACCTTGAGGTCTCAAGAGGATGCATGGTGGCTGAGGAAAGAAATGGTCAAAAAGACTCTCACTCCCTAGTCTGGCTTGTCTGGATGTCTGTGGGAGTGTCTGTACAAGCAACTCCAAGAGTGGGTCTAATTGAGACTGAAGAAGTGTCTGATGAATGTACTTATGGTATAAAAAATAGATCTAGAGAGAAAAAAATAACCAAATGAATATTAATCATTACTTTTTTCAATACTGACAATAGACTATTGTCAGTATGTCACTGCATAAACTGTTATCATTTTTCTCATTGATTTAAATCAACTGTATTTACCTACAAAAGATGCATTTCTTCGCTCTTTACATTGCTTTTCTCTAGTGAGGAAGCACAGTGGTGAGATCAGCCACTGCAGCAATGATGCTAAGTACCCCAATTAGAGCCTTAAACCATCTTTACAGTCTATTGTTCATTTCCACTTATGAAATTTATTAGTCTTTTTGTCTGATATACTTTGTCTTCTGACGTCTAAAATAAGGGGACTGAACAATGATTTTTTAACATGCAAATACCTGCATATGCTACATCCAAAACCAAGTCCAAACCACTAAGTCCTCAATAAATTTTATATTAAGTGTAAATGGTCATAACTTTCTGTAAAAGAACAGTTGTAACCTTTTAAAAAGGCTTCTATCACAGAGCTAAAACTGTAACACTTTGAGTGAGAAAAAAAAGCTTTCAGCCTGATGTTGTAATAAACTGAGACGACATTCGGTTTCGGTGACTGCATGTCTGACCTTTTGAACTCTGCGCCGTCGGTCTCAATCACAATAACTGGAGAGCAGAAAGGTCCTGATTCACTGGACTGTATCTATTACTTTTCATCACAGAAAACCATCAAATTTGACCATTTGTAACTCAAACGGTCGCAAGCATCTCAAAACCATTTTCACCTGCCCAATCACATAAAAACAGAGCAATAAGGTGGAAAAATGGTCACTCACACACTGTAACACAATCACTGTTGCAATCAGATTGTGTTTACACTTACATAAATACCTACCCTACCTCATACCTTCAAGATCAAACCTCCAGTAAATGATTTTGCCAAGTGGAGGCAGGAGGCAGTTTGTGAACACTTGTATGCACTTTCAAAGTTGATTTGTCAAACTTGTTAGCAAGCAGTTGCTAATCAGCACATCCAGCAGTAACTGAGAAACATTAGCTTTAATAAAGAAGGTGTGTTTTTGGCCGGCTGATGTATAAAAGTCCAATATTAGCTCTGTTTTTAATTTCTTACAACTAATATGATGACTATCCATCTCTCTAGCTGCTGATGCTTCGCCATGCTCTCTAGCTAGCTGCTAACCGTGTCTGTCTTCGGTGCAAATCAGACAGTGATTATGGGGTTTTAGTGCTTTTTTTTTTTATTAGAAACAGGAGCCTCCTGCAGAGAAAAATGACTCCACAGATGCTGCCTCATTGTTCTCATGGTGAATTTTCTTTATAATGGTCAGCGTTGAATCTATGATCTGATCAGCCCCTCGCTCACACAGCTTACTCAACACCCGTCGTCATGGCAACTGTAGGCCCAATTCTCATAGCAATGTGTTTACGTGCTTGGGCAATGACCAAACAGGAAAAAAGAATAACTCCAAAAATCCCCCCAGTGCTCCAATAACTTTCACAGTTTTTTTCCACTGGTTAAATCTCAGGGAAGGAGGGAGGGGGGGGAAACGAGGTGAGAAAGTGAAGTGACAGAGCCGATGACATTAAGTCTTACCTTCAGAGTGTACTTGTGTAAGTCCCAGGTAGCAAGTACAATATAAAACTGTACAGAGCAATAGGGCTCTCCTGAAGAAAGAGAAAAAAAAGGATGTTAAAAAACAGTCACACAGCATTTAATGCAACAAACATACATACATTTGGTGCCATTTTCTAATACAGGAGGTTACAGGAGGTAAGGTCTGAGTCGTCAGGTTGTAAAACTTGTCTGGCTTCTAGACTACACATGATTATTCACTAAAGCATACTTTTGAATATTATATTTCACTTCAGCCATATCCTACATCAGATCTCTCTAAATCCTACACACTGGACCTTTGAGCATCGTAAAATTATATTTGAGGGGTGAAAATAATCTGGAATCATTGTTTTTAAATCACATCAAAACACAGATTCAAGCAAACCCACATGTTTTGTATTTGAGCTACTGGTACAATTCAAAAAACAAATGAGACTGGATTCTGCTAAAGCACTTACAACCAAGAGAGAAAAAAACACCTCTCTCCAAACACACACACACACACTCACACACACACACACACACTCACACAGCTTCAAGTTGTGGTTTGTAAGACCAAAATACTACAGGAGAGTTATCCATCAACTCTTCTCCCAAAACCAACATGTGTAAATGCACACACACACCCACACCCACATACCCACACCCACACACACACTCACATAAAACAAAAAAAACATATCGGTCTCTCTCAGCACCCTCACCACATTCAGGTGTGCAGCAGCAGCAGAGTTGAGGAGACTGATTGGCAACAGGACTGAGAGCTCGGCGGGGGTCTGATATCTGGTGACAGGCAGGGGAGCCACTGTTTACCGCTGGAGGTCATCCAGACACACATGGTCGCACACACACATTAGAGGAGGAAATGTGTATAGCAGCTGTGGCTGGAGGGTTAGAGTGGAGCAGGCAGAAAAGGGGGTGTGGGCCAACAGCTCCAAATACATAAACGTGGGAAAGACGGTTAAATAAACACATTTACCTGCAATATCACAGGCTAAGATGTGCCCATCTGTCCGTCTGTCTGTCTGTCTGTAGAAATATTTGTACAAACAACCTCCACACTAACAGCGGCTGCTTCCCCTGTTGGCCTGAATGATTATAATTAGGGTGTGTGTACATATCTAAGTGTATACATGTGTGATAGTGTGCTTACATGTGTGTTTATGGCGTCTATGTCTGCCTCTCTCCCAGTTCCTAGTTGCTAATAAAGCCTCATCGCGATGACCCAACACACAGCTGGTTGTGGTTACTCAGGATGCTTAGTTTGTGTGTGTGCCAGCGCAGACTTCCAGCTGGTTACAGTCTCATTCAGTGTCTTATCAGCTAAGGAGGGATCGACTTTCTGAAAATGAGTCATGAATGCAGAGATTTTTTACTGCAGCCAAAAAACAAAAAAAACAAAAAAAAAAAAACGACACTCATTCTGTCCCTCAGGCTGTTTACATCTGTGCAAACTGGAACAAAGTTTCCTGGGAAATAGGACTGTTTTCTTTGGCTTTTTATAGTAAAAGCTCGCAGTAGCTTGTTTAGATTTTTATTAGGTTGCGTTTGAAGTGTACGTGACAGGTCAGGGTTTTTCTGCCGTGGAGTGGCTGAAGGCGTTTGCACTGAGGTGAAGTGGATATTTAAATCAGTAAGACTGACATTTGTACACTGACCCTGTCTGGTGTGGTTTTTTTGTACTGCAACAGTAAGCTATGACACGACTCCCTGAGGGAATTTTTGGCTAAGCTGAGTGGACAAAATACAGGCCAGAAGAACAATACCTCCTCCTAAGTCATCCATTAAACCAGTCTAACCTATACTATTTTGTGCCGAGAGCCACTGAACTCACATTTCAAAGGCAGGAGTGGGGAGATTTCCACTCCTTTCTGCTGATAACATCTTTGTCTACTGTCTGAACTTCGGCTGATCTCGAGTATGATTAACACACAAATCTCCTGAGCTTCCAAAAGGCCAAATTTTGAATAAGATATTGTGGATGGAGTTAGTCAGAGGATCTGGATGTTAGGTACAATTTCCATTGAAATTCTTAGCCTCAGGAGCAGCTAATCAGGGACCTAAAAAGTTCCTTCTGCCCATTGTTTAATGCACTTCCACCACATTTTAAAGATAGGCCTTTCTTATATGTATGAAAAAGCTGTTTTTAAACATAAGTTTCGCATGTCTTTATCTATATAACTACATGTTAAAATCCCAAAGCTCATCAAACAAAAAATGAGTTGGCTTGTTGCTGGAGGATTTTAAAAATGGTGGCTAAAAAACATCCAAAAAACTCGACAAATCAGAATCTTTAGTGATGCAAAACCTGCCTCCAATGTTCCTGCACCATGAGAGTACTATCCCTAGAGCAGGGACTTAAAGTGGAGGAAAATTATGTCACCAGGATTTAATTTAGATATTGGTTCCTGCAGTGGAAATGGACTAAGTTCCTCCAAAAGCTCCTTGTCCCTGGGAAAAGTTTCTGTGGTGGAAATGTGGCTAATGTTTGCATAATAAGTGGCGAAGACATTCAGTTATCTGGTGCCATATTGTATAATCGACAGCAGCAGTCCACAGATGAAAACTCTTGTATTTCCTCAAAGCCATATTTGTCTTTTTTTCTGGCATCATTTTTTCTCTTTTTCTTATGTCTAAACTCTGATTCTAACCTCTCGACCCCTCCAAACCACTCAACCCCCTTCATACACACACACACACACTCCCAAACAGCAGCCCATCTGTAGGCCAGCAACCAGTCAAAGGTTGAGAAAAAAAACACACTGAGACGCCTGTATGGTTTCCGTTTCTTTTCACTCAATGATTCCCTGAAAGGATTTCCCAAAGGTGATCCTGCCCCCTGAGCGCGCGCACACACACACACAGAAACACTCACACCTAAACACACACACAGTGGAAAATTCCTATGGATGAGTGGACACTAACAGAGACTGATGAGAAAGAGAGGGTAACTGACATCTCATAAGAACACTAATATGCTTGTATTGTCCTGCATCTATTCTCAGTAATCTCTTCACTTCAGACTGTTTACTTCCTGGCCAGTTTCTATTTATCAGAGGACTTACATCAGTCTTGTTCCATCCATTAGTCTCCCTAAGAACAGATTAGACACTAAATGGTATGTGACTCATTCTGATACCTCTCTCCCTTTAGTTTTTAGGCAGCAACTGAAATTATTTCGACAAGTTGGGGAGTGATTGACTCAGAAACTGTCTGACTGGTTCTGTTTTTCATTTTAAAAATAAAACTCTAAGGTTGTTTTTTTTCAGTTAGATAAAATTGTCAAATATAGTAACTCATTGGCCAAGATTGATTGCATGTGGAAAACCAGGAGTGAGACAGAGAGGGCGACACCGTGTGGGCATGCTGAGAATGACGCAACACGCAGCTCACAGGTAAACTATGTATATCTCAATGCACATCTTATATAAATAATGCAGTGTGCGTAAGCGTTGCGCCAAAGCTAAATTTGTGAGGATGGAAGCCTCCAGGAGCCAGTTTCTCGTTTTCATAATGAATGACTTTTTTCCCGTGAAATATCCAGGCAAGTAAAGAGTCATAAATAAACATAATACCATTTAGGCAACTTGTTGAAATGAAAAACTAAGGGACGCTGAGTCAAATCCAATCTTTTCTACTCCCTGGATGACTACACATTTACTAAATGCTTCTGATTCATCAGCTAAACCAGATGTTCACTGCGCAATAAAACTTCATGTCAATCAATGGTAGGAAAGATGCATGCTTGTATAAATGAATGAACGCATAAATGAATGAACGCGTGAATTATGCAACAGCTGGCTGCTGATATCGCAGCAAATGCAAGAGCTAAATTACAACAAAGCCATATGTTTTTCACTGGAAATTTCCCCCACACGCATGCAACATCTGCATCTTGATTAAAAATCCTTAAATGGATGTTGTTGCTGAACTATTACAAGAGCTGATGTCATAGTTTTAGCTGCTTAACTGTGATAGCATGTTCTTAACTTTGACTATCGCCTTTAAAAAAAAAATCCTCATCTTAACTGCCCTGCGTAAGTGTGGCTGCGGAATGAATGCGTAAAACGGAAAACATTGAAAGCATCCTAACAAAATCTAGCAAACTCTCCAGAGGATGCTGATGAAGCTCTCGTGAAACTTTATGGATCCGAATTATGACCTGTTTCGCTGCCTCTATCAAGTGAGTCAATTCAGTCCCTGCAGGCATCGATTTAGCTACAAAAACTTTTAAACACTTAGATAAACTGTAGATTTCCTTGAACAAATACGATCTGTGTTTGTACAAAAGCGCACGGATTGGAGGGAATATTAGATATGGACCAAACAAATTGCTTCAAAATAAACATGGTAGTTATTCTTGGTCTTTTATGTCCAATTAAATAAGAAATAAAAAAAAGTGAAAACGGGGAAAACAAACACTTGGGCATATTGACTCTTATTGGCAAGGTTGCGTTAAATGTCATTAAAAAAAATGACCCCCGTGGTCCAAACAGACCCCAAACGGAGCCTCAGTGGTCCCCAGAGGACACATCTCCTGCGTGGTGAGCTGGACCTCAGCCAGCCGGTACATCACAGGTTCACACACGCACATGGAGGCAAACTGCCTCTTAAAACTGCAACCCAGCCTGCGCCAATGATCTCACCTCAGCTCTGTCCAACATCCTCTCATCAGAGCGCACGGACGCAATAAAAACTAAGAGAACAAGAAAAAAAAAGGTACTCACTTTGTGTCTAGATGAGAGGTTCTGCAATCTCTCCTTCGGGTGCCTAAATTCATTTGTATTCATTTGTCCTGGCAGTCAAAAACCTGACCGTTAATCACAGCGTGACTCCTTTGCAAGGGGGGCGGAAGACACCGGTCGCCGTTTTACACATTTGACAAGCTTGAGATGAAGTTCCAGAGGACAAAACTCATGTTGATTTGCATGTCAAGCCCGACATAAATTCCTTCTGGCAGGCTGGTTTGACAGAGAGTTTTCCTGTGCGATTGTCTGCCGATATTCCCCTGTGTTTCATTCATTTATGCCGATCCAGATTGAGGGACGCGCAGCCGGAGAGAAAGCTGGGTTCTGTAGGAGGGGGGTTACGGAGTCAGGAGCGCTGGACTCATCCCTTTCCTTTTTAAATAGGCTTTCTGTGGGTAAAGCGATGGCAAATGCACCGCACGGCCAGGTGTCAAGTTACAAAACCCAGCGGCTGCGTCGAGCAACTACACGCCTTCTCCAGGGGGTGGCCACATGGATCCTACCCAAAGCCCCATGCATGCACCGGTAAAACCATATGAATGAACCCACGGTGACACACGGAGGGCAGCACTTCACAGAGAGAGAGAGAGAGAGAGAGCAACGCCTACACCTCCCCTCCACAAACTCTCCTTCATGTCGACCATCAAACCTTCTAATCTCGCAATGTGCGGAATAATTTGGGCAATCATCTCTGATGGCTTTGTGTGATTCAAGCCACTTTGGGGAGGAGATGGTGTGGGAGAACTGACCGGCAAAGCAGAACTTAATTACATCTCTGTTGGCAAGCGTGTCTCCTCTCCTTTTTTCTGAGTAAAAATTGGTGAAAAAGTATGGTGAAAAATAAGATGAGTCACCCAAAGCAAAAGCACGGTGCTGAGAAGTTGATATTAGTCATTTTCTGAAAATATTTCCCTTTTTGTTGGGTCACACACACACACACACTCACAAATAATCTTGAAGACACACAATGTGACACATCAGAATTGACATCAGGCTTGTCCATTGTCTTAATGGAGAGAAACAGCACCTGGATCAGCTCCCATTACCTTAAGAGGGGTCACGGCCCGGTGCAGGATGAGGCCTACAGCAGAGACCTCCAAGAGCCAGTAATTACCACCTGACATCTGTTTGAGATGTTAAATGAATGTGTGGTGATGAGACATCATGTGTTGCTTAATGTTTGTGGAAAAGAGGAAGACAGTTTTTCATTAGAAATGTATCTCAAGTGTCATTTAATCATATTACTTGAAATCCAATTAGCTACCAGGAAAATATGACACAGCAGGTTTTCTTTAAAGCAACGTTTGATGAGTACTAGAAACACATGTAGTCTCGACACTTTCGCATGACTTTTTGGGTAACTTCAAACTCAAACTCACTCAATCATTTAAAATACTGCACTTCATACTAAAAGTGGTCAAAGCCACAAACAAAAAAGATTTTCACATATATTCATTTTCACTGCAGTTAAATTAATTGTGCATATCCAGCATTTACAGTCAGTTAAA
Source organism: Acanthurus lineatus (assembly GCA_029814665.1). Taxonomy (NCBI): domain Eukaryota; kingdom Metazoa; phylum Chordata; class Actinopteri; order Acanthuriformes; family Acanthuridae; genus Acanthurus; species Acanthurus lineatus. The sequence continues at coordinate 17,079,706 of JAPZDV010000011.1, read as the reverse complement.
TTAAATTACAACTATAAAAACAGCACTGGCACAAACCACAGGCGTATTGTGAGTGTATTGTACAGCATTTATTTTATATATGTTTTTATTATTATATATATATATTTTTTTTATTAAAGGCCACATTGAAGATTTTATTTTGGCCATTTAAGAAAAAAAATCCATGATTCAAAAATCATCATTGAAAAAACACAGCAAATATTAAGTCACCACTAACAAAACTGGCAACCCATTTAAAAGACATCATCAACAGTGCACTTAAGTCATTGTTGACAAAACTATAATTTTATTACATTTTTCCATATGTAATCTAGGCTGACTGAAGTTACGGCGTTTTTGTAATTCAATTATGTCATCCTGGTTACATGTGATCCAATTCTCCCCAACCCTCCTGTGTTGTGGAGCAGATTATCCAGACCAACAAAAATGCCATTTTCCGATGCTTTGGGCACCACAAAACAAGTTCCATTCCTCTTTGGAGGCAAAATTTTAAACAGAAATCTTGGCAAGTACGACCAAAACTACTGGCACTGCTGGAAGACACCAGACACAACCAGAGACTAGAAATTATGCGCTTGTTTGTTTGTTTGTGTTGTGATTTAGATAAACAGATCGTTTACAAAATACCAAAATGAGCAAACAGTTCTGACAACTCCCACATCAATTAAATTAACTGCCTGGGGCATTTATGTGGGGAAAAAAAGCTGCTTCTTGGGCCTCAGTTCAACTTCTAATATTATAAATAAATTTAATATATTTTGGCAATCTTACTGTGACTTTAATTTAATCATTTCAAAGTGGGTAATTAGATCATTTTTGAGTTAGGAGGATCTTATCACCTCAACGCCCCTTTAAACTCTGAATGAATACAGTCAAACACTCCATGAACGAACAAGCTGCTCGTTAAGATGCTGAACATTAACGGACACACAACCAGCTGAGGAGGCTGCAGAATTAGGATGTTAGTGACTTGGGTCAATTTGTGCTCGCTCTTTTGAACCGACCAATCAGAAGCCTTAATCACTGAAAGGCTTCCTTGAATGACTTCTTATTAAGGCGGGGCAGACTACGTGTGTCAGTCATGACAATCTCTCTGCGTTCCAGCCCGAGGCAGTGGGTCAGCCAGCCTTTAGGGGTGGGTGCTAATGGAGGCAAGTCATTAACATCCCCCTTTTACAATCCCCTTCACACACTCTGTCCCTTGTGTTTCAGCGCTTGGTGCCACCCGACCCTCCCATGTACTTCCAATGAGCCAAAGCGACTCTGCCCCCTTCTACCAAATTACAAACTGTGCGCTTGCTAGCGCGCTCACTGCCACCCCTTAAAGCTGCTTAATTATGGTCATTGGCACCAAGTCTGAAAGCTCCCTTTATCCCCCCCACGCTCCAGAAATAGGCCCTGCTGAAGCACACAGGCAACCCAGATCAAACGTTTCCCAAAGGGAAGGGGTCATTACTGGTACGCAGGGCGGACACAACCCAATGGGTGCTGGGCCACGCCTTGAGCCCAAATTGCAGCCTGGGCCTAGTGAGGACACAAGACTGTTCTTTGATGCACGGCAAGAGTAACAGCAACACAAGCTGTTTGGATATCAGTGTTTACAGTGAGCTGTGTAATGTACATTCATATAAACAACCAATACAGTGTTTTGCGGACTAAAAGCAAAGAAAATTGGGTCCTGGGTTTGGTTGGGTGTTCACATGTTTCTCATGGTTTATATTTATCTAAATGTCACAGCTTTTTTTGTCACAAAGTAGCCTGTTTAGATTTCACTCAGGTGACAAAGACCTTAAAGTAGGAGAAAATTACTGAAATTCAGCAAAAAATACGAGGATATTCTTAAAGTTATTGCAATTCATAACACCTAAGGACGGATGCTAGCGAGGTAGCATAAACAGTGATGTTTTTAGAGCACATGCGGATGTAAAATAACCTCATGTCACCCAAAGAATAAATAGGTTGTAGAGACAGTCACCTCAGTGTAGGTGTGTTTTCACGCTGGGCAGTGGCAGAGGTTATGGAGGTGGTGGCGGTGAACCAGACAGTGCTGTCTCTCTCAACTCAAACACACACAAGAGAACTGTTCATACAAGGAATGTGTGTGTATGAAAAGTGTGTGAATGCTAACCTGCATGTGTGTGTCTGTGTGTGTGTGTGTGTGTGTGTGTGTATAAATGTGTGGAGTGACCCAGTGGTTTGTGTTTTTCCTTTACAGGTGGTTCTGCTCTCTTGTTTGCGTTCCTGCGTCTGTCTCCTTCCTCCTGGTCTGGTGATGCACTGGGAGGCGGAAAGTTGTCAAACAAACCTCCTGTCTGTTGTGCTTTTGGTTGCACTCGGTTCCACATTGCGGTCTCTCTGTTTCTCTTTGTTCTTTTCCTTTTTATCTGTCACTCCCTGCTCCACCTTCACTTCTTTATCTTCTTCACTATTGTCCACTCAATCCTTTCCATCTCTCCACCCCTCTTTTAATCTCCCTAATCTCTCTCTCTCCCTCTCTCTCTCTTTCTCTCTCTCTCTCCTTCTCTCTCTCTCTCCCTCCCTGTTGAAGCTTCACCACAAGCATTTCAAGCGTTGGCACACCGGAGTAGACAGCCACCCCGAAAGCAGTGCCACAACCATAATGAGCATGTTGAATTCTCATAATAACACCAGAATAACCTGCTGGGGGAGGCGAGCTCTTTTGGGGGCAGGCTCTCGGACCTGGCTAGCCTGGATTGAAAGTGTCAACACCTCACAGACCTGCGCTTGTTGAAGTGTGAAATATGGACTTGAGTTCAGCCACTGTGCGCTGTTTTTAGGTTGATTTCTGCAATGTTTGCTATTTTTTTAAAAGTGTGTTTTTGTGTTCATGGTTTGGATGTTGTTATAAGGTGCTAAGCTGATGCACTTTTACTGTAACCATAACACAGCGCCTTTCACACCTTTCTCTCTGCTGGAACAGTGCAAAAATTAGTGCAGAAAAGCAGGAAGGTGATGTATTTTTATTTTTTGCTGAAGGAAGGGGAGCTTTATTTAGAAGAGGGGTGGAGTGATTGTCTCTCAACCCTCCAGGGAGCATGTAATTTTTCTTCTTCCCAATGTCAGCTCTTACTTTCACTTTATCCTGCACCTGAAAAAAAGAGCAGAACAGTAAATGAAATGTGTCAAAATAAAATGTAAGCATGTCATATTAAGTGACAGTAACAGCTCTCGGTTCAAAAATGAAAAATGGAAATGTTTGCGGCTCTTTGTGGTTCTTCCTGTTCCCGTGTAAGAGGCTGTCAAAGCGACAGAGGTGTGTCAAATGCATTGTAAAAGGATGACCAACATGACAGCTCTTTAAAGGTGAAGCCAAAACATCTTGATCGCCCCCTGGTGACCGGGTGCAGTACATGTCATTAATCCTGAGGCAGATGGGACATGAACCAAACATAAAAAAATTTAACTAAAGATGCTCTCTGTTATTTTAGATAGTTCTTATCACACCTGTGTGTCTTCAAGCATTAATTTTTTAAAAAAAGGTTTACATTTAATTAGTTATTTGATGCTAAAAAAGAAGGGGTTAAGGGGTCACAATTGACAGCTAATCTGTTATTAAGTATGGCAGTTGTATGAACATTTTTAATTTGGTTAAATTTATAATTCAGTTAGCCAATTAGGGTTTGACATTTTTGCAATTAGCACATGCTTAACAGGTATTTCAACAAGATCTTCCTAGAGATTTAATTTGATGGACCGATGCTGTTTAAAGATGCCTTCAGGGCACTTCCTTTGGTGGTTTCCCAGTCATGTTCAACTGTAAAGAGACTCCTGGGAGGACCAAGAACTTGCTGGAAGGATTACATATCTCATCTAGCCTGGGAATGCCTCGGGATCCCCCAGCGGGAGATGGGAAACATGCTGAAAAGAGGGACGTGTGAATACACGCTCTGCTTAGCCCGCTGCCACTGTGACCTGACCCTGCATAAGGATATGAACGTGGAAGTATGGATGGTTAAATCTGGCGTGAAGCATCTTAAACTTCTAAAAAAAAAAAAATTCCGCAACATAAGGGCAATGGAAACAAGTTGTGAACGCAGTATTGACATATAAGTTGGTGTAGCAAATTTGGTGCTTATGTATGTGCATATCAAATAGTCACAGAGCAACATTATGGTTCATCTGTCATGTTTCTGGCAATCTGGCAAATCCAAGTCCAATATTTATTTTCTTTTAGCTCTGTTTTTGATCTCTACCAACTCCTGAGGGAAAATGGGCTCTAACTTCGCCTGCATGCTGTTTGGTTCTGAGCAGGCAGTGTACAGTTTATTTTATAGAGATTTTTCACTGAAAACGTTTGCCTGTGCTGCCAAAAACAACATTATGAGAGCTGCGAGAGTGAACCTAAAAAGTGAAGTTGAGGCTGGGCATTTAAACAATAAACTGAAACTTAATTATAAAGGTTTTTAAGCTGAGAGGAGCTGCAGATTTGAATGACGTAGGTGCATCACTACAAGCGACCCCTTTCATATTTTTACACCGTCATTTTCAAAATATCTATTATAACTGCTTTCAATTCATTCAGCACTTTTAGCTATTCAATGCAAAATGAAACTGTGCTTATTCATTGCTTAGAGTTGCAGTTTTCCCTCAGTGCAGGTACAAAGAAAATGCAAAAATCCCTTATTTTTATTTTATTTTATTTCAAATGAAAAGTCATGTTCAGCAATCTTCCCCACCCTGATAATTTCCATACAGTTCTTTACATTTACCCTTCAGAAAAGACTTTGTGAATGCACACAAGTGGCAGGAAAGCCCAGTTAGCTTGCAAAAGAAATATTTTGCAATATGTAAAAATGGGGCAGAGGGGTGCTGGGCTTTACGGCTTTATCCTCTTTTCATTCATGACACATTTTTTGGCAGTCAGGGAGAATATTGACACAGGATAAAGCTG